>LR738713.1:539912377-540012310 GCA_902687465.1 Secale cereale
TCCACTCTGGAGGGCATCCCATTGGAAAAGGACCAAATCTCAGCCTGGCGAAATATCTCCTGACATATACCATGCATGAATTACTCACCTTTAACCTGACGAGTTTAAGGTCTGGACAAAATACAAATAAAGAAGGATATGTCCTTGCTGGAAGGCTTGGCTGATCCACCAAGCGGACCAAAATGAAGTACCTTCTACAAATTCAAATTTGTGCGTCACATCGTCTTTGAAAATGTTTTTGATCTTTTGGATGTTGTTCTAGAAAGGAGTTCCCTTATGTGATGAGCTTGAAAAAAACATGTGTAGTGTTCATGTACTGTGCATGAATTATATTTATATAGGATGTAGAGTTCCCGTTCAATTTGAGAATTTTCCTAATCCATTTTGCCTCAAAACTAATGTCCGTGATATTGGAGGTGAGGATCTCAAGTCCTCTCTGTTTGATAAGGAGTGGAATCTTAAATTATTTAATTGGACACGCATTATGTCTGGCACGATAAATATGCCCATCACATGCGTTGGGATGTTAGAAACACATCATACACATGAGTTGGTGAGCACCAACATTGCCCTCAAAGGAACAGTGTTTCCCCATCAGAAACTCAACTCTTGTCGTGACTTTGGCGCAAATTGTTTCAACCAAATGTATCACCTTGCACACAGTTGAAGCAACTAATTTCGGAAAGGATTTTGTATGTCCTTATAGACATCTTACATTCTTAAGAAGTTGATCACCAATACTAGCTATTCTCTCTACATGCACACTATCCACATCAGCGTGATGCCACATCAGCGTGATGCCACATCAGCGCACTTTGCAAACACCAACCAATTGTTCTCTCTATAGGTGCCTGATGTCTACTACACAACCTTCTTCTTGTAGACGTCGTTGGGCCTCCAAGTGCAGAGGTTTGTAGGACAGTAGCAAATTTCCCTCAAGTGGATGACCTAAGGTTTATCAATCCGTGGGAGGTGTAGGATGAAGATGGTCTATCTCAAGCAAACCTGCAACCAAATAACAAAGAGTCTCTTGTGTCTCCAACACACCCAATACAATGGTAAATTGTATATGTGCACTAGTTCGGCGAAGAGATGGTGATACAAGTGCAATATGGATGGTAGATATAGGTTTTTGTAATAAGAAAATATAAAAACAGCAAGGTAGCAAGTGGTAAACGTGAGCATAGATGGTATTGCAATGGTAGTAGACAAGGCCTAGGGTTTATACTTTCACTAGTGAAAGTTCTCTCAACAAGGATAACATAATTGGATCATATTACTAGCCCTCAACATGCAACAAAGAGTCACTCCAAAGTCACTAATAGCGGAGAACAAACGAAGAGATTATGGTAGGGTACGAAACCACCTCAAAGTTATTATTTCTGATCGATCTATTCAAGAGTCCGTAGTAACGTTCAATCTATCATAGAGTTCGTACTGGAATAACACCTTAAGACACAAATCAACCAAAACCCTAATGTCACCTAGATACTCCATTGTCACCTCAAGTATCTGTGGGGATGATTATACGATATGCATCACACAATCTCAGAAACATCTATTCAACCAACAGATAGAACTTCAAATAGTGCCCCAAAGTTTCTATCGGAAAGTCAAGACGAAAACGTGTGCCAACCCCTATGCATAGATTCCCAAGGTCACGGAACCCGCAAGTTGATCACCAAAACATACATCAAGTAGATCACATGATATCCCATTGTCACCACAGATAAGCATGTGCAAGACATACATCAAGTGTTCTCAAATCCTTAAAGACTCAATCCGATAAGATAACTTCAAAAGGAAAACTCAATCCATTACAAGAGAGTAGAGGGGGAGAAGCATTATAAGATCCAACTAGAATAGCAAAGCTCGCGATACATCAAGATTGTGCCATCTCAAGAACACGAGAGAGAGAGAGAGATCAAACACATAGCTACTGGTACATACCCTCAGCCCCGAGGGTGGGCTACTCCCTCCTCGTCATGGAGGGCGCCGGGATGATGAAGATAGCCACCGGAGAGGGTTCCCTCCTCCGGCAGGGTGCCGGAACAGGGTCTAGATTGGTTTTCGGTGGCTAGAGAGGCTTTCAGCGGCGGAACTCCCGATCTAGGTTAATTTCCGAAGGTTTCAGTATTTATAGGATTTTTTGGCGTAGGGCACACGTCAGGGGAGGCTTCTGGGCTGTCCACGAGATAGGAGGGCGCGCCCCTGCCCAGGGCACGCCCCCACCCTCGTGGGCAGCCCGTGGCTCTCCTGTCCCAATTCTTTTACTTCGTGGGCTTCTTTTGGTCCAGAAAAAATCCTCAAAAATTGGCACGTCAATTGGACTCCGTTTGATATTCCTTTTCTGTAAAACCCTAAAACAGGAGAAAAACAGAAACTGGCACTGGGTTTGGGTTAATAGGTTAGTCCCAAAAATCATATAAAAGTGTATATAAAAGCCCATAAGACATCCTAGAAGGATAATATAATAGCATGGAACAATCAAAAATTATAGATACGTTGGAGACGTATCAGCATCCCCAAGCTTAATTCCTACTCGTCCTCGAGTAGGTAAATGATAAAAATAGAATTTTTGATGTGGAATGCTAACCAACATAATTTCCAATGTAATTCTCTCAATTGTGGCATGAATGTACAGATCTGAAAGATTCAAGACAAAAGACTATCTTGATATAAGAAATAACAATACTTCAAGCATACTAACAAAGCAATCATGTCTTCTTAAAATACTATGGCTAAAGAAAGTTATTCCTACATAATCATATAGTCTGGCTATGCTCCCTTGTAATGCCCAGGATGGGACTATACCTCCTACGTGTCGAGGCACGACTTAAAGGTATAAGCCCATTCTGGAATGATCTCAAGTTTGGTATCTTTGCACGACTCGTGTAAAAAAATAGGGATGAAATTGCAAAAGGATAGTTGGCTTACACTCGCCACGTCACACAATACATTAAATAAGCAAAACATCATTCAAAACATCACAACCCGACTACGGGCGAAGATCCAAAAGAAAGATACCAAAAACATAAAGCCACAGGTCCGAATCGCCCCTAGTAGAAACCACTACTGATCGTCGAAAACGTCACAAGCATACGACCACGCTCTTCATGGAACTCCCAGAAGTTCTGACCCATCTCCTGCGTCAATCCCGGCTGAACCTGCATCTGGTGTGGTAGTATCTGTGAGCCACGAGGACTCAGCAATCCCATAACCATGGGTATCAAGACTAGCAAAGCTTTATGGGTAGGAAGAGGTAAAGTGGTGAGGTTGCAGCAGCGGCTAAGCATAATATGGTGGCTAACTTACGAGTACAAGAATAAGATGAGCATCTACGCAAACGGTCGCAACTAGTAGTGATCGCTAAAGATCCTGAACTACCTACGAGTCAAACATAACCCCATCGTGTTCTCTTCTCAAAGTGAAAAGAGACAGTCACGGTTACTCACACAGTTGTGTGTTTTACCTCGGATCCTCTGTCAAGTTTTCTACAACCGGACATTAACAAATTCCAATCTGCCACATAACCGCGGGCACGGCTTTCGAAATATCATAACCCTGCAGGGGTGTCCCAACTTAGCCCATCACAAGCTCCCACGATCAGCTAAAGTGATAAATATAATATCATCACCCCTTATCTTAGGGAAATCCGATCAGGCTCGGCATCCCAATGCACAAGACATTTCGACAATGGTAAAACAAGTCCAGCAAGACCTCCTGGCGTGCCGACACCCTGATAGTAGCCGCGCGTATCTCGTCTCAGGCCACAACCGGATGGGCGATTCTACAGGTTATACCAGATACCTCGAGTTTCCCCGTGGCGGCCCCGTAGAACCCCCGTTCGGGACCAACACCATCAGCACTGGCCCCCCCTACTATGTAGAAAAGAATCCCCGGAGACGCGACCCCCTATGCAAATTTAATTAATTAATTAAAATTGCATAGGGGGTCGCGTCCCCGGGGATTCTTTCTACATAGCAGGGGGGGCCAGTGCTGATGGTGTTGGTCCCGAACGGGCAGACTGCGGGACCACCTCGGGGAAACTCGAGGTATCTGGCTCCTGTAGGATGTCCCATCCGGTTGTGGCCTGAGACGAGATACGCGCGGCTACTATCAGGGTGTCGGCATGCCGGGAGGTCTTGCTGGACTTGTTTTACCATTGTCGAAATGTCTTGTGCACCAGGATGCCGAGCCTGATTGGATTTCCCTAAGATAAGGGGTGATGATATTATATTTATCACTTCAGCTGATCGTGAGAGCTTGTGATGGGCTAAGTTGGGACACCCCTGCAGGGTTATGATCTTTTGAAAGCCGTGCCCGCGGTTATGTGGCAGATTGGAATTTGTTAATGTCCGGTTGTAGAAAACTTGACAGAGGATCCGAAGTAAAACACACAACTGTGTGAGTAACCGTGACTGTCTCTTTTCACTTTGAGAAGAGAACACGGTGGGGTTATGTTTGACTCGTAGGTAGTTCAGGATCTTTAGCGATCATTACTAGTTTGCGACCGTTTGCGTAGATTCTCATCTTATTCTTGTACTCGTAAGTTAGCCACCATATTATGCTTAGCCGCTGCTGCAACCTCAACACTTTACCTCTTCCTACCCATAAAGCTTTGCTAGTCTTGATACCCATGGTTATGGGATTGCTGAGTCCTCGTGGCTCACAGATACTACAACACCAGATGCAGGTTCAGCCGAGGTTGACGCAGGAGATGGGTCAGAACTTCCGGGAGTTCCATGAAGAGCGTGGTCGTATGTTTGTGACGTTTGGACGATCAGTAGTGGTTTCTACTAGGGGTGATTCGGACATGTGGCTTTATATTTTTGGTATCTTTCTTTTGGATCTTCGCCCGTAGTAGGGTTGTGATGTTTTGGATGATGATTTGCTTATGTAATGTATTGTGTGACGTGGCGAGTGTAAGCCAACTATCCTTTTGCAATTTCACCCCTATTTTTACATGAGTCGTGCAAAGATACCAAACTTGAGATCATTCCAGAATGGGCTTATACCTTTAAGTCGTGCCTCGACACGTAGGAGGTATAGTCCCATCCTGGGCATTACAAGTTGGTATTCAGAGCCTTCTCCGACCTAGGAGCCCCCACTGATTGATCGAATCGTTGACGGTTGAGTCTAGGCACACACTTGAAAATGTTTTGAGTCCTATATATATCGGAGAGTAGGATTTATTTTGCTCCTCATCTCTTTTCACTCTGGTGAGGACTCTTGACGATTACTTTTATCTCTTCTACTCTCAAAAATTCACCAATTTTTTTTAGGATCACGCGAGTATTGTTTGGATTGTTCCGATGTCTTTGTGACGAGAACATTGTTCTCGATGCCTCCTGTCATTTAGGGGTTGTGGCAGTGTCCCGGGGAGTTGAGCTTCGAGGTGTTGTCGTCACAAACGTATCGCAGTAGTTCTCGAATACTTAAGACGGCCGACATCGAAAACTCTCCTATGCGGTCAGTGGCAAGATAACCCCGACATCACCCAGTACTGGGGAGGTAGTTCGGGAGTATTGCCATAGCTTGTATAGCAGATACGTTTCGAAGGTCCGAGGTAAACGGTTTCCGGAAATAACTGGTTATGTGTTGAAGGATGGATACAGCTGGATGTAGGATTAGAGTTGAGTGCGCGATGCTTCCCCTGTATCCCCAACACATGATTACATAACTGGAAACTTTCGGAAATTAATAGGTGGGTTCATCCGGTAGTTCGTAGGCATTCTTCCAACGAATGCATGATATGGAGTTCGGGGTTCTACATTGAGTGAAGTGGTTTATGGGCGTTGTTCCGATCGGGAGTTGCATCTTAAAGGGTCCTTGGCTATGCTGATCCGGGGATTGCAAAACCCTTTTGTAACACGTTCCATAAGCTTTCAGCACGAATATGTGGAACGAAGCTTCTATCTTGTATTTGTTCTATCTGCTCCTTGTTGTTTTTTTATGTACCTTTTGTTCTCCCTAGTGGCTTCTCGACAAGTTGATGTAACTACGGAATTCATTCGCTGTTCGAATGATATTGTGAAGATTATGTTGCAACATATCTATCCTTTGTTTTGATTTGATTCTGGTATTCGAGTTGCTTCGATGTCAAGTGTTGATTCCATACCTTTCCTAATCGGCGTTCTCATATTTCTATGGGAGTGCTAATTCTTCTTGACCATCGAGATTTTCATGTTAATCCTTTTCAATCGGTGTGCCTTCTCGTCAAGTTATTCCATATGGATGCCGTTGAGAAATCTGACGATTTGTCTGTTTCATTCATCCCAAGTTGTCTTTGTTTTTCCCCACCCTCCCACCCTTCTTCTTCTCGGAGCAAGAGATTCTCAATGAAATATCCACTTTACTCACGTGATGTTTCTTCATTCTTTTCCATCAATATTCTTCTCCGGTGGATTAATTCAAGCTTCGGTGTTGATCATATATCTTCCTTTTTGTTTCACATGTTTTCACATGTTGAAATTTCTTATCCGAAGTCTCTCTTGCTTATTCAACTCTCTAATTCTTATCCGGAGTGTTCGAGATAGCTCGGAAGATTCGTGTTTCAATTCTTAATCTGATCAAGCTATTTTTGAGATTGTTATCTCATTCAAGTCATTTAATTCATCCGGTGCAATATCTCTTAAGCAATCTTTTTCAACCGGTGATTTCTTTTGAGTGGGCCCTAACCCACAAGTCTTTTTCCAGGATCTTACCTGACTCTTCTAATTTTTCCAGAGTTATTCTCAAATTCTTTTCAAAGTGTGACGTAAGTATGAATCCCATCAGTCACAGTCCTTCTCCAGGACCGCTTTCAAATTCTTTTTCATCATTGATTCAACCTTTTAATTCTTCATTACGGAGTGCCTATACAATTCATGGTGGTTTATCTCGTCGTCATTCTCACATTTGAAGACCGAAGAAGAGTTTCTCTTAAATCTTGGTCCGTTCTCTTGAAGATTCGTGGTTCTAGCTTAATGCCATCATTATTATTGTTCTGATTGTGAGGAATTCCTTTTATACCCATCCTAAGCATTTCATGAATTCTTTCCATTGTGACCCTCCGAAGGCCATCATTTCAGAAGATTCTTCGTTCTCAGTTTTCAACTTCGACCTCCAACTATTCTTCATCGATGTCTCTTCTTTCGTCTCCATATTCTTACGGTGGTTCATTCAAGTTTACTCTTCCTTGTTATCGTATTAATTCATTTGTTCTTTTCATAATCCTACCGGTGAGTCGTTCAAGATTATTCTCAAGTTTGGCTATATCTCTCTCCAATCCTTTTCAAGAAGAATAAGTAGTAGGCCAATTCCGTTGCTTGTCATCAATTTAATTTGATGAAGGATAAGCATACTGTAAATCTTATTCTTATTTTCCTCGAAGTGATTAATCCCTTCCTTCGGAGCTTGTTCATCATATCATATTCTCGGTTCTAAGTTGTTCATCTTGTTTTCTGGAGCTCCAAGTTATTTCAATTATATCATTTCAAACCTCCATCTAATTCACCGCAGGCCTTGAATCTTATTTTTTTTCATCTTTCACTTTCCATGCTTTCATTACCGGAGTTCTTCATGGTGGTTCATCATGATTTAATTCATCCTCGAAGTCTTCATCAAGATTCTTGTTGGAGCTCAAGTATTCTCCATCTTGCATTTTGAAGTGCAATTCTTTCTACCTTATCTTTTCAGATGGTGTTATGTCATTCTTGACAATTCCTTCATGTTTTATGATTCATGAGTTATCAAGAATGAGATATTTAAACCCATCATTTTTCTTTGTTCAGGAGATCTTTCCAACCCCTCTTTTTATTTCTTGGAGTTATCTTGGGTTGTATTTCACCTAAAAGCTTTCCCTAAGAATTGTTGCTATTATGGTGCTTATAAATGACCCAAGTTCTTCATTTATCCTTCCGGTGAAATAAGTTTTTCGTCTCCTTGTTGATCTCAATCCAATCAAATGTTTTTCGTAAGTGGCTGGTTGTCACCTCTTAATTTTGAGATGTTTTCCATAAGCCCACATCAAGCTTATTCTTTCGTTGTTGAATTTCCAACAACTCCGTTCAACCCTTCTTCGTAAGGATGTTTTTCATATTCATTTGTCGGAGAAGTTGTCTTTTTCTTCTCCGTTCTTTTCTTTCCAACGATCTAGCATATATTCTTTCATTCCGGAGGCATTGTGATATTGCCCTCTTTGTCCCATAATCTCGTTTTATCAAGATCATATTCTTCCCTTGCTTGTCTATTTAACAGGAGTGTCGTGACCTCCATTCTAATTCTCTCATCTTATTACGTTTTGCCTCTCGTCTCAACTGGAGTGCTGCCTGAAATCTTTTTTACCCCTTGTGTCATTCTTTCAATTGTTCCGGAGGCTGTGTGTTGTTGATTTCATCAAGTATCATCCCAACTTGGCAAGTTCATGTTAATTCCTTCCATTTTTCAGACGGAGTGCTGCCCGAATTCTGTCATTCTTTTTCCTTGGCTATATAGTTGCAGTTTCATATTCTTTTGGTTCGTAAGCTCTTAATTCATGTCTTTCAACCTATAAGGTTCTCATAATGTTCCTTGTTCCTCTTTTCTAACGGAGTGTGTTCATCTTCGTTCATCTCCATTGTATTGTTTATTCAACTTGTTTAACCTCTCAAGGTTCTTTGGTTTCACTCGTTTGTCAAAGAAGTAACTTTGTTTTACCTCTTCTTTTCGTTTCTATCTGGTGCCATCTCTAGGATCTCGGGTCAAGATCCTCTGTTAGTGTGGGAGAGTTGTGACGCCCGAAGACCGACGTCCCAGAAGATTCCAGATGTTCCGGGTTCTCCCGTGTGTTTCTTTTGTGCTTGTGTTATTTATTTTGCATTGCATCATGTCATCATGCCATCATGTCTTTAATCTTGGCATCTCAACTAAATAAATTGCATAGATCTTTTGATCTATTTAAATCGAGGGAAGAGTGACTTCTCTTTATAACATATCCTCCTAATATATGGAGCTATATAAATATTCCATTGTTGGAAGCAACCATCACACACTTGCATAATTTTTTCCCATGCCTTCCCTTTCTCAATTCTGGCCTCTACCTTTGCCCATGAATCTTATTGGCTGAGTTAAGCCACATCCTCAAATTCCACCCCTTTTGGATTCCATCAAAAGGGTTTTCGTGAATTCAAATAGTTTGACTTTTGTTCAAACTTGTTTGAATCTTATTTTCCCAAAAGCCTTCCGTTGATTTTATTTAATTTCCTTACATTTTTGTGAGTCCACGGAATTTTACCCTATGCCCAATTCTTTCCCTAACCTTTGCTCTTCTCTCTTTTTCTCCTTCTTTTTTTTCCTGTAAAATAAAGAGAAAGGAGGAGGTAAGCCGCAGCCCAGCCTCCTCCCTGCGGCCAGCTCGGCCCAATCTCTTCCCAGTCGGCCCATCAGGCCTTCTGCAACCCAGCCTCCCCCCTCCTACTTCTAACCCTAGCCCCGCAGCCCGCTCTCTTTCCTTCGCTCGTCCCTTTCCTCGCGCCGCCAGGACGCCCGCTCTCCTCTCGACCCCCCTCCCCATCGCTCTCTCTCCCAGCGGCCGATCCCCTCGAGCCCCCGCCTCTTCTCCCTACTGTGCCGCCGCCCTTCTCCATTCCCCTCATGCTCGCGCCTCCGCGCCTCGCCTCCTTTTGCTGGGTCCCCGCTGCGTCCTTGCTGCGTCCCCACGACCGGCGCGCCTGATAACCCTCAACCGTAAGGGATCGAGATAGTCTTCGCGGGTAAGAATAACCCAATTTATTGATTCGACACACGGGGAGCCAAAGAGTATTTATAAGCTTTGACAGTTGAGTTGTCAATTCAACCGCACCTGAAATATACTTACTTGCAACAAAAGATAAGTGGTAACAGTGATATGATAGTGATGATAGTGATAGTAAAAGTAAACAGCAAAAGTAAATAGTAAAGGTAAATGGCAAAAGTAGCAACTAGTAACCAGCAGGATTTAAAACACTGTAGGCTAGGGAGATGGATGGTTGGGCGCTGCATGGATGAGATATATCATGATTCTAACTTGGGGCAAGGCACACGGAAAAGTAATGATCATCTAGGCAAATATCAAACATTAGGCATGTATCCCATAGGTAGTTGTACGTGCTTGCAGTAAGAACTTGCACAACATCTTTTGTCCTACCATCCCTCTACGAACGGGGCCAAAAGGAACATATGGAGATTAAGGTGCTCCTGTCAAAGAGCGCCAGAACAAAGCAATAAACTCAATGGATACATGTAATCCTCAAACTACGAACCATCCCCTTTGGTGTCCCAAGCTGTCACTTTTGGGATCGCCGGTTCCGAACCGTAATAGGTGCAAACAACTCATAGATAGGATCAAGAACACAAATATATTCATGCAAACACATATGGTTCAGATCTGAAATCATGGCACTCGGGCCCTAAGTGACAAGCATTAAGAATAACAAGTTGAAGCAAAGATGATAAACACCATAGTAGATGATAGGCAACATGCCCCCAACGATCTGACAAACTATTACATGATCTAACTCATCCAATCCCTACCATCCCCTTCTTCTATAGCAGGGGATTACTCACACATGGAAGGAGAAGTCATGGAGGGATGATGGAGTGGTGATGATGATGACGATGGCGACGATCTCCCCTCTCCGAAGGCCAATTCAGCCTCCAGATTAGCCCTCCCAAAGAAGAACAAACGGTGGCGGCGGCTCCGCGACGAAAACTGGGAAAAGAACTTCTGATCTGGGATTTCTCCGTCACGAGCTAAAATACGGGTCAAGGTAGGGCACCAGGGGAGGTGGGGCCCACCCAGGCGACCTCCCGGCGCGGCCAGGGGGTGGGCCGCGCCACCAGGGAACTTGGGGCCCCCCTGGCCTCCCTCTAGCCCCTCTTCTGGCTCCGGGTTCCTTCGGGTGCGTGGATTTTCTGTGATTTTTCGTGGAATTTTCTGAGATACCTAAAAATCCGTTTTCCTGCACACAATAAAACCATACAGGCAGCTCTGCTTAAAACAGCGTCAGTCCGGGTTAGTTTAGTTCAAATCATGCAAGAATGAGGTCAAAACAATATCAAAAGTGTTTGGAAAAGTAGATACGTTTGAGACGTATCAACTCCCCCAAGCTTAGCATATTGCTTGTCCTCAAGCAATTCAGTTCAACGAACTGGACGCGACAAAGAAAACTTTGACAAACTCTTTTGCTTCATTAGATGTATATAAGCATGTACTACGAAAAGAGTCTAGCAAGTATTGAAACAGTACTATGAGGACAATGCACGGAGCAATCCTTCTTTCAAGTGACCAATCACAAATACCAAAAAGTAAATAATATATTACTGAAAATCAAGACAAGATTACATTGCACATAGCTTGAGCATATTAGGGTGGTACCTCGCTAGCCTCCATGAGTGAAGCAAAACATAAATGCAGAAACTCCTCCAGAGTTTTAAAGGAGACTAGAACTAAAAATTTCAGAATAAATAATATCACAAGCATGCAGAAGACAATGTAATACTTTGGGACAATGCACATTACACTCAGAATGACAATTATGCTCTCCTAGTTGGTGCTTTGAAGAAAGAAGGTGGAGACTCTCGAACCGTGGCTTTTGTTGGCAAGGTTGAAAACCCGTGGTCGGAAACAAAAACTAAACATGTACCAGAGCTCTTGGTTTTAAAAATAGAGGTAAAATGTTTTTGAGAGGTGCATATTTCGTCAACGAATGCTAGCAGATAACTCAATCACTTCTTGAGATGGACAAGTTTCGAGGAACGGCTCCCGCATGAGGACGATCACATCCTCTTAATCTCCTTTGTTTATCACTGCCAAAGTTTTCTGATTTCTCATGAACAAAGCGTGAAGGAGGGTTTGTTTGTTGTATTATCTTTTATGAGCCGGGCGCACTCTATGCCAGTTCCTTCTCGTATTATGGGTTTGCACATTAGACATGCAATCCCGGGGTGAAACTTGTCCAACTTAAAAAGATCATGAATTAACTACTACTTCCTCATGAGCTAAAACAGAGGCACAAAAAGAGAAATGCTTTTGATTAATTTCGAGATGGTACACGAAAGTCTTCGTTAGGAATGGCAGGTAAATACCATGTATAGGAAGGTATGGTGGACTCATATGGCATAACTAGTTTAAAGGATTTGGATGCACAAGCAGTCAGTCCGCTTAGTACAGGTGGAGGTTAGCAAAAGACTGGGAAGCGACCAACTAGAGAGCAATAACGGCCATAATCATGCAGAGCGACAAAGCAACATTGAATCGGGCATGGAAGTGATATAACTATTCTAAAACTCAAAGATCATCAAGGCAGAGCAGACTTTTTAGTCTTAAACATGTGTAAACATGTGCCAAGTCAATCCAAAAATTCCCTAAAGGGAAATACCACCTTAGTATACCAGACTATGAACAGTGCAATGCATGTAAATCATTTCAATAACACATTATATACTCTAGCTATTCGAGACTAGCCACAAGGAAAGCATGAACCACTGGAAGAGCATTGTAAACATAGCACTATGTCGCTACAAGCTGGTCTCTAGATCATAAGTACAGGCATATGTACAAAAGTAGAAACAAGAAGAGTTCATACCGGTCTTCCTTGTTGCTTCCCTTCAGTCGATCTTCGTCATTACTGCTTCGTCACTTGCACGATTGAACGTAGGAAATATAATTAAATGCCATCACGGACTCGAGCTGATCTCTGAAAACAAAGCAAACTAAAGAGAAAAAGGAAATCTTTTTGGATTATTTCAAAGGTTAAACGAAAGCAAAAAGAAAGAGGAAATCTTTTTGTTGTTTTTGCAAAGAGAGAAATAAAGAAGAACGGGCAAAAACTTCGAAAAGATCAAAGCGAATAAAACGGATAATACAATGGAAAGATGAGAGGGGCACGTACTCCCCCAAGCTTAGGCTTTTGGCCTAAGTTGGTAGCAGCTACTGCCCCCAGGAGCCTCCTGCTCCGGGGGTATGGTAGTGAGTCCAAGGGTCGTAGAAGGATGCTGCCGCGTACACCGAACTCCTCGGAGTCTCCCACGAGGAAGGGTCCGTGCGCCAAGCAGAGGAGGACCCTTCACCAAACTCGGTGGTGGTTTCTTCCTGAAAAGGTGGTAACTCACCGTGCTCCTCCTCGTCGGGCACAACCCCCCCATGGGGTTATGAAACTGATGCTGGGCCATGAACTCATCGAACTAGATAACATCAAAGGACCATCCGTTCCTGCGAGAAAAATCAAACAAAAGAGGTGCAGGTAGACGGATCTCGCGTTCCGCGGTAGTTCCGAAACGCAAGATATAAACAAGATTATCAAGCTCAGAAGCCATGGTAACAAACTTATGCCTTTTCATAGCAGCAAGATCAAAGCTTAAATAAGTAAAAGGATTATCATCAGGGTGTGGGGTGCCTCCAAGATGTTCTAAGATAAGTGTGGCATAAACGCCACCATATAAGCCTCCCTTGTTACCGTTCATAGCAAGGCGTCGAGCAATTAAGGCACCCAGATTATAATCAGACCTCCCTGAGAGGGCGGCTGCCAGGATAGCAATATCCGGCGCAGAAGTGTTGCTTGTGTTGTCACGAGCTAACACCCCTCTAGCAACATAATATGCAAAATACCTGAGGTGAGGGAATAAGATGCTGGAGATCTTTGACCGATGAATATCCCTCGTACCCATGCTGCAGAGAGAGTTTAAGACGGTTTTCAGCTCGGAGGGTTGAGTGGTCATCCTAGCCGTCCTCCCAACGTTTGGCACACCTATTATTTCACAAAACTTTCCCAAAGTCATAGTGATAAGACCATTGTAAATTTTAAACTCAATAGCACCTGAATCAGGATTATATCTAAAACTGTTAATGAAACTGGAGGTGAGTTTTTGATACTGAGTAACACGGCACGTGACGAGCCGTGTCAGACCTGCATTAGCACAAAGATTATAAAACTCATCCTTGATTCCCGCAGCTTCAAGGAATTCATCACATGGAAACGTCATCGCACGTGCTGGACTTGTGTCTTCCAACAACTCTAGGGGCACATGATCTTCGTTATAGCTCACCCTAGCAGTCGATGGTGAAGCTGCGGCTCTAGTAACTCGATCGGAGTGCGTGGGCCTCCTCTTCTCAAGCCACTCTTTTGCCCTTCCTAACAAACTCATTTCTGAAATTTTTGGCAATTTACAAAAACGAGGATTAAAACAAGGTGAGTTAAGGCAAACTACTCAACTCACTTGCCCAAGGCATAAACTTGCATCAAAACTTGGAAAATAACTTTCTACACATGCATGCAAGCTCATCTATACAGCACCAAGAACTACTAAAATACTCACAAATGAAGTCACCAATCAGAAATCTAATTGGAGGGGTGGAGGAGTCACATACCAGGGAGTATTTGTTCAAAATCTCAGCTCAAATGATAGGCTATAGAGAGAGATCGAAGAATCGCCTCCAAGAATAGCAAGAACGCAAGAACAAGTGCAGAACTCGCGTTTTTGGAGAGAAAGAGAGAGGGAGGAAGAAGACTTACCTGGAGGGGGGCCTCGTGGGCCCCAGGCGCCCTGTGGGCGCGGCCAGGGGGCAGGCCGCGCCAGCTGGCCGCCTGGGCCACTGGTGGGTCCCCCTGGCTGGCCCCAGGTCCCTCTGGTTCACTCCCGTCGTGGAAATTTTTATTTTAATTTTTCTGGAATTTTTCTGAAAACTTCACTGTTGAAATTTTTTCGAAGTTCAAAAAGCTGCATAACTTTCTGAAAACTTAAAGCAGTGAGTAGTATTGTGAAGCTTCAAAACATAAACACTTGGTACAACAAGTAGAACAAAAACTAAAAACAAATGAAAACATAACAAGCTCAACTTTTTATCTATATAAAACACGTTTGCTAGTAAGGTTGATCAAGTCTTACCAACAAACAGGCGATATATAGAGCAAAAAGTCTCACCTCTTACGAAGTAATCACTGAACCTTTACTTTGATGGACATTGTCCCTACCATGATAGTTTGTATTTGTGATGCACATGTAGTGGACAGTCCCATTCTCCAATCTTCACAGTCTCGATATTCTCTATAGAGTTGAGGCCATGCCTCCTGTCGATCTTCTTTGGAAAATACACCGTGTGTTCTTTATCATTCACATTGAAGGTAACATTCCCTTTATTGCAATCAATAATAGCACCTGCGGTGTTAAGAAAAGGTCTACCAAGAATAATGGACATGCTCCCATCCTCGGGCATGTCAAGCACAACAAAATCAGTAAGAATCAAACAATTAGCAACTTCTATGGGAACATCCTCACAAATACCTATCGGAACGGCGGTTGACTTGTCAGCCACCTGAAGAGAGATATCTGTAGGAATTAGTTTCTCTAAACAAAGCCTCTTGTAAAGAGAGAGAGGCATAACACTCACTCCTGCTCCAAGATCACACAAAGCAGTTTTGACATAATTATTCTTTATGCAGCAAGGAATGGTGGGTATACCTGGATCACCGAGCTTCTCAGGAATCTTGCCACTGAAAGAGTAGTTAGCAAGCATAGTAGATATTGCTTCATTAGGAACTTTTCTTTTATTAGTGACAAATATCTTTCATATATTTTGAATAAGGAGGTAACTTAATAGCATCAGTCAAAGGGATTTGAAGAAAAAGAGGTTTAATCCACTCATAGAACTTATTGTAATGCTCTTCTTCTTTAGATTTGAGAGATTTACCTGGAAAGGGCATGGGTTTCTGTACCCATGGTTCTCTTTCCTTACCATGTTTTCTTGCGATGAAGTCTTCTTTAGTGTACCTCTTACGTTTGTCAGGTGCTTCTTCTTCTCGAACTTCAGGCGGATCATTCTTCTCATTGTCCTTATCTTCAGGTTCAACATCGTCTTCAGTCTCAGCATCGGAGATAGATACACTGTTGGGATCAACAGCTGGCTCTTCATCTGTAATAGGATCATTGGAATTGTCAGTCTCCTTATGTTTCTTTTTCTTCTTTGGGGAGCCAACAATTTCTTCTTCCTGCATTTGAGAATCTTGCTCGATTCTCCTCGGATGCCCCTCTGGATAGAGAGGATCTTGAGTGCTAGTTCCTCCTCGGGTCTTAATCCGGAAGGCCTGCAAATCATCTTGTTTGGCATTGTTAGCAAGCAAATCTTTTTGCACATTAGAAATTTGTTCAAGTTGAGTTTGAACCATATGAAAATGTTTCACAAGACATTGAACATCATTAACCGTTCTACCTAGAACATCAAGCAAACTTTTGATAGCAAGGGAATTATCATGCAATTGACTTTGTATCCTCTCATTAAAATGATTTTGTTTCATAATAAAATTATCAAACTCATCTAAACATTGATCAGGAGGCTTACCATGAGGGATGTCACTTGCATTGAAATCTAAAAGAGAGTGTACCTCTACCATAGGAGGGTGAGTGGTAGGCTCACACAGCTTCTCAATAGGGGGTAGATTCTTCACGTCTTCAGCTTTAATACCTTTCTCTTTAATAGACTTCTTTGCTTCTCGCATATCTTCGGGGCTTAGAACAAACATGCCCCTCCTCTTTGGTGGTGGAGGTGGTTCAGGGACGGACCAATCTTCATGGTTTTTGGCAATCCTGCCCATCAAATCCTCTGCATCGTCCGGTGTTCTTTTCCTGAAAACACAACCAGCACAACTGTCCAAATAGGACCTAGATTCATCAGTTAGACCAGCATAAAATATATCGATTAATTCGTTCTTAGGGACTTCATGTCCTGGTCTAGCCCGAATTAGACCGCAGTACCTCCCCCAAGCTTTAGGGAGGTGCTCATCCTGCAGCTGTTTAAAGTTATAAATTCTTTGTAAAGCAGCATGTTGCATGTGAGCAGGAAAGTACTTATCAACAAAAGAGTGAGCTAAGTCTTGAGGACTCTTAATGGAACCGCATGGGAGTGAATCATACCATGCTTTAGCACCTTCTTTCAAGGAGAAAGGAAGAAGCTTGGTCACATAAAAGTATCGTATCTTCTCATCCGTGGTAAACAAGCCACCCAACTCACCGAGTTTAGTCAGGTGTGCAATAGCATCATCATTTTCTCTGCCATAAAAGGGGTCAGCTTCAACCATAGTTATAAGTGAAAGATCAACAGAGAAATTATAATCAGGATCATCAATGCATATAGGAGATGTAGCAAATTCAGGATCAGGAACGGTTTTGTTCTTCAAAGAGTGCTTTTCAAACAGCTTCTTAATAACTTCAGGGTCAGAGCCAGAAAACTCTGTCAGTTCCCTGCATAAATCTTCATCAAGCATATAGTAATCATCATCAAGGATTCTCTCCTTGAGTTTACTCAAATCAGGATAATCATAAGTTTCACCAATAGGGTAGCGAGTAACAGGAATTTCAATTCCAGACTTTTTTGCAGCAGCAGCGATCTGTTTCTCAAGAGCATAACCAAGTGAACTAATATCATCAATAGTAGTAGAAGCATCATCAAGAGTATCGGACATAGTAACAGATTCAGTAGGAGCACCATATGGTGGCGGTGAGGCAAACTTACTCATAACAGAGGGTGAATCAAGTGTAGCACTAGTGCTCAGAACAGTACCTCTTCTTGTAGTGGATAGTAAGATCGGAACCTTGGGGTCTCCTTTCTTAGCCATAGCGAATGAAGTGCAGCAAGTAGGATACTTCAAGTAGACTTGTAAATATTGCTATGCTCCCCGGCAACGGCGCCAGAAAATGGTACTTGATAACCCTCAACCGTAAGGGATCGAGATAGTCTTCGCGGGTAAGAATAACCCAATTTATTGATTCGACACACGGGGAGCCAAAGAGTATTTATAAGCTTTGACAGTTGAGTTGTCAATTCAACCGCACTTGTAATATACTTACTTGCAACAAAAGATAAGTGGTAACAGTGATATGATAGTGATGATAGTGATAGTAAAAGTAAACAGCAAAAGTAAATAGTAAAGGTAAATGGCAAAAGTAGCAACTAGTAACCAGCAGGATTTAAAACACTGTAGGCTAGGGAGATGGATGGTTGGGCGCTGCATGGATGAGATATATCATGATTCTAACTTGGGGCAAGGCACACGGAAAAGTAATGATCATCTAGGCAAATATCAAACATTAGGCATGTATCCCGTAGGTAGTTGTACGTGCTTGCAATAAGAACTTGCACAACATCTTTTGTCCTACCATCCCGCTACGAACGGGGCCAAAAGGAACTTATGGAGATTAAGGTGCTCCTGTCAAAGAGCGCCGGAACAAAGCAATAAACTCAATGGATACATGTAATCCTCAAACTACGGACCATCCCCTTTGGTGTTCCAAGCTGACACTTTTGGGATCGCCGGTTCCGAACCATAATAGGTGCAAACAACTCATAGATAGGATCAAGAACACAAATATATTCATGCAAACACATATGGTTCAGATCTGAAATCATGGCACTCGGGCCCTAAGTGACAAGCATTAAGAATAACAAGTTGAAGCAAAGATGATAAACACCATAGTAGATGATAGGCAACATGCCCCCAACGATCTGACAAACTATTACATGATCTAACTCATCCAATCCCTACCATCCCCTTCGCCTACAGCAGGGGATTACTCACACATGGAAGGAGAAGTCATGGAGGGATGATGGAGTGGTGATGATGATGACGATGGCGACGATCTCCCCTCTCCAGAGGCCAATTCAGCCTCCAGATTAGCCCTCCCAAAGAAGAACAGAGGGTGGCGGCGGCTCCGCGACGAAAACTGGGAAAAGAACTTCTGATCTGGGATTTCTCCGTCACGAGCTAAAATACGGGTCAAGGTAGGGCACCAGGGGAGGTGGGGCCCACCCAGGCGACCTCCCGGCGCGGCCAGGGGGTGGGTCGCGCCACCAGGGCGCCTGGGGCCCCCCTGGCCCCCCTCTAGCCCCTCTTCTGGCTCCGGGTTCCTTCGGGTGCGTGGATTTTCTGTGATTTTTTGTGGAATTTTCTGAGATACCTAAAAATCCGTTTTTCTGCACACAATAAAACCATACAGGCAGCTCTGCTGAAAACAGCGTCAGTCCGGGTTAGTTTAGTTCAAATCATGCAAGAATGAGGTCAAAACAATATCAAAAGTGTTTGGAAAAGTAGATACGTTTGAGACGTATCAGCGCCCAGGCCGCATCGCTCTCCGCCTCCACCTCGTCGGCCCTCCTCCTTCGTCACCAGTGTCGCCGCTCCCTCACGCCGACCCGCCGTTTGCCTCCTCCATCGGACATGCCGACCACAGGAGATGTCGAAGGCCGAAGCCCGGCCGGCCAGGAGCCGTCGTCGCCGCCGCCAAGAGCTCCTCCTCGAGGCCCCTGCCTCGTCTCCAGCGCGCCCGTGACCTCCGCCTCATCATCCTCGACCTTCTCCTCCGCCCGGAGCCTCGTCGGCCTCCCCGTCCCTGCTGCCTCGCCGAGTCGCTCGAGCCCTTGCCTGCCTTGTCCCCCGCTTCTCCTCTCCGCGTGAGAGATGCCAGCGCCCCGAGCCGGTGCTTCACCGCCTCCCCGTGCTTCGACCTCAGCACCGCCGTGCCTTCCTCGCCAAGGACGCACCCGACGCCGACAAGTCTTGCTGCTGCACTGGAACCTGCCAAGTACCTCGTCGCCGAAGACCAAGTACCGCTTCCCTCGGCAAGTTCGACACCATCGCTAGAACGGCTACAGTCCAAAACGCCAAGTACCAGGAAGACGACGACCCGCCAAGTACCTCGACGCTCGACGCCCGAACGACTACCTTCGGTGAAGAAACGAGTACGGCTACACTTGGTGGATGCGACAAGTACCTCTACCGTCGACCCCGTGTATGACTACATGATGTGACGCGTCAAGTACCACTACGTCCGATGCCGCGACAAGTACCTCTACAGAAACATGAACATCTATGGAACGTGTACGACGACCGTCGCCAAAGAACCGTGTACCACTACCGTCGCCCCGAAGACGTTTGATTCGCCAAGTACCTCTACCGTCGACCCCGAACATCTTCGGAAACGTGAACGGCTACGAAACGTGTACCACGACCCGTGAGTACCACTACTTCCTCTACGACCTCGAACCGCCCCGAAACAAATGTTCCGAAGGTATAACCCCGAGACGATGACCCGTGGACTGCATGTGTTGTATGAGATGAATCGAATGTTTGCATCGTGTCCGTTGTGGCCCTCGTTTGCCTTGTCACCGACCCGTGGGAACCAGGCAATCGGGTTCACCCCATCTCTTTTGCATGTCACTCTCTCCGCTATCTTTTGCACCGGTCTCCCAACGAGTTACCGGAACCGATATGTTGCGTGGCATCATTTTCGGATTCGCCGCCGTGGCCCCTTTCTTTCCACCACGGTGACAAGTATTTCATATCTCTCATGTCAACCTTTCACTAAAAATTGCACAAAACTTGATCATGTCATCCGCATCATGTTAACAACATTAAAAATGTGTGAATTGTTGTTTGCTTGAAATTGCTAAACATGCATATGGGGATTTTTCCGGAATTGTTGTTGTAGTTTCCGGCCTCATTTAAACTTGTTGACTTGTGTTGTTTTTGAGTGCTTCCTGCCTTGCCATGTTTAGCATCCTGTATAGACTTGTCTTGCATCCTACTCGGTTGAGCATATTATCATGTTGCTTGTGTTTTTTTTTGTGCTTCCTACCTTGCCATGTAATGCTTCCTGTATAGACTTGTCATCATGCATCATACCTTGCCATGTATTGCATCATATAGACTTGTGTTGTTTTCTGTGCTTCCTACCTTGCCATGTTTTGCTTCCTGTATAGACTTGCTGTGCATCCTATGTAGACTTGTTTTGCAGCATACTTGGTTGAGCATATTGTTGTGTTCTTGTGTTGTGTGTTTACCGTTTTGCTTGCTTCTTCTCATTAGTGCTTGTTCCGTTGCAATCGTGAGGATTCGTTCGACTTATCGTGGTTCTTCTTCAAGGCTTCTTCTTCGTCTTCTTCACGGATCCGTTCTTCTTCCTTGCGGAATCCCAGGCAAGATGACCATACCCTTGGATACCTTTACTATCATTGCCATGCTTAGTGTCTCGATGCTATCGTTATATGTCGCGCTACCCATCTTTATTGTCAGCCTCTCCTTGTTGCCATGAAACCTCTAACCTTTGAAACCTTCCTAGCAAAACCATTGTTTGGCTATGTTACTCGCTTGCTCAGCCCCTCTTATAGCGTTGTTAGTTGCAGGTGAATATGAATATCGTTCCAGGAGGGAACTTGTTGTTGGCATATCACAATATCTATTATTATTATTAACACACCTATATACTGGGCATGGGTGGAAGGCTTGGCCTTTTGCTCGGTGTTTTGTTCCACTCATGCCACCTTAGGCGCCGATAAATTGGCATTATGTTCCTTGATTTTGCGTTCCTTACACGGTTGGGTATATGGGGACCCCTTGACGCTTCGTCTTTGAATAAAACTCCTCCAGCAAGGCCCAACATTGGTTTTAATTTGCCTCATAATAACAACTTAATTAATTAATTAAAATTGCATAGGGGGTCGCGTCCCCGGGGATTCTTTCTACATAGCTGGGGGGACAGTGCTGATGGTGTTGGTCCCAAACGGGCAGACTGCGGGACCGCCTCGGGGAAACTCGAGGTATCTGGCTCCTGTAGGATGTCCCATCCGGTTGTGGCCTGAGACGAGATACGCGCGGCTACTATCAGGGTGTCGGCACGCTGGGAGGTCTTGCTGGACTTGTTTTACCATTATCGAAATGTCTTGTGCACCGGGATGCCGAGCCTGATCGGATTTCCCTAAGATAAGGGGTGATGATATTATATTTATCACTTCAGCTGATCGTGAGAGCTTGTGATGGGCTAAGTTGGGACACCCCTGCAGGGTTATGATCTTTCGAAAGCCGTGCCCGCGGTTATGTGGCAGATTGGAATTTGTTAATGTCCGGTTGTATAAAACTTGACAGAGGATCCGAAGTAAAACACACAACTGTGTGAGTAACCGTGACTGTCTCTTTTCACTTTGAGAAGAGAACACGGTGGGGTTATGTTTGACTCGTAGGTAGTTCAGGATCTTTAGCGATCATTACTAGTTTGCAACCGTTTGCGTAGATTCTCATCTTATTCTTGTACTCGTAAGTTAGCCACCATATTATGCTTAGCCGCTGCTGCAACCTCACCACTTTACCTCTTCCTACCCATACAGCTTTGCTAGTCTTGATACCCATGGTTATGGGATTGCTGAGTCCTCGTGGCTCACAGATACTACAACACCAGATGCAGGTTCAGCCGAGGTTGACGCAGGAGATGGGTCAGAACTTCTGGGAGTTCCATGAAGAGCGTGGCCGTATGTTTGTGACGTTTCGATGATCAGTAGTGGTTTCTACTAGGGGCGATTCGGACCTGTGGCTTTATGTTTTTGGTATCTTTCTTTTGGATCTTCGCCCGTAGTGGGGTTGTGATGTTTTGGATGATGATTTGCTTATGTAATGTATTGTGTGACGTGGCGAGTGTAAGCCAACTATCCTTTTGCAATTTCACCCCTATTTTTACATGAGTCGTGCAAAGATACCAAACTTGAGATCATTCCAGAATGGGCTTATACCTTTAAGTCGTGCCTCGACACGTAGGAGGTATAGTCCCATCCTGGGCATTAAATCCCTCTTCATCACACAAAATATTCATATCATGCACAACCCCGATTTCAGCCAAGCACTTGTTTTCATACTCTATCTTTTCAAACCTTTCAATTTTCACGCAATACATGAGCGTGAGCCATGGATATAGCACTATGGGTGGAATAGAGGTGGTTGTGGAGAAGACAAAATGGAGGGAGATAATCTCACATCGACTAGGCGTATCAACGGGCTATGGAGATGCCCATCAATAGATATCAATGTGAGTGAGTAGGGATTGCCATGCAACGAATGCACTATAACTAAATATGAATGAAAGCTCAATAAAAGAAACTAGTGGGTGTGCATCCAACTTGCTTGCTCACGAAGACCTAGGGCATTTGAGGAAGCCCATCATTGGAATATACAAGCCAAGTTTTATAATGAAAAAATCCCACTAGTATATGAAAATGACTAAGCATGAGACTCTCTACAATGAAGAACATGGTGCTATTTTGAAGCACAAGTGTGGAAAAAAGATAGTAGCAATTGTCCCTTCTCTCTTTTCTCTCATTTTTTTGGAGGGGCTTTATCTCTTCTTTTTTATTAGCCCCTCTCTATTTTTTTGGGCCATCTCCCTTTTTTTATTGGCCTTTCCTCACATGGGACAATGCTCTAATAATGGTGATCATCACACTTTTATTACAACTCGAAATTACAACTCGATACTACAACAAGATGACTCTACATGAATGCCTCCGGCGGTGTACCGGTATATGCAATGAATCAAGAGTGACATATATGAAAAATTATGCATGGTGGCTTTACCACAACTACGATGTCAACTACACGATCATGCATGGCAATATGACAATATGATGCGTGGCATATGAACGGAACGGTGGAAAGCTGCATGGCAATATATCTCGGAATGACTATGGAAATGCCATGATAGGTAGGTATGGTGGCTATTTTGAGGAACAATATGGTGGCTGTTTTGAGGAAGGATATATAGTGGGTTTATGGCACCGGCGAAAGTTGCGCGGTACAAGAGAGGCTAGCAATGGTGGAAGGGTGAGAGTGCGTATAATCCATGGACTCAACATTAGTCATAAGAACTCATATACTTATTGCAAAAATCTACGATTCATCAAAACAAAGCAATCAACGCATGCTTCTAGGGGGGAGGTTGGTAGGAGTTAACCATCACGCGCCCCCGACCTCCACACAAAGGTTGGCACTCTACAAATACCTCATGCTCTAACTTCGTCACATAGCGGTTCACCATACGTGCATGATACGGGAATCACTAACCTTAATACAAGTATTTCTTACTTTCATAATAACTCCACTAGCATGACTCTAATATCACTATCCTCATATCTCAAAACAATTATCAAGCATCCAACATCTCATTCTATTCAATGCACTTAGTGTGAAATTTTTTACTACATTGACATAGGATGTTTATCATGTGAAGACTAGTTTCTTTAGCCTAAACACATTACCATGCTGTTTTAATAGACTCTCAAAAGGATATAAGCGAATCGTGAGAGTTCAACAATTTCTACAAAATATTACCACCACCGTGCTCTAAAAGATATAAGTGAAGCACTAGAGCAAAAGCTATTCAACTCAAAAGATATAAGTGAAGCACATAGAGTGTTCTAATAATTTCTAGGCCATATTTAACTCTCTCAAATAGGTGTGTCCAACAAGGATGATTGTGGCAAACTAACAAGCAAAGACTCAAATTATACAATACGCTCCAAGCAAAACACATATCATGTTGCGAATAAAAATATAGCTCCGAGTATAGTTACCGATGGATGAAGACGAAAGATGGGATGCCTTCCCGGGGCATCCCCAAGCTTAGGCTTTTGGTTGTCCTTGAATTTTTCCTTGGGGTGCCATGGTCATCCCCAAGCTTAGGCTGTTGCCACTCTTTGTTCCATAGTCCATCAAAGCAATACTCAAAACTTGAAAACTTCACAACACAAAACTTAGACAAAAATCTCGTGAGCTCCGTTAGTATAAAAAAGCAAACCACTACTCAAAGGTACTGCAATGAATTCATTCTTTGTTTATATTGGTGTTAAACCTACTGTATGCCAACTTCTCTATGGTTCATACTTCCCAATACTACTCATAGATGCATTGAAAAAAGCAAACAACACACGAAAAACAGAATCTGTCAAAAACAGTACAGTCTGAAGTAATCTGCAGGTTTCGCATACTTCTGTAACTCCAAAAAAATCAAACTAAATTGGTAAACGTGAGGAATTTGTCTATTAATCATCTGCAAAAATAATCAACTAAATAGGACGCTCCAGTAAAATCTGATGACCATTCTCGTGAGCACTAACATTTCTGTTTTTTACAGCATGATCACATAAACTTCACACAAGTCTTCTCAAAGGTTCTACTTGGCACAAACACTAATTAAAACATAAAACCACATTTAAACAGAATCTAGATGCAATATTTATTCCTAAACAGAAGAAAAACCAAAGAAACTAAAATAAAGTTGGGTTGCCTCCGAACAAGCGCTATCGTTTAACGGCCCTAGCTAGGCATGATGATTTCAGTGATGCTCGCATAAAAGATAAGAATTGAAACATAAAGAGAGCATCATGAAGAATATGACTAGCACATTTAAGTCTAACCCACTTCCTATGCATAGGGATTTTGTGAGCAAACAACTTATGGGGACAATAATCAACTAGCATAGGAAGGCAAAACAAGCATAACTTCAAAACTTTAAGCACATAGAGAGGAAACTTGATATTATTGCAATTCCTACAAGCATATGATCCTCTCTCATAATAATTTTCAGTAGCATCATGAATGAATTCAACAATATAACCAGCACATAAAGCATTCTTTTCATGATCTACTTGCATAGAAATTTTACTACTCCCCACATAAGCAAAATTCTTCTCATTCATAGTAGTGGGAGGAGCAAATTCAACAAAATAACTATCATGTGAAGCATAATCCAATTGAAAACTGAAATCATGATGACAAGTTTCATGGTTATCATTATCCGTAATAGCATACAAGTCATCACAATAATCATCATAGATAGCAACTTTTTTCTCATAATCAATTGAAACCTCTTCCGAAATAGTGGATTCATCACTAAATAAAGTCATGACCTCTCCAAATCCACTTTCATCAATATAATCATCATAAATAGGAGGCATGCTTTCATCATAATAAATTTGCTCATCAAAACTTGGGGGACTAAAAATATCATCTTCATCAAACATAGCTTCCACAAGCTTGTGGCTTTGCATATCATTAGCATCATGGGTATTCAGAGAATTCATACTAACAACATTGCAATCATGCTCATCATGCACATATTTTATGCCAAGCATTCTATGTAATTCTTCTTCTAGTACTTGAGCACAATTTTCCTTTCCATCATTTTCACGAAAGATATTAAAAAGATGAAGCATATGAGGTAACCGTAATTCCATATTTTTTTGTAGTTTTCTTTTATAAACTAAACTAGTGATAAAACAAGAAACAAAAAGATTCGATTGCAAGATCTAAAGATATACCTTCAAGCACTAACCTCCCCGGCAACGGCGCCAGAAAAGAGCTTGATGTCTACTACACAACCTTCCTCTTGTAGACGTTGTTGGGCCTCCAAGTGCAGAGGTTTGTAGCACAGTAGCAAATTTCCCTCAAGTGGATGACCTAAGGTTTATCAATCCATGGGAGGTGTAGGATGAAGATGGTCTCTCTCAAGCAACCCCGCAACCAAATAACAAATAGTCTCTTATGTCCCCAACACACCCAATACAATGGTAAATTGTATAGGTGTACTAGTTCGACCAAGAGATGGTGATACAAGTGCAATATGGATGGTAGATATAGGTTTTTGTAATAATAAAATATAAAAACAGCAAGGTAGCAAGTGGTAAACGTGAGCATAAACGGTATTGCAATGATAGTAGACAAGGCCTAGGGTTCATACTTTCACTAGTGCAAGTTCTCTCAACAAGGATAACATAATTGGATCATATTACTAGCCCTCAACATGCAACAAAGAGTCACTCCAAAGTCACTAATAGCGAAGAACAAACGAAGAGATTATGGTAGGGTACGAAACCACCTCAAAGTTATTCTTTCTGATCGATCTATTCAAGAGTTCGTAGTAACGTTCAATCTATCATAGAGTTCGTACTGGGATAACACCTTAAGACACAAATCAACCAAAACCCTAATGTCACCTAGATACTCCATTGTCACCTCAAGTATCCGTGGGCATGATTATACGATATGCATCACACAATCTCAGAAACATCTATTCAACCAACACATAGAACTTCAAAGAGTGCCCCAAAGTTTCTACCGGAAAGTCAAGACGAAAACGTGTGCCAACCCCTATGCATAGATTCCCAAGGTCACGGAACCCGCAAGTTGATCACCAAAACATACATCAAGTAGATCACATGATATCCCATTGTCACCACAGATAAGCACGTGCAAGACATACATCAAGTGTTCTCAAATCCTTAAAGACTCAATCCGATAAGATAACTTCAAAGGGAAAACTCAATCCATTACAAGAGAGCAGAGGGGGAGAAGCAGTATAAGATCCAACTATAATAGCAAATCTCGCGATACATCAAGATCGTGCCATCTCAAGAACACGAGAGAGAGAGAGAGAGATCGAACACATAGCTACCGGTACATACCCTCAGCCCCGAGGGTGGATACTCCCTCCTCGTCATGGAGAGCGCCGGGATGATGAAGATAACCACCGGAGAGGGTTCCCCCATCCGGCAGGGTGCCGGAACAGGGTCTAGATTGGTTTTCGGTGGCTACAGAGGCTTTCGGCGGCGGAACTCCCGATCTAGGTTAATTTTCGAAGGTTTCAGTATTTATAGGATTTTTTGGCGTAGGGCCCATGTCAGGGGAGCTTCTGGGCTGTCCACGAGATAGGAGGGCGCGCCCCCCTGCCCAGGGCGCGCCCCCACCCTCGTGGGCAGCCCGTGGCTCTCCTGTCCCAACTCTTTTACTTCGGGGGCTTCTTTTGGTCCAGAAAAAATCCTCAAAATTTGGCACGTCAATTGGACTCCGTTTGAAATTCCTTTTCTGTAAACCCTAAAACAGGAGAAAAAAAAGAAACTGGCACTGGGCTTTGGGTTAATAGGTTAGTCCCAAAAATCATATAAAAGTGTATATAAAAGCCCATAAGACATCCTAGAAGGATAATATAATAGCATGGAACAATCAAAAATTATAGATACGTTGGAGACGTATCAGTGCCCACATGTACAGTTCATTTGCCTCTGAGTTGTAAGTTGTAACACATCATCATTTTTTTCCAGAGAGACCGTTCGTGGTGTTCCCCATCGTGGTGCCTCTTAATTTCTCACTAACTTGCCCTCTCCACCTTCTCCAGTTTCCCGAAATCCCACCGGCGTCTCCTCACCTTTCCTCCCATCGTCTCCCCAACTTCTCCTATTCACCAGCAATATATGTGTTTGTTCCGACGAAGGTAGCTGCAACGTCCCTGGGAGGCCGGCCCTCTTTAGTTCACTGGATCATACCACCCGCGAGGGTTACTTCCGGCAGGGAGGATTGATGGCTTCTCGCCCCTCGTTGGTTACCCCAAGTGGAAGGTTTGAGATGTAGCGTAGCGGTAGTTTTCCCTTGGCAAAGATACCAAGGATCGAATCCCGTGAGACTCCGAGGGTCGACAAGAAGGTGTCAAGGGCGCCAGAAACTTCCGCTTGACAGGACCTGCACACAGATACAAATAACTTTGCTCCCAACGAGTACAGAGAGGTTGTCAATCCCTCCAGCCTTGTCGTTTACAAAGGATCAAACGCAAGAGATAATAGTGATAGGTATGACTGCAACTAGTAAATAAGAACAGGAAATAAATAGCGGGTGTGATCAGTGATGGTAATATGGACCAGGGTCCCATGATGTTCACTAGTGATGTCTCTCTCCCAAAAGACGATAAAACAGCTAAGCGAGGTAAACAAATTACAGCTGGGCAATTGATAGGATTATGTGCGCAAACCAATGCTAACTATGCTGCAAAGAAAGGTAGAGGCTCAAAAGCATGGGCGATACGCCAAGGCAAGTAGACCGAAATCCATCTGCATCTACTACTAATCATCCACCTTGAGATATCTATCCAGAACATCTCGCTGGTATTAAGTTGCGAGTCCCACCCAAAGTGTAAACTCAAAGCAACAGACAGCTGCATTAAAAGAACTTTGCGTAAAGTAAACAATCCTTGCACCCGCAAGTACAAGCATCGTTGTTTTCCCCCTTGTGGCAACAGCACATCCCCTAGACTCATGTTTCTGTCACTCAAGCTAGTCATCGAGGGGCATGAACCCACAATCAAGCATAACGTTCCCTCTTGGAGTTACTACCTACTACTTGGCCAAAGCAATAAACAACAACGGAGAACATGCAAGAATTACTCAAGAACATAAATATAAAAGAGGTGAATCAAATATATTACTCACACACAATCTGAACATAATCTCATAATCCATCAAATCCCAGCAAACTCAGCATAGCAACAGCATAAGGATTACACAGCATAAGGATTACATATGTGCCTCGATCATGTAGGGTAGCTCACGAGGTCTAATCGATGAAGAACAAAGAGGGGAGGAGAACATCACATAGCTACTGGTCATGGACCCATGTTCCAAGGGAGTTTACTCACGGCTCATCCGGGAGGCGTCCATGGTGAAGGAAATATGCCCTAGAGGCAATAATAAAGATGTTATTTGTATTTCCTTATATCATGATAAATGTCTTTTATTCATGCTAGAATTGTATTAACCGGAAACTTAGTACATGTGTGGATGCATAGACAAAACAGTATGTCCCTAGTATGCCTCTACTAGACTAGCTCATTGATCAAAGATGGTTATGTTTCCTAGCCATAGACATGAGTTGTCATTTGATCAACGGGATCACATCATTAGGAGAATGATGTGATGGACAAGACCCATCCGTTAGCATAGCACTATGATCGTTTAGTTTAACTGCTATTGCTTTCTTCATGACTTATACATGTTCCTATGACTATGAGATTATGCAACTCCCGAATACCGTAGGAACACCTTGTGTGCTATCAAACGTCACAACGTAACTGGGTGATCATAAATATGCTCTACAGGTGTCTCCGAAAGTATTCGTGGTGTTGGCATAGATCAAGATTAGGATTTGTCACTCCGAGTGTCGGAGAGGTATCTCTGGGCCCTCTCGGTAACACACATCACAATAAGCCTTGCAAGCAAAATACTAATGAGTTAGTCACGAGATGATGTGTTACGGAACGAGTAAAGAGACTTGCCGGCAACGAGATTGAACTAGGTATAAAGATACCGACGATCGAATCTCGGGCAAGTAACATACCGTTTGACAAAAGGAACAACGTATGTTGTTATGCGGTTCTGACCGATAAAAGATCTTCGTAGAATATGTAGGAGCCAATATGAACATCCAGGTTCCGCTATTGGTTATTGACCAGAGATGAGTCTCGGTCATGTCTACATAGTTCTCGAACCCGTAGGGTCCGCACGCTTAACGTTTGATGACGATCGGTATTATGAGTTTTTGAGTATTGATGTACCGAAGGTAGTTCGGAGTCCCGGATGAGATCACGGACATGACGAGGAGTCTCGGAATGTCCGAGACATAAAGATTGATATATTGGACGGCTATATTCGGACACCGGAAGTATACCGGAAAAGTTTCGGATTTATCGGGAATGCCGGAAGGGGTTACCGGAACCCCCTACGAGAGGGGATGGTCCATAGTGGGCCTAAAGGGTGAGAGAGAGGCAGCCCATAGGGCTGGCCGGCGCCCACACCTAGGAATCCTAGTTGGACTAGGATTGGGGGGGCGCCACCTCTCCTATTCCTTTCCCCCTTCTTCCTTTCGGTGAATCCTACTAGGAATAGGATTGCAATCCTATTCCTAGTAGGACTCCCTCCCTAGCCGCACCAGGAGAGGTTGGCCGGCCTCCCTCCCCTGCTCCTTTATATACGGGGGCAGGGGGGCACCCAAAGACACACAAGTTGAATTGTTTTAGCCGTGTGCGGTGCCCCCCTCCACAGAATCACACCTCGGTCGTACCGTCGCGGAGCTTAGGCGAAGCCCTGCGCCGGTGAACACATCATATCCGTCACCACGCCGTCGTGCTGACGAAACTCTCCCGTGAAGCTCAACTGGATCAAGAGCTCGTGGGACGTCATCAAGCTGAACGTGTGCTGAACGCGGAGGTGCTGTACGTTCGGTGCTTGATCGGTTGGATCGCGAAGAAGTTCGACAACATCAACCGCGTCACTTGACGCTTCCGCTCCCGGTCTACGAGGGTACGTAGACACACTCTCTCCTCTCGTTGCTATGCATCTGGTAGATAGATCTTGCGTGATCGTAGGAAATTTTTAAAAATACTACGTTCCCCAACAGTGGCATCATGAGCCAGGTCTATGCGTAGATGATATGCACGAGTAGAACACAATGAGTTGTGGGCGATACTAGTCATACTGCTTACCAGCATGTCATACTTTGCTTCGGCGGTATTGTGAGATGAAGCGGCCCGGACCGACATTACGCGTACGCTTACGCGAGACTGGTTTCACCGTTACGAGCACTCGTTGCTTAAAGGTGACTGGCGGGTGTCTGTCTCTCTCACTTTAGCTGAATCAAGTGTGGCTACGCCCGGTCCTTGTGAAGGTTAAAACAGCACATACTTGACGAAACATCGTTGTGGTTTTTGTATGCGAAGGTAAGAACGGTTCTTGCTAAAAGCCTGTAGCAGCCACGTAAAACTTGCAACAAACAAAGTAGAGGACATCTAACTTGTTTTTGCAGGGCATGTTGTGATGTGATATGGTCAAGACATGATGAGTTATACGGTTTTGTATGAGATGATCATGTTTTGTAAAGTTATCGGCAACTGGCAGGAGCCATATGGTTGCCGCTTTATTGTATGAAATGCAATCACCATGTAATTGCTTTACTTTATCACTAAGCGGTAGCGATAGTCGTGGAAGCAATAGTTGGCGAGACGACAACGATACTACGATGAAGATCAAGGTGTCAAGCCGGTGACGAAGGTTATCATGACGGTGCTTTGGAGATGGAGATCAAAAGCACAAGATGATGATGGCCATATCATGTCACATATTTTGATTGCATGTGATGTTTATCTTATTATGCTTCTTATTTTGCTTAGAACGACGGTAGCATTATAAGATGATCCCTTACTAAATTTCAAGGTATAAGTGTTCTCCCTGAGTATGCACCGTTGCGAAAGTTCGTCGTGCCGAGACACCACGTGATGATCGGGTGTGATAAGCTCTACGTTCAAATACAACGGGTGTAAGCCAGTTTTGCACACGCAGAATACTCGGGTTAAACTTGATGAGCCTAGCATATGCAGATATGGCCTCGGAACACTGGAGACCGAAAGGTCGAGCGTGAATCATATAGTAGATATGATCAACATAAGATGTTCACCATTGAAACTACTCCATCTCACGTGATGATCGGACATGGTTTAGTTGATTTGGATCACGTGATCATTTAGATGATCGGAGGGATGTCTATCTAAGTGGGAGTTCTTAAGTAATATGATTAATTGAACTTTAATTTATCATGAACTTGGTCCTGGTAGTATTAGCATATCTATGTTGTAGATCAATAGCTCGCGATGTTGCTCCCCGTTTATTTTTCATATGTTCCTAGAGAAAACCAAGTTGAAAGATGTTAGTAGCAATGATGCGGAATTGTTCCGTGATCTGAGGATTATCCTCATTGATGCACAGAAGAATTATGTCCTTGACGCACCGCTAGGTGACAGACCTATTGCAGGAGCAGATGCAGACGTTATGAATGTTTTGACAAAAGCTCGATATGATGACTACTTGATAGTTTAGTGCACCATACTTTACGGCTTAGAATCGGGACTTCAAAAACGTTTTGAACGCCACGGAGCATATAAGATGCTCCAAGAGTTGAAATTAGTATTTCATACTCATGCCCGTGTCGAGAGGTATAAGACCTCTGACAGTACTTTGCCTACAAGATGAAGGAGAATAGCTCAACCAGTGAGCATGTACTCATATTGTCTGGGTACTACAATTACTTTAATCAAGTGGGAGTTAATCTTCCAGATAAGATAGTAATTGACAAAGTTCTCTAGTCACTATCACCAAGTTAGTAGAACTTCGTGATGAACTATAAATATGCAAGGGATGACGAAAGGAATTCCCAGCTCTTCGCGATACTGAAGTAGGCGAAGGTAGAAATCATGAAAAAACATCAAGTGTTGATGGTTAACAAGACCACTTGTTTCAAGTAAAGGGCAAATGGATAAAAAGGGGAACTTCAAGAAAAATGACAAGCAAGTTGTCTCTCCCATGAAGAAACCCAAAGCTAAACTCAAGCCTGAAACAAGTGCTTATACTGCAAAGGAAATGGTCACTAAAAGTGGAACTGCCCTAGATACTTGGCGGATAAGAAGGATGGCAAAGTGAACAAAGGTATATTTGATATACAGATTATTGATGTGTATTTTACTAGTGTTCATAGCAACCCCTCGGTATTTGATACTTATTTAGTTGCTAAAAAGTAGTAACTTGAAATGGGAGTTGCATAATGAACAGAAACTAGTTAAAGGATGAAGTGACGATGTGTATTGGAAATAGTTCCAAGATTGATATGATCATCATCGCACACTCCCTATACTTTCGGGATTAGTGTTGAACCTAAATAAGTGTTATTTGGTGTTTGTGTTGAGCATGAATATGATTTGATCATGTTTATTGCAATACGGTTATTCATGTAAGTTAGAGAATAATTGTTGTTCTGTTTACATGAATAAAGCCTTCTATGGTCATACACCCAATGAAAATAGTTTGTTGGATCTCGATCGTGTGATACACATATTCATAATATTGAAGCCAAAAGATGCAAGGTTAATAATGATAGTGCAACTTATTTGTGGCACTGCCGTTTAGGTCATATTGGTGTAAAGCGCATGAAGAAACTCCATAATGATGGACTTTTGGAATCACTTGATTATGAATCACTTGGTGCTTGCGAACCATGCCTCATGGACAAGATGACTAAAACTCCGTTCTCCGGAACTATGGAGCGAGCAACAGATTTGTTGGAAATCATACATACTGATGTATGTGGACCAATGAGTGTTGATGCTCGCGGCGAGTATCGTTATTTTCTGACCTTCACTGATGATTTGAGCAGATATGGGTATATCTACTTAATGAAACACAAGTCTGAAACATTTGAAACGTTCAAAGAATTTCAGAGTGAAGTAGAGAATCATCGTAACAAGAAAATAAAGTTCCTACGATCTGATCGTGGAGGAGAATATTTGAGTTACGAGTTTGGTCTTCATTTGAAACAATGTGGAATAGTTTCACAGCTCACGCCACCCGGAACACCACAGCATAATGGTGTGTCCGAACGTCGTAACCGTACTTTATTGGATATGGTGCGATCTATGATGTCTCTTACCGATTTACCACTATCGTTTTGGGTCATGCATTAGAGACAGCTACATTCACGTTAAATAAGGGCCTCATCTGAATCCGTTGAGACAACGCCTTAAGAACTGTGGTTTGGCAAGAAACCAAAGTTGTTGTTTCTTAAAGTTTGGGACTGCGATGCTTATGTGAAAAAGTTTCAACATGATAAGCTCGAACCCAAACTGGAGAAGTAAATCTTCATAGGATACCCAAAAGAGACTGTTGGGTACACCTTCTATCACAGATCCGAAGGCAAAATATTCGTTGCTTAGAACGGATCCTTTCTAGAAAAAGAGTTTCTCTCGAAAGAAGTGAGTGGGAGGAAAGTAGAACTTGATGAGGTAATTGTACCTTCTCCCGGATTGGAAAGTAGTACATCACAGGAAATTGTTCCAGTGATTCCTACACCAGTTAGTGAGGAAGTTAATGATAATGATCATGAAACTTCGGATCAAGTTTCTACTGAACGTCGTAGATCAACCAGAGTACGTTCCGCACCAGAGTGGTACGGCAACCCAGTTCTGGAAATCATGTTACTAAACCATGATGAACCTACGAACTATGAGGAAGCGATGATGAGCCCAGATTCCGCAAAATGGCTTGAAGCCATGAAATCTGAGATGGGATCCATGTATAAGAACAAAGTATGGACTTTGGTTGACTTGCCCGATGATCGGCAAGCCATCGAAAATAAATGGATCTTCAAGAGGAAGACCGACGCAGACGGTAATATTACTGTTTACAAAGCTCGACTTGTTGCGAAAGGTTTTCAACAAGTTCAAGGAGTTGACTACGATGAGACTTTCTCACCTGTAGCGATGCTTAAGTCTGTCCGAATCATGTTAGCAATTGCCGCATTTTATGATTATGAAATCTGGCAAATGGATGTCAAAACTACATTCCTGAATGGATATCTCAAAGAAGAGTTGTATATGATACAACCAGAAGGTTTTGTCGATCCAAAAGGTGCTAACAAATTATGCAAGCTCCAGCGATCCATCTATGGACTGGTGCAAGCATCTCGGAGTTGGAATATACACTTTGATGAGGTGATCAAAGCATATGGTTTTATACAGACTTTTGGAGAAGCCTGTATTTACAAGAAGTGAGTGGGAGCACTACAACCTTTCTGATAAGTATATGTGAATGACATATTGTCGATCGGAAATGATGTAGAATTTTCTGGAAAGCATAAAGGAGTGTTTGAAAGGAGTTTTTCAAAGAAAGACCTCGGTGAAGCTGCTTACATATTGAGCATCAAGATCTATATAGATAGATCAAGACGCTTGATAAGACTTTCGATGAGTACATACCTTGATAAGATTTTGAAGTAGTTCAAAATGGGTCAGTCAAAGAAGAAGTTCTTGCCTGACTTGTAAGGTGTGAAGTTGAGTAAGACTCAAAGCCAGACCACGGCAGAAAAATATAGAGAGAATGAAAGTCATTCCCTATGCCTCAGCCATAGGTTCTATAAAGTATGCCATGCTGTGTACAAAACACGTTGTGTACCTTGCCAAGAGTTTGACAGGGAGGTACAATAGTGATCCAGAAGTATATCACTGTACAGCGGTCAAAATTATCCTTAGTAATTGGATGACTAAGGAAATATTTCTCGATTATGGAGGTGATAAAGAGTTCGTCGTAAAGGGTTACGCCGATGCAAGCTTTGACACTAAATCCAGATGACTCTAAGTATCAATCTGGATGCGTATTGAAAGTGGGAGCAATTAGCTAGAGTAGCTCCATGCAGAGCATTGTAGACATAGAAATTTGCGAAATACATAGGGATCTGTATATGACAGACCCGTTGACTAAACTTCTCTCACTAGCAAAACATGATCACACCTTATTACTCTTGGGTATTAATCACATAGCGATGTGAACTAGATTATTGACTCTAGTAAACCCTTTGGGTGTTGGTCACATGGCGATGTGAACTATGGGTGTTAATCACATAACGATGTGAACTATCGGTATTAAATCACATGGCGATGTGAGCTAGATTATTGACTCTAGTGCAAGTGGGAGACTGAAGGAAATATGCCCTAGAGGCAATAATAAAGATGTTATTTGTATTTCCTTATATCATGATAAATGTCTTTTATTCATGCTAGAATTGTATTAACCGGAAACTTAGTACATGTGTGGATACATAGACAAAACAGTATGTCCCTAGTATGCCTCTACTAGACTAGCTCATTGATCAAAGATGGTTATGTTTCCTAGCCATAGACATGAGTTGTCATTTGATCAACGGGATCACATCATTAGGAGAATGATGTGGTGGACAAGACCCATCCGTTAGCATAGCACTATGATCGTTTAGTTTAACTGCTATTGCTTTCTTCATGACTTATACATGTTCCTATGACTATGAGATTATGCAACTCCCGAATACCGTAGGAACACCTTGTGTGCTATCAAACGTCACAACGTAACTGGGTGATCATAAATATGCTCTACAGGTGTCTCCGAAAGTATTTGTGGTGTTGGCATAGATCAAGATTAGGATTTGTCACTCCGAGTGTCGGAGAGGTATCTCTGGGCCCTCTCGGTAACACACATCACAATAAGCCTTGCAAGCAAAAGACTAATGAGTTAGTCACGAGATGATGTGTTACGGAACGAGTAAAGAGACTTGCCGGTAAACGAGATTGAACTAGGTATAAAGATACCGACGATCGAATCTCGGGCAAGTAACATACCGTTTGACAAAAGGAACAACGTATGTTGTTATGCGGTTCTGACCGATAAAAAATCTTCGTAGAATATGTAGGAGCCAATATGAACATCCAGGTTCCGCTATTGGTTATTGACCAGAGATGAGTCTCGGTCATGTCTACATAGTTCTCGAACCCGTAGGGTCCGCACGCTTAACGTTTGATGACGATCGGTATTATGAGTTTTTGAGTATTGATGTACCGAAGGTAGTTCGGAGTCCCGGATGAGATCACGGACATGACGAGGAGTCTCGGAATGTCCGAGACATAAAGATTGATATATTGGACGGCTATATTCGGACACCGGAAGTATACCGGAAAAGTTTCGGATTTATCGGGAATGCCGGAAGGGGTTACCGGAACCCCCTACGAGAGGGGATGGTCCATAGTGGGCCTAAAGGGTGAGAGAGAGGCAGCCCATAGGGCTGGCCGGCGCCCACACCTAGGAATCCTAGTTGGACTAGGATTGGGGGGGCGCCACCTCTCCTATTCCTTTCCCCCTTCTTCCTTTCGGTGAATCCTACTAGGAATAGGATTGCAATCCTATTCCTAGTAGGACTCCCTCCCTAGCCGCACCAGGAGAGGTTGGCCGGCCTCCCTCCCCTGCTCCTTTATATACGGGGGCAGGGGGGCACCCAAAGACACACAAGTTGAATTGTTTTAGCCGTGTGCGGTGCCCCCCTCCACAGAATCACACCTCGGTCGTACCGTCGCGGAGCTTAGGCGAAGCCCTGCGCCGGTGAACACATCATATCCGTCACCACGCCGTCGTGCTGACGAAACTCTCCCGTGAAGCTCAACTGGATCAAGAGCTCGTGGGACGTCATCAAGCGGAACGTGTGCTGAACGCGGAGGTGCCGTACGTTCGGTGCTTGATCGGTTGGATCGCGAAGAAGTTCGACAACATCAACCGCGTCACTTGACGCTTCCGCTCCCGGTCTACGAGGGTACGTAGACACACTCTCCCCTCTCGTTGCTATGCATCTGGTAGATAGATCTTGCGTGATCGTAGGAAAATTTTAAAATACTACGTTCCCCAACACATGGTGGTGGAGAAGCTCCCGGTGGTGGTTTTCCCTTCCGGCAGGGTGCCGGGAAGAGTTCTCCTGGTGCTCCCGATCTTGGAAGCGCGGCGGCGGCGGAACAGAGATGAGATCGCGAAAAAGGGTTCCGTCCTCGAGGGTTTCGGGACGCGGTGTAAATATATGCCAAAGGGGGGCATCAGCGGAGGTAAGGGGGGCCCAGGCGGCCTGGCGCGGCGGCCAGGAGGGGGACCGCCCCCACAGGGCGCCTGGAGCCCCTGTGGCCCCCCTCTGGCCCTACTTCTGCCGCATGGAAGCTTCTGGAGCGTTGATTTTTTATATATTTTTCCCGGAATTTTTCTGGCAATTTAAGTAATGGGAAAACCTGAAATAGAAAACCAGCAGAAAACAAAAACTGGCACTGGGGTGCACTGAGTTAATAGGTTAGTCCAAATATGATCAAAAGTGTATGGAAGTGCATAAATATCATAGCAATATCACACAAAAGAGGCATGGAGCAAGCAGAAATTATAGATACGTTTTGGACGTATCAACATCCCCAAGCTTAATTCCTGCTCGTCCTTGAGTAGGTAAATGATAACAAGCATAATTTCTGTGGTGACATGCTATTAACCATATAAGAACTTTTAAGTAAAGCAATCAAAGCATGTAATCCAATTCAAGTCATAACAAGCAAGAGTCTATATTAGCATTGTAACAAGTAACATAAGAACATAAAGGTGCAAGAGCTCTCGCTGTCCGTGACTCGAGCGTCTCCAAATGGTGTTTGCGTGCAAGAAAGGGGATAGGGATATATGAGAGTAAAACATAGTTTTTATATTGTTGAGAACTTAATCTACTAAAGTTTCACACTTGGTCTTCTTTGGAATCTTATCTTGACTCATCCCCAGACCGTCAGCCAGGTACAAGTCAAAATGATCCACTCCCTTTTGATATTTTGAGCACTCATGCAATGGATGAGCGTAAGCAAGAAAGTCGACACTTAGGATGGCAAAGAGAAAAAATGATAGAGGGGGAAGACAAAAAAAAGTGTGAAAGGCTCACATCAATGAGGACAACCATCGGCGAGAGAAAGCCAAATGATAGATATGATGCGAGGAGTAGGGATTGCCATGCAACGGATGCACATAGGAGCTAAGGTAAGCTCTCCAATGGAACTAGTGGGGGTGCATCCAACTTGCTTGCTCAAGAAGACCTAGAGCTCTTTTGAGGAGGCTCATCATTGGAATATACAAGCCAAGTTCTATAGTGTAAAGGTCCCCACATAGCTATATGCATAAATGATAATCTCTATGGAGTACAAAGTATAAGATGGAGTACGAGTGTGGATCTCTCAAAAGAAATAGTAGTGTGCCCCCTTCTCTCTTTTTATTTCTTTTTCTCTTTTTTCTATTTTTTTTAATTTTTTTGTGTGGCCTCAATGGCTCTTTCTATTTATCTCTCATTTGTCCTCTTTGGGATCTTTTGATTTTGTCCTCTTTGGGATCTTTTGATTTGTCCTCTTTGGGATCTTTTCCTCACTTAGGGGCAACACTCTATGTATTACAAGAAGTATAGAAGATCTTTCACACTTTACAAAAGTACTCAACATAAAGAAAATGAAACTATCATGATGTATGCAAATGTATGCCTCTGCCAGTGTAGCAGGATATGCAATGATACTAGCGCGTCATGTAGCAATGATTAGGGCAAGACCTAACTAGCATGCGGCTCATCGATCAAGCAAAAAGCATGTATGACATGAAGATCAAGTCATGAGAGGATGGATGTTGCATGGCAATGTATCTCGGAAAGGCTATGGAAATGCCTTAATAGGTAGGTATGGTGGCTGTTTTGAGGAAGGATATAATGAGGCTTATGATGACAGAGCGTATCGTGCCAAGGCACCGGCGAAGTATGCGCCAACTCTCAAGGTGAGAAAGGGCAATGCACGGTACCGAAGAGGCTAGAAAAATATGGATAGGTGGAAGTGTCAACCTTCGAATACTCACATTAGTCCGAAGAACTCATGCACTTATTATCGGTAACTCTCAATCTAATTAGGATGTTCACAAAGAGACAAGTACCCCGAGGAGGTGTGTATGGGGGTTTGGTTACCCTTGCTCATCCTCGACCCATGGTACGTGAGTGTACTCTAATATTCGATCCCTCCAAAGATTAGTGATCCATTTAGTAGCTAAAGTTCTCAACTATTTTGTAGGTTTTCGAAAATAAACACGGATTGCCCAAAATACGACATCTATCACTAATAGGCTAAAGCTCTTGACACCAAAAGTTCAAACATTACTCATGGCAATACCTCAAAACTATTGCATGTTACTACTAAAATTAAATAGCAACCTCAATTACCTACTTTAAGTTAAGATACACAACTCAGTGCAACAGACAAACTCTCTTAACAAGATAAACATGAAAACTCATGAGAGTTCAACAACCAACTAAACAAAAACTCTTTTAAGAAGAAAAGCATGAAAACTAAGAGCTAAACATGACAGTAGCTATGGAGAGACAAAGAACATACACAGCAAAGATAAGCATGAAAATCCTATGTTGTGTTCTAGGTTGAAGTGGAGCGTGTTTCTCTCCCACACAAAGAAAGCTGGGTTCTAACTCGTTATGAACAGCAAGCAAAGCTAAAGAAAACTAAAAAGGAAACTAAAAGCAAGACGCTCCAAGAATAGCACATAACGCATGAAGTGATTAAAATATAGTGGAACGAAAGACGAACTGATAATTGTTGATGGAGAAGGGGATGCACGGGGGCATCCCCAAGCTTATACGCTTGAGTCTTCTTGAATATTTCTTGGGGGTGCATGGGGGCATCCCCAAGCTTGAGCGTTTGACCCTCCTGAATCTTTTTATCATCTTCCCTCGCACACTTGAAAACTCCCTTCATACATAACTCATCATAATCTGATTAGCGAGGTTAGTACCCATAATAAAATATTCTTTCCTTGCTGGAAATAAGGATAATCTTGAAGGGCTACTGTTTCTCAAGATTGCCAAAAGGTTTTTGCAAAGAAAAAGCAAGCTCAAGGTTTGCAAAACGAAGAAAAGGCAAAACAGGACAGAATCTGTGAAAAACAGACCAGCAGGTAGTAAATAATTTTTTTCGGGGCACTTCTGCAACTCAAATCAAAAAACTCAGAACAGACGCATGAAAGCCAATTGTATAGAGCACGTTGTCAAAAAAATTCAGATCAAAAAGATGATCTGGTGATTTTATACGAATTTTTCTATCCAAGGTTAGAATCTGTTTTCTGGACTGCACATCATAACTTTTGAACTTTCTTGCAATCAGAGGCTAAACTTGGCACAAAGCTAAAAAGTAAAGATACAATGATGATGCTATTGTAGTAACAAACATCAAGACACAACAAAAGCAAAATAAAACTTTATTCATTGTGGGCTGCCTCCCAAAAGCGCTTTCTTTTATGCCTTTAAGCTAGGCATAATGCAAAGGGATCAAGTTTTATCAAGAGTAAAAGAATAGCTAGCCCGTATAACGGACTCAAATGGTAACTTAATCTTCTTTCTAGGGAAGTGTTCCATCCCTTTCTTGAGAGGAAATTGGAATTTTATATTCCCCTCTTTCATGTCAATGATAGCACCAACGGTGCGAAGAAAAGGACGTCCCAAAATAATTGGACAAGAAGGTTCACATTCAATATCCATAATAGTAAAATCAACGGGAACATAATTGTCATTGACAATGATAAGAACATCGTCGATCCTCCCCAAAGGTTTCTTTATGGAAGAATCAACAAGACGAACACCAAAAGAACAAGAATCAAAAGGTTTCAATTTAAGCATATCATATATTCTTTTGGGCATAACGGAGGTACTAGCTCCAACATCACATAAAGCATAGCAAGAGAAGTTATTCAACTTAATTTTAATCATAGGATCCCAACCATCTTCTAGCTTTCTAGGTATGGAGGCTTCTACCCTAAGTTTCTCCTCCCTAGCTTTGGTGAGAGCATTAGTGATATGCTCTGTGAAGGCAAGGTTAAGCGTGCTAGTGTGGGGATCTCTAGACATCTTGTGAAGAAAATCAATAACTTCAGAAAGGGTGCAATTATCAAAATCAAGGTCACTACTATCAAGTAAAGTGGTAGTGGTGTTCTTTAGGCTCACTTGTTTGGTAGCTTCTATGGTCATAGGAGTTTCTACGGTTGAGGTCATAGCATCACCATTAATAGGTCCAATGGGACCAGGAGTGCATTGGGTGCTAAGAGTTTGGATATCCTCAACAACTTGGATAGTAGCAACAGTGTGGTGGGTAGGAAGGCTCTTAATTCTATCTTCTTCCTCCTTTTCTCTAGCCCATCTCTCTTTAAGTTTAGCCAACATCCTAATGTTTTCATTAATTTGCACTTGAATAGCATTCATAGGAGTGGTCTTCCTCTCCTCAAGAGGAGAAGTTCTAATTTTAAGCAACTCTGCCTCATGGGCTAAATTGTCTACCTTCGAAGAGAGATCATCTAGTTTGTTTAGTTTTTCTTCTACACTCTTATTGAAGGCTTTTTGGGTAGTGATAAAGTCTTTAAGCATAATCTCTAGTTCAGAAGTGGAGTTCTTGGTGCTAGGATAAGCATTGTTGTTCCCATAGGAATTAGAGGGGAATGGTCTAGGGTTGCTACCAAAATTACTCCTATAAGCATTGTTATTGAAATTGTTTCTAGAGATAAAGTTCACATCTACTTGATCTTGAGTAATCAAAGAATTTAAAGGAACATCACGAGGATCAATAGGAGATTGCTTGGAAAGTAGAGACATGATCAAGTCAACTTTTTCATTTAGGGAGGAAATCTCCTCGACAGAGTTTACCTTCCTACCTGTTGGAGCGTGTTCGGTGTGCCATTGGGAATAATTGGTCATCATCTCATCGAGAAGCTTCGTGGCAGCACCAAGTGTAGTTGACATAAAGGTTCCTCCCGCGGCCGAATCTAACAAGTTCCGCGAGGTAAAGTTCAAGCCTGCATAAAAAGTTTGCATAACCATCCAAGTAGTCAAACCATGAGTAGGGCAGTTCTTGACAAGAGATTTCATGCGTTCCCAAGCTTGGGCAACGTGTTCATTATCCAATTGTTTAAAATTCATTATGTTACTCCTTAGTTGGATAATTTTAGCAGGGGGATAGTACTTCCCAATAAAAGCATCCTTGCACTTGTCCCAAGAATCTATGATATTTCTAGGCAAAGATTGAAACCAAATTTTAGCTCCTCCTCTCAAGGAGAAAGGAAAAAGCTTAAGCTTAACAATATTACCATCTATTTCTTGGTACTTTTGCATATCACAGAGTTCAACAAAATTATTTAAGTGCAAAGCAGCATCATCTCCAGCACCGGAGAATTGATCTTTCATAACTAGGTTCAGTAAAGCAGGTTTAATTTCATAAGAAGGTGCTGAAGTGGCAGGTGTAGTAATTGGTGTGCAGATAAAGTCATCGTTGTTATGACTAGTGAAGTCACACAACTTGGTGTTCTCGGTGGAACCCATAGCAGCAAGCAAGCAAGATAACTATTTTTGTGATTTTTGATAGAAGACACTAAAGCAAAAACTGAAGGTAAACTAACAAGACTAAAAAGCAAAGGTAAAAGATAGCGTGCAACTCCCCTATCTTGAAGAGTGGAGTCCCCGGCAACGGCGCCAGAAAACTTTGCTTGATGGCTTCTCGCCCCTCGTTGGTTACCCCAAGTGGAAGGTTTGAGATGTAGCGTAGCGGTAGTTTTCCCTTGGCAAAGATACCAAGGATCGAATCCCGTGAGACTCCGAGGGTCGACAAGAAGGTGTCAAGGGCGTCAGAAACTTCCGCTTGACAGGACCTGGACACAGATACAAATAACTTTGCTCCCAACGAGTACAGAGAGGTTGTCAATCCCTCCGGCCTTGTCGTTTACAAAGGATCAAACGCAAGAGATAATAGTGATAGGTATGACTGCAACTAGTAAATAAGAACAGGAAATAAATAGCGGGTGTGATCAGTGATGGTAATATGGACCGGGGTCCCATGATGTTCACTAGTGATGTCTCTCTCCCAAAAGACGATAAAACAGCTAAGCGAGGTAAACAAATTACAGCTGGGCAATTGACAGGAATGTGCGCAAACCAATGCTAACTATGCTGCAAAGAAAGGTAGAGGCTCAAAAGCATGGGCGGTACGCCAAGGCAAGTAGACCGAAATCCATCTGCATCTACTACTAATCATCCACCTTGAGATATCTATCCAGAACATCTCGCTGGTATTAAGTTGCGAGTCCCACCCAAAGTGTAAACTCAAAGCAACAGACAACTGCATTAAAAGAACTTTGCGTAAAGTAAACAATCCTTGCACCCGCAAGTACAAGCACCGTTGTTTTCCCCCTTGTGGCAACATCACATCCCCTAGACTCATGTTTCTGTCACTCAAGCTAGTCATCGAGGGGCATGAACCCACAATCAAGCATAACGTTCCCTCTTGGAGTTACTACCTACTACTTGGCCAAAGCAATAAACAGCAACGGAGAACATGCAAGAATTACTCAAGAACATAAATATAAAAGAGGTGAATCAAATATATTACTCACACACAATCTGAACATAATCTCATAATCCATCAGATCCCAGCAAACTCAGCATAGCAACAGCATAAGGATTACATATGTGCCTCGATCATGTAGGGCAGCTCACGAGGTCTAATCGATGAAGAACAAAGAGGGGAGGAGAACATCACATAGCTACTGGTCATGGACCCATGGTCCAAGGGAGACTACTCACGGCTCATCCGGGAGGCGTCCATGGTGGTGGAGAAGCTCCCGGTGGTGGTTTTCCCCTCCGGCAGGGTGCCGGGAAGAGTTCTCCTGGTGCTCCCGATCTTGGAAGCGCGGCGGCGGCGGAACAGAGATGAGATCGCGAAAAAGGGTTCCGTCCTCGAGGGTTTCGGGACGCGGTGTAAATATATGCCAAAGGGGGGCATCAGCGGAGGTAAGGGGGGCCCAGGCGGCCTAGCGCGGCGGCCAGGAGGGGGACCGCCCCCACAGGGCGCCTGGAGCCCCTGTGGCCCCCCTCTGGCCCTACTTCTGCCGCATGGAAGCTTCTGGAGCGCTGATTTTTTATATATTTTTCCCGGAATTTTTCTGGCAATTTAAGTAATGGGAAAACCTGAAATAGAAAAACAGCAGAAAACAGAAACTGGCACTGGGGTGCACTGAGTTAATAGGTTAGTCCAAATATGATCAAAAGTGTATGGAAGTGCATAAATATCATAGCAATATCACACAAAAGAGGCATGGAGCAAGCAGAAATTATTGATACGTTTTGGACGTATCAAGGATGCTCTGGTGGTGACGCTGACAGGGATTCTTGCTGGTCCGGAAGAGCCGATCTGTTGGCGACTCAGGCCATGGCTTATGTTCACGGTGACAATTTGTAGGAGTGATTGATCCAATTCCTCCGGCGAGTGCGGCCCCGACTGATTCTGAGAGGAGCTTCTACTGCCGCAATGGTATCCACTTCTTTTTGGCAAGCTAGGATCCTACATCTGGGGAGTTAGTCCTGCTTCTTTGTGTCCTGATGGATTTGCGGCAAGGACTGTAAATATCTGAGTACGGTTAGAGTTAATGGTTTTGTACTATGCTCAGGTATGTCCTCTATTGATCTGTTCTTCTCGATTTGTTCAGCTATATGGGATTCAATATTTCATTCTTATAAAAAACTGCACACCGGCCACACTGTTTATCTTCCCCAGGTTGTGATCTATGGCCATGGAACAACCTGCTTATGAAAACAAAACAACCTCTGTTTCAGGTACCCCGATGATAATTGATGTTTGACGTTCCATCTCCTAATCTGCGACGGCGCTCCACTTCTGGACAATGATCTCCCCCTTCATTTCGTCACATCGCTAAACAAATGAATTCGGTGAGGTATGCCATTAGCTACCTGACTATTCATCATCCTAATCAATGTTGCCATCTCTGAGAAGGCAAACGAGCAGCAAGACATGTATCTACTCTCCCGTGCCACTATCGCCGTCTAGCCATAGCGCCTCTGCTTTCTATTCCCAATTTCCTCACCCCCACGAGTCCTTTTGCTTCAATGCTGCAATAGAGAAGCAATTGCAAGGGCTTCAATATAATTTGTTGTACCACCAGATTTCTATTCCTGCTTATTCAAATAAATCTTATTTCTTTCTGGACATATGTGCGTTTCGGGATTCACTTTTATCATTTTGGTTATGTTTAGATTTTTGCCATCTAATACATGATCTATTTTAATCAATGTTTTATCTTGCAGCAGTTAAGCATGGATGTTACATGTTACACCGATTAGTTTTTTTCAGTAGCATTTTTGTAAGAACTATCAGATTAAATTTCACCGATTTGCTTACTGAGAGTACAATGTTTCCATATCTACATCCTTCCAATTTCTCCCAAAGCTTAATGGCTACAGGATGTGAGATAATTTTTGTTCATACATTTACTTTTACAATTTTTTTAGAGTTATAGTGGGTGTTTAGATCACTAAAATAAGATTTAAATCACTATTTTAGTGATCTGAATGAGTGTTGTAGTGGGTGTTTTTACAATTTTTCTCAAGAAGTAAAAGCTACTGCATTTTTCATTGGAGCCATCGAATTCTTCTACATTAGGATTTGCATCCCTCGCAACCTCACTGATGTGCGTGTTTGGTTGGAGGTATTTGCAGCTAGGGAATGGGAATTAAAGGGGTACGAGACTTCAAATCTATTGTTTGATTAGAGGGATTGAGAATTCATAAGGGAATAGTCATGGGACTTGAGGCTTCAACTCCCACCGTTTTATTAACAGGGGAGGGGATGGGAGTTGGTAGGGAATTGTTTTAGTGAGTCAATCTTAACCGTTCATCATAATTTACATTAACTTCACTTGTCTATTCCCTCGTCAATTCCCACGAACCAAACAAGGGAATACAACTTCTCCTCAAATCCTCGCACATAACTCCTATCATGCATCAAACAGAGGATTGAGAATAAAACAACTCATCCCATGTCTAATCTCAATACAACTCCCTGCTCTAAACTCTCGTTCCCCTTTCCAAATATCGCCAAACACGCTTTAGGATTTGCATCCCTCGCAACCTCGCTGATGCGCGGGCGCCGCCGTGGCTGCGGCACCCGCCGCCGCGCTGCCGGTCCCCAGCTCTTCGCCCCACGGTCAGATAATAGAGTAGATCTTCCCAGATCCAAGGCCCGAACCAGGCTGTCACAACCAAAGGACTCCAGCAGTTCACTGATCTCTCCTTTACTCCGTGGACATCAAATTCTTTCACCCCCTCCCCCCGATCTCCCAACGCCATGCCTGACACGGGCGCCGGCGGCGACGACGTCATCCACGACGCCCCCGGCTTCATTCGCGTCTACAAGAGCGGCCGCGTCGAGCGCTTCCTGCTGATCGACTTCGCCCCGCCCTGCACCGACGCCGCCACCGGCGTGTCCTCAAAGGACATCACCATCCTTCCAGGAGCCGGCGTGTCGGCGAGAATCTACCTCCCGCCTGCCCCCGCCGGCGGTCAACAGGGCAAGCTCCCCGTCCTCGTATTCTTCCATGGCGGCGCCTTCTGCCTCGGCTCGGCGTTCGACGCCGCCGCGCACGGCCATGCCAACCAGCTCGCCTCGCGGGCCGGCGCGATCGTCGTGTCGGTGGAGTACCGCCTCGCGCCCGAGCTCCCCGTCCCCGCGCTCTACGGGGACGCCTGGGAGGCGCTCCAGTGGGTGGCCGCGCACGCGGGCGGCCAGGGTGGGGAGGAGCCCTGGCTGACCAACCACGCGGACTTCGGGCGCGTCCACCTGGGCGGTGAGAGCGCCGGCGCCAACATCGCGCACCACGCCGCAATGCGTGCTGGCGCCGAGGAGCTGGGCCACGGCGTGAGGGTGAGCTCGCTCGTGCTGATCCATCCCTACTTCTTGGGGGGCGACAGCTCTGAGTCGGACGAGATGGGCATGGCGTTGCTCGACGAGCTGGTGCGGCTTTGGCCGGTGGTCTGCCCGGGGACCAGTGGTTGCGACGACCTGTGGATCAACCCGATGGCGGAGGGAGCGCCCAGCCTGGCCGGGCTGGGGTGCAAGCGCGCTCTGGTATGCGTTGGGGGCAAGGACGCCATGAGGGGTAGGGGAAGCCTGTACTATGAGAAATTGATTGGGAGTGGGTGGCAAGGCGAGGTGGAAATCTGGGAAGCGAATGGGCAGGGTCACGGCTTCCATCTATTCCAGCCCACATGCGCCCAGGCCGAAGCGCAGGTCCGCGTTGTTGCTGAATTTCTGGGCCGCCGATGAGATCTCCTGTTCAACACTCATTCACATGACCAAGGCAATGTTCTTGAATTGGCTATTGTTGTACATTAGGAAGTTTGATTCTTTGCTAAAACATGTTTGTAGCTGTTTCTTCAGTAGTTTTATGTTCAGTCTATAAGAACGATATTGTTACTACTATCATATGGAGTTCAAATTCAAACCAGATAGTCTGCCATTCTGTCCAATTATAAATTTGTATTTTGGGGTTTAGGATGCTAAGATATGATTATGAAGCTCTCAAATTTCAGTAGGAGGAGCTTGCTTTCTCAAGAATAAAAAGGGAGTTACTAGTTCAAGCCTGAATCATCATCTTGGAGCCTTTTCCTACTTATATTGATGGCTAAAAATTTCTGGTTGGGATGCTGCATAATATATGTTTTTCCATTTCGGCTAGGAATTCAGGCTTTAATCAAAAGATAATCATTAAGCTTTCTCTGCTGGACATTCCTTCTGATGTTACTTCGTTGCATGACATGGCAGACTAAGAGATATAAGGCTTCTCTTAAAAGTGCAATCCTATCGAGCAATTGTGAAAATGTTGCTGATACAGTGGTGCTGGTTAAGCAGGCCATGACCACTATGACGATCCATCAATCATCATACAACCAATAGATGTAAGGCATACTGCAGCACTTCTCGAGTACCTTCATTGTTCAAGGCATGGATAACGTCCAGGCCATGGATAGTCTCTTGGACAACCTTTTCCCACCGTGTCGGGGCGTTGCACAGTGATTACTTTACTTCTTGCACTATTGCCGTGTCATTGACCAAATGCAGCTTCCTCTATCAACTGCAAAGGTAATACTGCTTTAGTAAGCTATTTGCGGTGTGCAGAAAATATTATACTGTATTGCATAACCAGTACATTGAAAGAAATTGAAGACTTAGTTTATTTTTGCAGGGTTCCACATATTGATATTGCATTAATATGTTGTGTTTCACGAGTCGAGCAAGGTTTTTATGAAAAGAACCTGCATGACAAGAGGGATCTTCAGTGTCAATGGTGCCAGCAGCCAGACAACAGACTGAACCGAAATGTAGTCAGCATTAGCATGTCAGGTAACTGCATGCTGCATACCTTCTTGTGGACTATGGGGCTGTTTGGATTGCGCCAGGGTCCGCCTCACCAACCGCGGGTGCGCCAATATATTGGCGGCTGATTCCGCCGCCTGCATCCCGCCAACAAATTGGCGCTGGATTGAACTAGCACCGCAGGGCAGGCCAGGGTGTACCAATTATTTGGTATCCATCCAAACACATACGCTATGCATGGTCAACGCCGATATTTTGGATGGGCATCTCAGTTCTCAGGGCGTTGATCCAAACAGCCCCTATTAGGATGTATAATTTTCTTGGGGTACATATATTGGGCTTACTTTGAAGCAATCACTTGGCTAATTTACAAAACTAACTACTTGCTGCTGATTGTAAGGATGCATAATTTTCTAGGGACACATATCAGCCTACTTCGAAGTAATCACTTGCCTCATTACAGAACTAACTACTCCCTCCGTCCGGAAATACTTGTCATCAAAATGAATAAAAGGGGATGTATCTAGATGTATGTTAGTTCTAGATACATCTCGTTTTGTCCATTTTGATGACAAGTATTTCCGGACGGAGGGAGTACTTACTACTGACATGATGACTTATCCTTATGTCGTTTTGAAGTGCCATTATTTATTTATTTATTTATTTTGAAACAAATAGGCAAAAGCCTCACATACTTATACTAAAAGAAGAGTTACATTATGTACAAGGATCTCTGGCTACAAAAGCAAGATTTGGTAACCCCTAATGGCGTCGGTAATGGAAAACTGTACTGCTAGTAGCAACTGGCTGGAACTTGTTCTACAGCTCAGTTCTCAGTACATCGCATGATCCAAACTCAGCAAAATGAGTGATATCATTAATATTTTCTGGGAGTCTACACTCTTCCAGTACGCTGAACAATCCATGTGATGTCTTTCTCTTGATAGGCACTTCTCGACATCTCCAACATCTTCAGGCCCAAAGAAAGAAAATGAATCATCAGCGGCATCTTGGAGGGCACACATACTCATTTCCAGCTTCTGAGCATGCTGAAGAGTTTCTGCCATGGTACCTGCATGACAGACCACTTGATTATCTGAATATATAAATCATTTCTCATCTTCCAGAGAACCCACAACAATGCTAAGGATATTGATGTTAACTATTACTGGCATGCCATGTATTATAACTGTTTATCTTGATTTATGCAGTGAGTTTCCATGGCTCTATTTGACTACAGTTTCGTCCATATAAGCTTGCAGTATCAGTTGTTTTAATATTTAGTCTTCATCTCTCATGTACCTCCTCTGTTCCTAAATATAAGTCTTTTTAGAGATTCCACTATGGACTACATAAGGAGCAAAATGAGTGAATCTATACTCTCTGATATGTCTGTATACATCTGTATGTAGTCCATATTAAAATCTCTAAAAGACTTATATTTTGAAACGGAGGGAGTAGGAAAAACTATGCAGTAACTTCACATTGTTTTATCTGACTGCAATTGCATGGTTGCACCCATATAAGTTTGCACAATCAATTGTTTTAACTTTTGTTCTCCATCTTCCATGTATGAATCATAGAAAGTGTGACTGGAAACTAGGTTATTCGGTGATGAAGCGAAGTAAGTTAGGTTTATTTGAATTTGGTAGATAATTTGTTGTTTTGATTATTTTTTTGTGCAAGAGACAAAGAATAGTATGTATCTGATGCAAAATAGTTTGTTCTTGAATTAACTACTCTGGATTTGTGATAAATATTTTCCATCGTTACCATTCTTTCGTTTACTTCCTCTGGGAATCAAACGAATATTCTAATATTTATTTATTCACAGGGTCTCAAATCTAATTGTTTTTCACAATATGATATTTTAGTATTATCACATGATATCTTACTTGACGGGCTACATCACCTTTCCTTACACATTTTTCCTAGCCAAAGCTGAACGTTACACCATTTCTCAAAAATAAAATAAAATAAAATAATTGAAGACTTACATAAGTTCGTCGAATCTAGACAACAAACTTATGTACTTAACAATGATATCATTTGGGTACAACGTCGATGAGAATACGTAATCAATGATGCAACAACTGTCCAGCTAAAAGAAAACTGGCACAAATTGAATGACATCATGTTTTTCCCCTATTGCTGCATACTGCCTAAAATTCAAATGCTTCAGCACTGCAGGTTCCTCTGGTACCATCTTCAAAGGGCATGCCTAAGACATCCCATTTAGGTCAATCAACTCGACAACTCGTACTAGTACACAAATTGTTCATCATATTATTTAGATTGCGTGCATCGCAAGTATGGCCATATTGTGATAGAGCACAAAGCTAAGATTTATTAGCTCCATGCAAGTTCAGGTCAACTTTCTAACAGGACCAACACTTGGGTCATAGAAATTATCTTTTCGTGGCAGCGCCTGCAGGGCACTAGAATAGCCCCTAGTCCAGGGCAACTGAGAAAGAGATATTTGTCCTTCTTGCATTCGAACCTCATATTTTCAACAGAAATAAAGCGTGCACTTTTGCAACTTTAGTTCTACATATCTTCTCATGAATGAAGATTATTAGATCTTCTTATCGCACGTTTAAGTTATTCGTAATGACTATTCCTGAATGCTATAGACCTTCACTACCTGCATTGCCACGAAAGTTCTCATACGAAGTCTATTAATACGTGTGCTGTACATTAACTTGAGGACTCAGAATTGCCGTCCAAGGAGAACTATAATTCTGTGCAATCTACCCTTGAAGAGAGCAGAAATATGGAGACTGGAAAACATATCTTGTGCAGACAACCACCAACTTATGGCAACCTCATCACAATTCTCTCTATCGATGGCGGAGGGATTCGAGGAATCATTCCAGCTGTTGCTCTTGCCCTTCTAGAATCAGAGTTGCAGGTAAACCTGTAGTTATGTAGCATAATTGATTTTCGTATATTGTGAATTTGTGATACTGGCATATGGCCAAGGCAACACTTATCTGTTGAGAAATATAATAGATTAGAAATCTATGTTCCATATGTCACATTAGGTGAAATAAGCTTGCAATTTGGTTGTTTGGTTTGTTTAAAGTTCAAACCGTCAGGGTTTAACTCAATTCACTAACCATATCTTATTAACTTCAACTGTAAAGTAAAGTTACTTCCATAAGCCAAGTAAATCTTAAAGTTTGCATTAGTGTCGCAATGAGGGTGCTGTCTTGTTGTTGTCTGCTCCCTACTCTTTTATTGTTATTTATGCACATGTAGATGTTGAGCAGTTGCAGTCGTGCAGAAGATTCAAATTTTTGGAAAATTGGATTCATATTTTGTATTACATCAGTTCAATATTCTGCTAGTGCTACTTCTGTATTTCTAGTTCTTTTATCTCTACTGGACTGGTGGACGGAATATACTTGATGTGTAACAATGATTTTGTTTCCATCTGCCCCAGCATATGCTCCTTTCTTTAGAAACACATTAATTTTCAATTGACGCTCTTGATTGCATCCCACTGAAACTGTTATGTAAACTTATAAAGAAACTTGATGGAGAGGAAGCCCGGTTAGCAGACTACTTTGATGTCATTGCTGGGACCAGCACAGGGGGACTTGTGACTGCGATGCTCACTGCACCAAATAAGAAGAGAAGACCACTTTTTGCGGCGAAGGATATTCAAGCATTTTATATGGACCATGCTCCCAGAATTTTCCCACAGCTCAGGTGAACGATATATTATGGTTTTTGACTTCTTGTTGATTGGATTGGGAACTTGTCCAATAACACATATTGTCTGTTTTTTTAGGGGTGCATTTGGTAGGATAATGAGGATACTTCGCTCATTGTCAGGACCTTGCTATGATGGTAAGTACCTTCATGAAGTTGTGAGAAAGAAGTTAGGAAGCGCCAGGCTGCATCAGACGTTAACAAATGTGGTAATACCAACTTTCGACATCAAGCGGCTACAACCAACCATTTTTTCGTCGTATGAGGTTTCCCTCTTTCCCTCTCTCTCAAATCTTTCAGGAGTCCTAATTTGAGTACCTGTAAAATATGGTGCTCCCTCCGTTCCTAAATATAAGTCTTTTTAGAGATTCCAATGTGGATTACATACGGAGCAAAATGAGTGAATCTACACTCTAAAATATGTCTATATATATCCGTATGTAGTCCTTATTGAAATATCTAAAAAGACTTATATTGACTTATATTTAGGAACGGAGGAAGTACATGTTTCTTTGTATTGGATGCTAGTTATAGTAAGTGAGAACCAATTCATTTTAATGGCACGAGAAACACATGGTACTAAAATGTGTATTTCTTTGTTTTCTCTGTAAATTTACTTCAAAGGGAGAACATATATATGAGGCAGTAGTGAGAAGTCGAGAACTTCCATTAATCCTCCATGATGGAGATTTTGCACAAAAATGAACTTTGTATTATCATGTGACAGGTTAAGAAGAAGAAGAACACAATGAATGCTTTGTTATCAGATATTTGCATCAGCACGTCGGCTGCTCCAACTTATTTGCCTGCTCATTACTTCAAGACTGAAGATTCTCATGGAAACATCAAGGAGTTTAATCTTATTGATGGGGGAGTAGCTGCCAATAATCCGGTACTATAGCTGTCTGTAGTTTTACATAACATACAGCATGCAGCATGTTTTTGATTCAGAGACTGAAGGAAAGTCTTGAAATTTTGAAATAGACCTAATATCTGTCTTTGTTGTGTTTAGGCCTTAGTTGCCATTGGAGAAGTAAGCAAGCAGATATTCAAGCAAGATCCAGATTTCTTCCCAATAAAACCTATGGACTATGGCCGGTTTTTGGTCATTTCACTTGGCACAGGCTCATCAAAATTTGAAGAGAAGTACGATGCACAAAAGGCTAAATCATGGGGAGTGTTGGATTGGTTACTTAGCAGTGGATCCACACCATTAGTAGATATTTTCACACGGGCAAGTGCAGATATGGTGGATATTCACATTGCTTCTGTTTTCAAAGCCTTACATTCTGAGCAGAACTATCTGAGAATTCAAGTAAGTAAATTGCAGGCAGCTTATTTTGTACAAAGTAACTAATTAATCGGCTTCCATTTACTCAGAGAATACCATTTGTACATGACAGGATGACACTCTACGGGGGACACTCTCCTCAGTTGATGTTGCCACCAAGGATAACTTGGAGAAACTTGTCAATGTTGGAGAGATGCTGCTAAAGAAACCTGTCTCACGGGCAAATTTGGAGACTGGCCAGATGGTGCCTGCTTGTAGTGACACAGAGGAGACCAACGAGGAAGCTCTCAAGAGGTGAGCTAGCCACCACCTATCAGGTTACTGTAATTGCAGTATGCATCTACTTATGAGCTAATAAGCACCTTATTTCCAGGTTTGCAAAGATGTTGTCTGATGAAAAGCAAATTCGCCAAGCAAGATCGCCAAAATGAAGCCCGGTCTCTTTTGTGTCAATGCTCTGCCAGAGATTTTTTTTTTCTCTGCACGGCATACACCAGTTACCAATTACTTGATTTGTTTGTTGAAGTTTCACTGTAATAGTAAAATAATTGTGTGGTGTGGCAAACTGACTGCTATAGCTTGATAATGTTAGGCGCCGATGGCTTCATTGATATGTAAATACAAATGTTCTTTTAAATAAAACTAAGCATTTAATTATTGTTCTGTTGTGTTATCGATCTCACTGGTTTATGTCAGCCGATGAGTTCTGAAGGATTCCACGCTGACCATGCAGCGAGAGACATTCGGAATAAAGAGTTAGCCGCCCCTGCTGCATGGAACAAGTACCTGGTACGATTTTTTCTTCGCTTTGTACGTAGAAATAGTTAAACCTATCTCTGCTTTGGGTAGTGAAGTGAGATGCCTTTCCAAGCAGACCGCTTTACCCTTTAGTACTTGTTGAGATACTGCTGTTGGGAATTGTCAAAGGGACATCTAATTCTTATAGGGTTTGCAGCATGGACAGACTGGATAAATAAATAACGAAGCACTTCACTAACCCAAAGCAGTTCATTTGAGCTTTCCAGGGCAACAGGCTGTTCTGTGATTGAGTACCTTTTAGCTTACTTTGAAAGTTCAAACTCATTACTACTTTCTTGCAATGCGCACTTTTTTTTGGGTTTGTGAAATGCTGTAGTGGCACTATTATGTGATCCTGGCATACTACTATACTCTGCCAAGTTGGATTTGTTAACACTGCAGCACCCAGGGGCAGCATCGTGGGCTGCAGGATGGTTGGAACTGAATATTTTTTATATGGATACTACGGTGTGTAGCCTTTCGAAGCTGGGCTAAGCATGTGCTCTCGACCACTCAATCCCTAGATTGGTGATCTGTAACCATCACCCATAGAATTTTGAGCACCAAAAGATCTGATCAACGACCAACAATGCTCAGTGTGAAGTAGGTATAACTGTCAACTTTTGGAAACACAAATTTCCATCAACACATACTTATAGCTTTATAGTTTTAAAGCCGAGACGATTGGGGATTTCAGGATCCAAGCGGATGGTAGCAAAATATGTTCAATTAAGTAAACTCTTTGAGTCTTTGCTAGCCAGTCGTGGGGGTTCCTTGGTTGGTGGTGCCACAATGCTACATTAGATCGACCATAGGTTTTCTGGGGGAAAAGGCAAATCTGAAAGCATTTCTTCAAACCCCTAGGCTTTTCATGTTAGTGGCCGGCACCGCTTGAGTACCCTAAACCGTTGATCGCACCCGTTGCCCGTACACCGTACATGAAATATATATTTTCTCTAGTCATAGGCTATATATAAAGTTGATGATTAAAATGTGACCCCTCCTTGGTCTGGGGAGCCAGCTAAGAGCATCTACAACCGCATATGACAAATATGAACCCTCAAACGCCCGGTCATGGGCAGTGACCGGACACTCCTTAAATTAACACAATTGCATCCAGACATTTTATACTAGATTCTCATATCCATACAAAAGCATGCAAATTAAAAAACCTACGTACTACATAGATGATCTAGCTACTCCTTGTCGGAGGTGTCGACAATCTCCGTGCCCGGCTCCGGCAGCATCGTCGGTAGCTGCAGCTTCGGCGCCTTCGGCTGCTCTGCTCCGACCTCCTCTATCTCCCGCCGAGTTCAGCAAAGAGCGCGTCGGACGCAGCCTGCTCCCGCCGGAGGAACTGCTGGTTGGCCTTCACATAGGCCTCATCCCAGATGGACTCCAGGATGGTTTGTTGCTTCGCCATCTCCACGGCTTGGGCGACGGCGAACTCCGCCTCCGCCTTGGCCTCCGCCATGGCGGACCCCGGAGCAGGCTGCTTCGCCTCCTCCATCGGCTTCGGTAGCTGCTCTCCCTCCTCCTCTGGCTGATGCTCCTCCTCCTCCGGCTGCTCCTCCTCCTCCCGCGAGTCCGGAGGCAGCCCAGAGGCGATGTCGGATGCGCGCCTCGCCGGGATCTCCTCCGTGATCTGCCTCCAGCGCTCCAGTGTCAGTATAGCATACGTCGTGATCTTGCGCCGGACCATGGCGATGCCGCAGAGTGTGGGAGAGCGGGGGAGAGGAGGCGGACGGGCTCAGGTGGCGGCGCAGAGAGGGAGGAGGTGGATGGGCTAGGGTTGGGGGACGCCGGCCGGCTTAAATAGCTGGATTTGGCATCGGTCGGCGAGCCGGAGCGGCGCCACACGGCGTTCACACCACGGCGACGAAAGAGGCGTCCGTCAGACCGCCGGATTTCCGGGCGATTCTGCATGGGACTCCATCGTTTGTCCTACATGGGGGCCGCCCCCGGGCGCCCCTACCCGCCCAATATTTGGACTGGATATGAGGGGTGCGGGTCAGCCCAGGTGTTTGAGGCGCCTGTCTAGGTCAGATTTTCATGACCCGTCAGTGACCGGATGGGCCGCCCAGACATTTGAGACCGGTTTGGGGTGCCCGGCCGTAGATGCTCTAAGAGCATTTACAGCCGGACTTGGCAAATCCGACCCCTCAAACACCCACGAACACGTCTGGGCGCGTCCGCGGATAGCGACCGGTCACACATCAAAAAATGCATTCCACATCCGCCTACCTCAAATTAGAAATCTCAAATCCATATTATTACATGCAACGTGAAACTTGATATAAGAGGAGTTCGCCCGGTTCCGCTCCCCGCTCGCCCGGATTCGCCGTGGCCGTGTCCAGCGGTCAGCTGCGCTCCTCAGAGTGTTGGTCCGGTCGCCAACAAAGTAGAGTAGGGCATGGGATACGAGCCGGCTCACGGGACTCAAGGCGTCGCCGTCTCCCATGCTCTCCTCTTCCTCATCGAAGCCCAGAACTTGAACGGTGCCGGTGGACGTCAGATCGATGACAGATTCGTCCTGGGACGACCCGCGGAGGTCCACCATGATGCGGTTGCGGCGCCCGGACTGACGTGCCATACGGGGCACCGGAGAATGCGACCCCGCCTCGCCTACGTCCACCGCCGTGAGGGCTACCGCCGTCTCCCACACCCGGTGCCTTGCACGGTGGGCACATCATGCCATCGCCTCGTCGGACGAGGCCCATGGTGCGTCCCCGTTCTCCGCGCGCCAACAGAGGGGTTGCGCATCCGCTAGTGCGTTCGGACGCCAGACGGACCGCACGGCCTCCGGCGAGGCAACTACGGTTGGCCTAGCGCTGGATCCATGAGCCATTTGGGCTAGTGCTGGACCGAAAGCTCGAAGCTCGCGAGCATAATGAATGCTCAATAGTTCGGCTCGTGCTCGTTAATTAATGAACCAAGCTGAACAATGTTTTTTGCTCGTTAAGATTAACGAGCTTAACGAGGGAGCAAATGAGTTTTACGAACTAACTCGTTTAGCTCGCTAATTTTCAAAAGTTTGACATGAGACCCCTAGTACAAATTAGCCCACTGATAAAAGAGTTGCTAGTTAGCCCAGCCTAGGGGCCCAGCACCCGAGCCCACTTCGACACTTCTCCTAGACCTAGGAGCTAGCCGCCAGCAGACCCTAGAGTCGACCAGGAGCCAGCCGCCAGGAATCAAATGTCCTTGTTAAATTTATGCCGTTGTGAATTTTTGACGGGATTATGGGATTCTTCTGTGTTGTTTATTACATTTACGTCCTTGTTTAATTTATTCCATTGTGAATCTTTTATGGGATCATGGAATTCTTCTATGTTATTTATTACATAAATAAACGAGTACTGGTAGACACTCACGGGCACAACGAGCCCATAACAAACCGAGCTGAACATATGTTTTCGCTCGTTTATATTAACGAGCTTAATGATAACGATCTTAAGGATAATGAGCTTAATGGTAACGTGTCGAACGACTAGAGCAGCTCGTTAATCCAGCCTTAATTTGGGCAGACGCAATGGATTCCCGACGGAAGGAGTCCGAGCGCTGCCTCGCACGTGCCTCCTCCCAGGAGTGGCGGAGCGCAAACCGGACAACCATCTCCTCCTCAGGGTTCTATGGGATGAGCTTAGGGTCGACGGATCTGGAGGTGAAAGATTCGGATCCGCTGCTCGCCATGCCGGAAGCGGCCAGAAGGAACCGAAGACGAGTTTGGGTGGCGGAGGGGAATGAAGTGGCTAGGTTTTAGTCCGGCGAGCGGATGGGGAGGAATTTATGTGGGATCGGACGGGCCAGCATGGGTCGCGTCCGACATGGCGGGCGTGTCCAAACGCGTCCGAACGCTTCATATCCGCTTTAAATTTGGGTTGGATATGAGAGGTGCTGATCAATCCGGATATTTGAAAATCGTTTGAAAGAGCCGACTAGATAAAAAAAAATCATGACGAGACAGTAACAGGACGACCCGCCCGTGCATGTGCTTGGCTGGTCGAATGCTGCGTCTTTCGATCGATGCGTGTCCGAGCAACGAAGATTCCCAGATTCTGCGATGCAAACGATGCTGCCCTTTTCCGAGATTCTTGCAGTAAGTGTTTCTCAACTCATAAGTGGGTCACTTTTCCTTTCTGATGATGTTAGTTTTCCCTCCATTGAGAATCCAAAAACAATTTGAGTTTAACAGACTGCATGCTCTGCATCTGTCCATGCATTAGGTCATTATTACTCTTCTTTTCTCTGAAGCACTAATCTCCCATAGTCAAATGTGCACGTTTACAAGACTATCATTTAGTTTCTTGATGACAGTGGCAGAGGCATGTGAAAATTTTGGACTCTGGTGAAAATGACATGCATGGTGTTTGGTGCACCATGGCAATGGTGTTCTTCATGGTTGCTTCTTCATGTGGCCTTTTGAGTTTCGAGGAGCCTTCAGATTGCACGGAGCTGGGCTGGCTACCTTTCTACGTACTTTGTATATCCCTCGGATGTCGGATCTATACCATAATCTTGCCTGCACTTAAAATATTTGCACGCCATATGAGAACAGAGCGCCGCTCTGTTGCCTGTTGGTAAGCTGTGCCCGTGCGCACGCTTACCACCCAGCTTAGAGTCTTGGATCCAGCGGTTGCTCCGGTTGCATTCTTCTACTATAAATAATATAAAAAATAAAAATGTGCCGCCATGGGCCTAGTGTCCTGGCTGGTCTCGTTCTTTTTTGTAAAAATACATTGCAATGCCATGGCACTTCCTGTCCTATAAATTGACGTTCGACGCAAACCTCTCAAGTCAAGCTAATAAGCCCAAGCAAGAGTAGCAGCAGCATACCAGTTTGCACTGCCGCAAACCCTGTCTGTGCGCCCAAGTCTTAAGGCCACCTTAGTTGTTGGCTCTTCAGTTACATGGCTGGTTCCAAGCATGTCCCGTCGTGCACCTGCATTCTGATCATCCTGGTCGTGTCGAGCCACCTGGCATCGTGCCCGTGCGAGGCGAGGAGGCTGATGGCGGCGGCGGCGAAGATCAACGGCGATGAGGCATGCATGTCAGCTGGGTGCCGCGCCGTGCAAGGTACTGCTAGTGGTACCGCAGGGGCGACGTGGAAGATGGCGACCACCGACAGCCGTGGAACGTCGCCTGGGCACAGCCCGGGGATCGGCAACAAGCTGCACGCTGCAGGGAACGATCGCCGCTGAGCGAAACTAAGCGCAACATGCTGCTGGATGGGTACAGAGTTCTTGTTTTATATGAATGAACTGTTCTCCTGATTTGTATTCCTCGTTCATTCATTGTATTCCATTTCACGTGTGATCGATGTGTATATGGTTTTAGAAAGTGACGTAAAACGTCTGATGCGTATTTCCTGTTCATTGTAATAAAGTTTGTGCATTGCCTTCTCTTCTTCAGAGTGCTACCGATGTTATTGTGTCGACCCCCCCTAAGACATGCTGAGTGTAGACATGTCAAGTACATGCATCCGTTGTTGTTTGATAGCGATGTATATGCCGAAACATGTTGAGCTAAGACTTTGTTTGGTAAGAAGCGGGTTAGTTGCCAGAGGAATCGCCGGAGTAGGCTGCCATCGAGGAGAAGGGGAGGTGGCGGCGTGCGGCTGGGTGTCTCTCGTGGCTCGTAGGGAGCTTGGGAGCGAGAGGAGATGTAACCCTAGTAGACCTCCTTGGGTCATGGGGATCCTTTGAGCGAAGCATACTGAGGAGCGAACGGCTGTTGGGGCATTCTCTCCTCGTGTAGGCTAGGAGGTGTATTTGGACCGAGTTTGTGCAGGCCGAGGAGGCCCTAGGCATGCTAAAGAAACGAATGATCGATTTGTGGTCGTGTTTCGCATGCGCGAGGGCCTCCATTCCTTCCTCTGGTGTTTTCTTCTTTGCCTCGGCGGGACCCCTAGTAGTCGATCGTGGTTGACTTCACCTTAGGTGCTCGTGAGCGCCCTCCTGCTCCCCTCTGATTTGTGTTGTCCACCTCCTTGTCTTCCTTCTATGGCGCGTGCGGTGGGCGGTCTGGCGGCGGTGTGGTCTTGTTACTCTGTGACGCCGTGTCTATGCTCGTGTAAGTGGTGTTGGCACTGCGCCGTTGGTGGTTTTGTCCCGGTGATGCTTGAGCTCCAATTGCCATTGTCGTCGTCGTCGTCGTAGTCGTGTTTGGGCTGGTGGCTGGCTGTTGTTCATGCTCTTGCAGTGGATATTTCTTGTTTCTCATGCCTTGTATTATTCATTTGCTCCAGTCTAGGTTGTCTTGGGTTGTCGTGTTGTTTTGGGTCGCGCGTCTGAGACAATATAAGGTGGCGAATTGCTTGGGTGGCGTCATTTCATGGCGATGTAATGGTCGTGCCGTCTTCAGCGCTGTACTCATTCTTATCACATGCAATGCAACTCTTCCACGTGATTTTTATTCCAAAAGAACTCGAGAAAGAATTGTCAAATGCATAGAAAAAACCCTAAGAATCGACATCAAGAAGGCATAAAGCTGCGCCGTCCGTCCGATCAACATAGAGAAGCCATGATTCTCTCATGCATGGCTGTCAGCAAAAGAAGCGATGCTATATTCTCCCATGCATGTGGGTACCCTTTTCTCTCGTGCAGGTAGTACCCTTTTACAGCGGCCGTTGAAGCCAACGCCCTACCGCGCGCAAAAATCCGCTATTTTCATGATATAAAAACGGAGATGCTCTAACTGCGCCGCCGCAAGGAATCTCACGACGCTTTGCTTCGCGGGATCCTCCGGCTAGATCTACCAGCAAGTAGTACTAGTACTACTAGCTACAGAAATTCACTTTTGGCACACCAGCAGTACTGCAGTAGTATATCTTTCTCCAGGCTAGCTAATGGCAAAGCTGGATTCGGAACCCGGGCATTTGACAGCAACCGGTGGGGCGCTGTGGATCCACCGTGGGCGGTATATTCCCACTGTCGTCGCCGCCTTTGACCTCCCTGCCACCACAGGCTTCGCCGAATCGCTGGCCAGTGTCGATCGCTGTCCTGCGTCCGCTCGTGGTCTGGCCGTACGAAGCGGGTGAGCTTTTTTCTTTTTCCAATAAATAACGAGTTCCTCACTCTCAGCCGCCGGTGCATCATACCCTCTCATGTTCTTCTTTTGACATGTCGTACTCTCTCATGTTACTTACTTCAAAAGAAAGTACGCGCCAGGCGGCGGCTGGCACTAGTAGGAGTATAGAACGACGTAACATGCCGGGCACCTACCGGAGAGAGGCCTGTGGGGTGCATGCGGCCCGAGCTCGCGGGGCCGCGAGCTGTCGCCCTGCAAGTTAGGAGAGCGTGGATTTCACAAAGTTCCCTCCGTTTGGAAATAAGTGAAGTTGTTTTAGAGCAACTTCAATCCGTCGACTCAAACGTACGACGGTGTTATTTGTTTTTTGTCCGTTTGAATCGGTCGCCTGCTCGGCGACCGTCTAGTTTTCATTTTGGATCCGCCGTGTGCCCAATGCAGGCGATCCATTTCATGTCCGCGTGCAAATTTAAAAGGACTACGGCCTTGCCGCCAACCATAGTCCATGTCGGCATCATGCCAGCAGCCAACATACAATGCCAGCCTCCAAAAAATGCATCACACAGTCTTTCTGGCGCGTTTGCTAGCGTCCGGCACACATTCCAGAACACAAAAAGGTCCAGAGTTTGACCACGCTGTGGCCGCTGCGGCCATAGACCACTGTCGTCGAACTTGAGCATGTCAGCCTGCGTCTTCTCGAACCATGGCCTCTTCCTCGGTAATACGGTGTTGAGGTCCACCTTCATGATCTCCACCCCTTTCATCATGCTAGCGAGTGCTACTTCTTTCGCCTTGGTCTTGGCATTGGCGGTCTCAATCTCGAGCATCCTCACTTGCTTCTCCGCTTCCATCTCAAACATTTTTGCTTGCTTCTCCGCCTCCATCTCGAGCCTTCTCCTTTGAATCTCCATGAAGGCGTTCACATGATCTTCCTTGTCTTGCCGGCGCTTCTCCTCCCTTGAGGTCTTCTTGGTCATCATGCCCTCCATGGTAGCGATCAAGGCGTTGGACGCCGCGTCCCGCTTGTCCTCTTTCTTGGAGTTGGTCTTCCCCGCGGCCGTGTCTTCTCGCCATCCACAGACTCTACCTCGTCTTTCTTTCCACCATGCGCCATGAGGGCGGCATATTGTGCCTTGAACTTCTCCTCTTTGTTGATGACCCTCCAACAATGCGAGAGGTTGAATGACCTGCCTTCATGTTGAACCTTGAAAGCCTCCAAAGCTTGGAAGGACTACAAATGAATAGCATGCAAGCATATGGGCAAATGTGTATGCAAATGCACATGCAAAACGAAATGAGAACGAAGAGGTCCGCATGCATACCATGTCTTGTATGTCGATGCCGCTCACGGGGCGTGCCTTGATGCTCGCAAGAGTGGCACAAAACTTATTGCACTCTTGTTGGATCACCCTCCATCGCTTCGAAATGGACACCCACCCACGCGTGCTTTGCATTTGGTACGGCGGAAACTTTTTATGCTCATGGAACTCAAGGTCGACACGAACCCAAAAGGTCGATGCCTTTTGTTCGGCGCCGACCTTGAAGTCTTTCCCAATTGTCCCTCCAACACTCACAAAGGAGCTTGTCCTCCGCCGACCGCCGCGGTGTATGCCTTCGTGCGCTTGCTCTTGCGCTTCGGCTTCGACCCGGCGGCTTGGTTGGCGAGCTCCTCCTCGAACAAAGGCTCCCCGTCGATGTCTAACTCATCCTCTTGCTCGAGGCCGTAGTCCTCCGGGAACTCGTGGTGAAGCGGGAAGCCGTCCAGGTCCAGACCGACCTGATCATGCATGAAGGCGCCATGTTCATAGGGCACCGGCGTGAACGGCCCTCGGCCGTCCTGGCTTTGGGTCTCATCGGGATCCTAGCCAGCCGCGTTTGCCCCCACGTGCGGCCGCCGCGGCACCACCTTGAAAGATGATGTTCTCCACGAGGTTGGCAATCTCGTCGTCGGCGGCCGCGGTCATTGTGTCGAACAGGTTGCGGGCACCGGGTAGCACGTCGGCTGGCATCTCCCACGCGCATTTCCTGGCCCCTCCGGACGACGAGGCACCGGCCACCGGCATTCATGACAATTTCGTCCTTGGTGTTGATCTTTAGCTTCTTCTTTACAGGAGAATGTTTGACAAATGGATTTTCACAAGGAAGATCAAATCTAACATTTCTTTCCTAAACATTTAAAGCATCTCCAACCGTTGCGCCCCCAAGACGCGCCGATAAGCGCCGCTTGGGGGCGAGCCGGCATTTTTTTCGGCGTGGGGGCGAGCACGTCCCCAGCCGTTGCCCCCAGGTCGGGCCCCAGACGTCCCCACAATTCGGCCAAATTTCAGCAAACACGGCCAAATTTCAACAAACACGACACGAATAAAATGGACGAAAAAAAACCCTAAACTATGGGCCGAAGTAGGCGCTGAGCAGGGCGTAGTCGTCGCCGGTGTCGTCCTCCTGCTTCTCCTCCTTGACACGGCCGGCGCCGCCGCTCGACCCCTCGCCCCGGCGCGCTGCTTCACGGCGGCGGCGTTCGGCGATCTCCTCCAGGGCACGACGCTGGCGGTCCAGCTCCATGCGCGCGTAGTCCTCGCGCGCCCACTTAAAGGCGGCCTCTTCTTCGTCGGCCTCCTCGGCGAGAGCAGGCTCCGGCTTCACGGCGGCGAGCCCCGGCTCCGGCTTCACCGTCGCCAGCCCTGGCTCCCTTCGGCTTGACGAGGCGAGGAGGGGCTGACCGGCGGCAGCCTTGGCAATGATTCCCCGCGGGAAAACCGAGACGATGAGGACGACCAACCTTTGTCTCGCTGACGCGCCGGTCCCGCCACTCTTTCGCTCCAAAACGTTCGCGCCGGCGCCCCCGGACGCCCCCAGCGTGCCAGGTTCGGGTTGGGTGCGCCGGCGCCAATTTCGGCCCAATCTGACGAAAAACAGGCTCGTGGGGGCGCGACTTGGCCGATTTTTCGACGCCGGCGCTAAAAAAGGCCTTGGGGGTGGCCTGTTGGGGGCGCGGCTGGAGATGCTCTTAGAGATGCCTCCGTCGCTGGTGTCACCCCCCATGGTCCAAGAGCTTTCGCGAGTCCAACACCCTCCACCTTGACGAAACTCATGAGAATTGGAAAAGGTTTAGTGTAAGACTGCGTGTTCTATACCCGTCCGTGTATTGCTCTTCTTTTTTCTGAAGCTCTTAGTTTCCATAGTCAAATGTGCACGTTTAGAAAATAAACATTTAGTTTCTTGACTTTGGCAATGGAATGTGAAATTTTTTGGACTTTGGAGATTATGACATGCATGGTGTTTGGTGCACCTCCATGGCCATGGTGCACTTCATGGTTGTTTCTTCGAGCACTCTTAAAGTACCCCGAAGTAAATATGATCCGTCCATTTGTTCTAATCTCTGTTTCTTCATATAGTACCCTTTGATGCGCTTTTAGTCTCCACGTAGCTGGCTACCTTCCTAGTTTATACATACCCCTCGGATATATGCGATATGTCTTGTCCATTCCTTAAAATATTGAATATGCCATGGCACTTCCACTTCCTATAAATTGTCACCGGGCAAACCTCTCAAATCAAGCCAAAAACCCCAAGCAAGAAGAGTAGTAGCATACAAGTGTAACCCTGTGCCCCAGGAGCCCTAGACCACCAGAGTCTGGTTCTTCACTTACATGGCTGGTTCCAAGCATGCCTCGTCGTGTACCTGCATTCTGATCATCTTGGTCATATCGAGCCACCTGGCGCCGTGCGAGGCGAGGAGGCTAATGGTGGTGTCGGCAAAGATCACCGGCGATGAGGCATGCAAATCATCAGGGTGCCGCGCTGTGCAAGGTACTGCTAGTGGTGCCGCAGCAACGTCGAAGATGGCGACCACCGACGGCCGCGGAACGGGTCCGGGGCACAGCCCGGGGATCGGCAACAAGCTGCACGCTGCAGGGAACGATCGCCGTTGAAGAAAGCGCAAAATGCTGGATGGGCACAGAGCTCTTGTGTTTATATGAACTGTTCTCTTGATTTGTATTCCTGGCCGCTGTGGATGCATGCAGATGCAGAGCCTGGCGAACATGTGCGATGTGTATATGCTTTTAGAAAGAGAGAAGGAAAAACGTGTGATGTGTATTTCATGTTCACTGCAATAAAGTTCGTGCGTTGCCTTCTCTTCATCGAGGTGCCAGTATATCTCAATTACATATATGTCCCGTACGAGTTCATCTAGCTTTTCATTTATATTTTGAAAAAGGAGGTTGAAACCCTCGTCCTTCCTATCATTGTTTTTCGAAATGGCAGATTCCTGCTTCATTAAGAAAAAAAGGCGGTAAATTAGGAAAACCAAAAGAAAACCAGATTGCCTAGTTAATTATAAAAAACGAAGAAAAACACACTATGATCGTTGAGCGGCACACATAAGATACACCACTCACACCACTCCAAAGAGGGCCTCGCTGAGACATCACTCAGGTGTCATAGCCATCACTCTCATCGCCATCCCTAAATCCCGAGCAAACGACTTTGACATAGCCGTAGGCCATCGTCCACTCAACCCACAATGTAGAGACCGTGTGGAGCTATATAAAAATCTATGTCAGGACTCAGCCACCTGCAACCAGACAGCGCAGCTCCGACTCCGACAAAGAACTGCAAAGGAGAAATAAGCATTCGGCTGGCACACAACCACAGAAGTTAATCTAGCCAGGACACAAAGTGCATGCAGGGGGACAAGCTAAGCTAAAGCTGGGCATGCGTGGTTGTCAAATGCACATGAAAGGTCATAACAAAACACAAACAAATCTAAGAAACGATATCAGGACGGCATAAAGCTGCTCCGTTCCTGCGGCCAACATGCAGATACACATGCATATGCATGGCTGTCAACAAAAGAAGCCATGGCATATTCTCTCGAGGCACATGGTACGTACCCTTTTCCCTCTCATGCATAATATGGTACTCGCGGCAATCAATTACGCCAGCCTTATCGAAGAAGCTGAAGAAGCTCCGTGTGCAAACCGCGGTAAGGAACGTGGCGGCACTGGCTGCACGAGATACTCCCGACAGGAGAGATCTACCAGCCAGACCACCAGCATGAAGAAGTAGTGGGAGTATATCTGTGACAGCAACCGGCGGGGCGCTGTGGATCCACCGTGCGCGTACGCATATTCCCGCTGGCCTCGCCGTCTTTGACCTTCCCGCCACCGCAGGCTTGTAGGAATCACTGGCCAGGGCCGATCGTTCTCCTGCGTCCATTGCTAGTCAAACCGTACGAAAGGGAGAGTTTCTCCTTTTATATAGGCCCTTTCTATGAGCCGGCGTATAGCGTAACATGCGACGCATAACGTTGGGAGAATGGCGGCGCACAAGCGCCTAGCCAGTTGTTAGTTCGAATAAGTAAAGGTGGGGACTAAGCAAAAAACATATACTTCCCCACGTCGAAAGAAGGCGGTCTCGCCACCCTAGCCGCTAGGAGAGTTCCTTCCGCTGCCCGCGGCTCCCCTCCACCGATAGACCTCGGTCATCAATGGTCAGGGGTTGCCGGATCCACGCGCGTGGATCGTGTTCCTTTAGGTTTAGGCACTAATAGCATAGGTTTTTGGGTCGTTCATCGTCTTGGCTTCGGCGACGGCGATGACGAGGCGAGCGACCCTATGGTTAAGGATGAATTTGGACACTAGTCTATGAAGGAAATATGCCCTAGAGGCAATAATAAAAATATTATTTGTATTTCCTTATATCATGATAAATGTCTTTTATTCATGCTAGAATTGTATTAACCGGAAACTTAGTACATGTGTGGATACATAGACAAAACAGTATGTCCCTAGTATGCCTCTACTAGACTAGCTCATTGATCAAAGATGGTTATGTTTCCTAGCCATAGACATGAGTTGTCATTTGATCAACGGGATCACATCATTAGGAGAATGATGTGATGGACAAGACCCATCCGTTAGCATAGCACTATGATCGTTTAGTTTTACTGCTGTTGCTTTCTTCATGACTTATACATGTTCCTATGACTATGAGATTATGCAACTCCCGAATACCGTAGGAACACCTTGTGTGCTATCAAACGTCACAACGTAACTGGGTGATCATAAAGATGCTCTACAGGTGTTTCCGAAAGTATTCGTGGTGTTGGCATAGATCAAGATTAGGATTTGTCACTCCGAGTGTCGGAGAGGTATCTCTGGGCCCTCTCGGTAACACACATCACAATAAGCCTTGCAAGCAAAAGACTAATGAGTTAGTCACGAGATGATGTGTTACGGAACGAGTAAAGAGACTTGCCGGTAACGAGATTGAACTAGGTATGGAGATACCGACGATCGAATCTCGGGCAAATAACATACCGATGACAAAAGGAACAGCGTATGTTGTTATGCGGTTTTGACCGATAAAAGATCTTCGTAGAATATGTAGGAGCCAATATGAACATCCAGGTTCCGCTATTGGTTATTGACCGGAGATGAGTCTCGGTCATGTCTACATAGTTCTCGAACCCGTAGGGTCCGCACGCTTAACGTTTGATGATGATCGGTATTATGAGTTTATGAGTTTTGATATACCGAAGGTAGTTCAGAGTCCCGGATGAGATCACGGACATGACGAGGAGTCTCGGAATGTCCGAGACATAAAGATTGATATATTGGACGACTATATTCGGACACCGGAAGTGTTCCAGAAAAGTTTCGGATTTAACTGGATTGTCGGAGGGGGTTACCGGAACCCCCTACGAGGGGGGATGGTCCATAGTGGGCCTTGAAGAAAGGAGAGAGGCAGCCCATAGAGGCTGGCTGGCGCCCCACCTAGGGATCCTAGTTGGACTAGGATTGGGGGGGCGCCACCTCTCCCTCTTTTCCTTTCCCTCTCTTCCTTCTTGGTGGACTCCTACTAGGAATAGGATTGCAATCCTATTCCTAATAGGATTGCCCTAGCCGCACCATAGGAGGCTGGCCGGCCCTCCCCTCTTGCTTCTTTATATACGGGGGCAGGGGGCACCCAAAGACACACAAGTTGAATTGTTCCAGCCGTGTGCGGTGCCCCCCTCCACAGAAACACACCTCGGTCATACCGTTGCAGTGCTTAGGCGAAGCCCTGCGCCGGTAAATACATCATATCCGTCACCACGCCGTTGTGCTGACGAAACTCTCCCGTGAAGCTCAACTGGATCAAGAGCTCGTGGGACGTCATCAAGCTGAACGTGTGCTGAACGCGGAGGTGTCGTACGTTCGGTGCTTGATCGGTTGAATCGCGAAGAAGTTCGACTACATCAACCGCGTCACTTGACGCTTCCGCTTCCGGTCTACGAGGGTACGTAGACATACTCTTCCCTCTCGTTTGCTATGCATCTGGTAGATATATCTTGCGTGATCGTAGGAAAATTTTAAAATACTACGTTCCCCAACAGTGGCATCATGAGCCAGGTCTATGCGTAGATGATATGCACGAGTAGAACACAATGAGTTGTGGGCGATACTAGTCATACTGCTTACCAGCATGTCATACTTTGCTTCGGCGGTATTGTGAGATTAAGCGGCCCGGACCGACATTACGCGTACGCTTACGCGAGACTGGTTTCACCGTTACGAGCACTCGTTGCTTAAAGGTGACTGGCGGGTGTCTGTCTCTCTCACTTTAGCTGAATCAAGTGTGGCTACGCCCGGTCCTTGTGAAGGTTAAAACAGCACATACTTGACGAAACATCGTTGTGGTTTTGTATGCGTAGGTAAGAACGGTTCTTGCTAAGCCCGTAGCAGCCACGTAAAACTTGCAACAACAAAGTAGAGGACGTCTAACTTGTTTTTGCAGGGCATGTTGTGATGTGATATGGCCAAGACATGATGAGTTATACGGTTTTGTATGAGATGATCATGTTTTGTAATGTTATCGGCAACTGGCAGGAGCCATATGGTTGTCGCTTTATTGTATGAAATGCAATCGCCATGTAATTGCTTTACTTTATCACTAAGCGGTAGCGATAGTCGTAGAAGCAATAGTTGGCGAGACGACAACGATGCTACGATGGAGATCAAGGTGTCGCGCCGGTGACGAAGGTGATCATGACGATGCTTTGGAGATGGAGATCAAAAGCACAAGATGATGATGGCCATATCATGTCACATATTTTGATTGCATGTGATGTTTATCTTATTATGCTTCTTATTTTGCTTAGAACGACGGTAGCATTATAAGATGATCCCTTTGAAGGAAATATGCCCTAGAGGCAATAATAAAGATGTTATTTGTATTTCCTTATATCATGATAAATGTCTTTTATTCATGCTAGAATTGTATTAACCGGAAACTTAGTACATGTGTGGATACATAGACAAAACAGTATGTCCCTAGTATGCCTCTACTAGACTAGCTCATTGATCAAAGATGGTTATGTTTCCTAACCATAGACATGAGTTGTCATTTGATCAACGGGATCACACCATTAGGAGAATGATGTGATGGACAAGACCCATCCGTTAGCATAGCACTATGATCGTTTAGTTTAACTGCTATTGCTTTCTTCATGACTTATACATGTTCCTATGACTATGAGATTATGCAACTCCCGAATACCGTAGGAACACCTTGTGTGCTATCAAACGTCACAACGTAACTGGGTGATCATAAAGATGCTCTACATGTGTCTCCGAAAGTATTCGTGGTGTTGGCATAGATCAAGATTAGGATTTGTCACTCCGAGTGTCGGAGAGGTATCTCTGGGCCCTCTCGGTAACACACATCATAATAAGCCTTGCAAGCAAAGGACTAATGAGTTAGTCACGAGATGATGTGTTACGGAACGAGTAAAGAGACTTGCCGGTAAACGAGATTGAACTAGGTATAAAGATACCGACGATCGAATCTCGGGCAAGTAACATACCGTTTGACAAAAGGAACAACGTATGTTGTTATGCGGTTCTGACCGATAAAAGATCTTCGTAGAATATGTAGGAGCCAATATGAACATCCAGGTTCCGCTATTGGTTATTGACCAGAGATGAGTCTCGGTCATGTCTACATAGTTCTCGAACCCGTAGGGTCCGCACGCTTAACGTTTGATGACGATCGGTATTATGAGTTTTTGAGTATTGATGTACAAAGGTAGTTCGGAGTCCCGGATGAGATCACGGACATGACGAGGAGTCTCGGAATGTCCGAGACATAAAGATTGATATATTGGACGGCTATATTCGGACACCGGAAGTATACCGGAAAAGTTTCGGATTTATCGGGAATGCCGGAGGGGGTTACCGGAACCCCCTACGAGAGGGGATGGTCCATAGTGGGCCTAAAGGGTGAGAGAGAGGCAGCCCATAGGGCTGGCCGGCGCCCCCACCTAGGAATCCTAGTTGGACTAGGATTGGGGGGCGCCACCTCTCCTAATCCTTTCCCCCTTCTTCCTTCCGGTGAATCCTACTAGGAATAGGATTGCAATCCTATTCCTAGTAGGAGTCCCCTCCCTGGCCGCACCATAGGAGTTGGCCGGCCCCTCCTCCCTTGCTCCTTTATATACGGGGGCAGGGGGGCACCCAAAGACACACAAGTTGAATTGTTTAGCCGTGTGCGGTGCCCCCCTCCACAGAATCACACCTCGGTCGTACCGTCGCGGAGCTTAGGCGAAGCCCTGCGCCGGTGAACACATCATATCCGTCACCACGCCGTCGTGCTGACGAAACTCTCCCGTGAAGCTCAACTGGATCAAGAGCTCGTGGGACGTCATCAAGCTGAACGTGTGCTGAACGCGGAGGTGCCGTACGTTCGGTGCTTGATCGGTTGGATCGCGAAGAAGTTCGACAACATCAACCGCGTCACTTGACGCTTCCGCTCCCGGTCTACGAGGGTACGTAGACACACTCTCCCCTCTCGTTGCTATGCATCTGGTAGATAGATCTTGCGTGATCGTAGGAAAATTTTAAAATACTACGTTCCCCAACAGTGGTATCAGAGCCAGGTTTATGCGTAGATGATATGCACGAGTAGAACACAATGAGATTGTGGACGATACTAGTCATACTGCTTACCAGCATGTCATACTTTGCTTTGGCGGTATTGTGAGATGAAGCGGCCCGGACCGACATTACGCGTACGCTTACGCGAGACTGGTTTCACCGTTACGAGCACTCGTTGCTTAAAGGTGACTGGCGGGTGTCTGTCTCTCTCACTTTAGCTGAATCAAGTGTGGCTACGCCCGGTCCTTGTGAAGGTTAAAACAGCACATACTTGACGAAACATCGTTGTGGTTTTGTATGCGTAGGTAAAAACGGTTCTTGCTAAGCCCGTAGCAGCCACGTAAAACTTGCAACAACAAAGTAGAGGACGTCTAACTTGTTTTTGCAGGGCATGTTGTGATGTGATATGGTCAAGACATGATGAGTTATACGGTTTTGTATGAGATGATCATGTTTTGTAATGTTATCGGCAACTGGCAGGAGCCATATGGTTGTCGCTTTATTGTATGAAATGCAATCGCCATGTAATTGTTTTACTTTATCACTAAGCGGTAGCGATAGTCGTAGAAGCAATAGTTGGCGAGACGACAACGATGCTACGATGGAGATCAAGGTGTCGCGCCGGTGACGAAGGTGATCATGACGGTGCTTTGGAGATGGAGATCAAAAGCACAAGATGATGATGGCCATATCATGTCACATATTTTGATTGCATGTGATGTTTATCTTATTATGCTTCTTATTTTGCTTAGAACGACGGTAGCATTGTAAGATGATCCCTTACTAAATATCAAGGTATAAGTGTTCTCCCTGAGTATGCACCGTTGCGAAAGTTCGTCGTGCCGAGACACCACGTGATGATCGGGTGTGATAAGCTCTACGTTCAAATACAACGGGTGTAAGCCAGTTTTGCACACGCAGAATACTCGGGTTAAACTTGACGAGCCTAGCACATGCAGATATGGCCTCGGAACACTGGAGACCGAAAGGTCGAGCGTGAATCATATAGTAGATATGATCAACATAAGATGTTCACCATTGAAACTACTCCATCTCACGTGATGATCGGACATGGTTTAGTTGATTTAGATCACGTGATCATTTAGATGACCGGAGGGATGTCTATCTAAGTGGGAGTTATTTAATTAATATGATTAAATTGAACTTTAACTTATCATGAACTTAGTCCTGATAGTTTTTTGCATATCTATGTTGTTGTAGATCAATGGCCCGTGCTACCGTTCCTTTGAATTTTAATGCATTCCTAGAGAAAGCTAAGTTGAAAGATGATGGTAGCAATTACACGGACTGGGTCCGTAACTTGAGGATTATCCTCATTGCTGCACAGAAGAATTATGTCCTTGAAGCACCGCTAGGTGACAAGCCCCCTCCCACTAATGTAGACGCTTTGAACGTCTGGCAGTCGCGGTCTGATGACTACACGATAGTTTAGTGTGCCATGCTTTACGGCTTAGAACCGGGACTTCAACGACGTTTTGAACGTCATGGACCATATGAGATGTTCCAGGAGTTGAAGTTAATATTTCAAGCAAATGCCAGGATTGAGAAATATGAGATTTCCAATAAGTTCTACAGCTGCAAGATGGAGGAGAATAGTTCTATCAGTGAACACTTGCTCAGAATGTCTGGGTACTACAATCATATGACTCAACTTGGTTGCAAAGTTGACGAGGATAGTGTTATTGATAGAGTTCTTCAATCACTGCCACCAAGCTATAAAGGCTTCGTGATGAACTATAATATGCAAGGGATGCAAAAGACAATTCCCGAGCTCTTCGCTATGCTTAAGGCTGCGGAGGTAGAAATCAAAAAGGAGCATCAAGTGTTGATGGTTAACAAGACCACTAGTTTCAAGAAAAAGGGCAAGGGAAAGAAGGGGAACTTCAAGAAGAATAGCAAGACAGTTGCTACTCCCACGAAGAAACCCAAGTCTGGAGCCAAGCCTGAAACTGAGTGCTTCTACTGCAAGGGGACTGGACACTGGAAGCGGAACTGCCCCAAGTATTTGGCGGATAAGAAGGATGGTGATGGGCCTCTAACCCCTCGTTGGTTACCCCAAGTGGAAGGTGTAAGATGGAGTGTTGTGGAAGTTTTTCCCTTAGCAAAGATGCCAAGGATCGAATCCCCAGAGACTCCTAAGTTCAACAAGTAGGTGTCAACTGCTAACGGCGCCAGATATTAGCAATCAACGTGGACCTGCACACAGATACAAATAACTTTGCTCCCAACGAGTACAGAGAGGTTGTCAATCCCTCCGGCCTTGTAGTTCACAAAGGATTAAACGCAAATGATAGTAGTGATAGATAGTGTTTGCAATAGTAAGTAATAACGAAAAGTAAATAGCGGATGTGATCAATGATGGTAATATGGACCGGAATCTCATGATGTTCACTAGTGATGTCTCTCTCCCAAAAGACGATAAAACAGCTATGTGAGGTAAACGAATTACAGCTGGGCAATTGACAGGACCTACGAGCGCAAACCAATGCTGATTACATTGCAAGAAAGGTTGAGGTTCAAAGCATGGGCGGTACGCCAAAGTAAGTAGACCGAAATCCATCAATATCTACTACTAATCATCCACCTTGAGATATCTATCCAGAACATCTCGCTGGTATTAACTTGCGAGTCCCACCCATAGTGTAAACTCAAAGCAACAGACAACTGCATTAAAAGAACTTTGCGTAAAGTAAACAATCCTTGCACCCGCGGGCACAAGCACCGTTGTTTTCCCCCTTGTGGCAACAGCACATCCCCTAGACTCATGTTTCTGTCACTCAAGCTAGTCATCGAGGGGCATGAACCCACAATCGAGCATAACGTTCCCTCTTGGAGTCACTACGTATTACTTGGCCAAAGCAATAAATAACAACAAAGAACATGCAAGAATTACTTATGAACATAAATATAAAAGAGGTAGATCAAATATATTACTCAAGATCAATCTGAACATAATCTCATAATCCATCGGATCCCAGCAAACTCAACATAGCAACAGCATAAGGATTACGTATGTGCCTCGATCATGTAGGGCAGCTCACGAGGACTAATTAGTGAAGCACAAGAACGGGAGGAGAACATCACATAGCTACTGGTCATGGACTCATGGTCCAAGGGAGACTACTCACAACTCATCCGGGAGGCGTCCATGGTGGTGGAGAAGCTCCCGGTGGTGATCCTCCCCTCCGGCAGGGTGCCGGGAAGAGTTCTCCTGGTGCTCCCGATCTTGGAAGCGGCGGCGGCGGCGGAACAGAGATGAGATCGCGAAAAAGAGTTCCCGTCCCGAGGGTTTCGAAGGAAGCTCTAAATATATGCCAAAGGGGGGCACCAGACGGGGCTCGGGGGGCCCAGGCGCCACCCCGGCGCGGCCCAGGGGGGGGGGGCGCCGCCAGGGCGCCTGGAGCCCTGGTGGCCCCCCCGGCTGTCCTTCGGGCGCAAGGATGTTTCCGGAACGCTGATTTTTTATATAATTTTTCTGGATTTTTCCTGGCAGTTCTCGTAACGTGAAAACCTGAAATACAAAAACAACCGAAAACAGAAACTGGCACTGGGGTGCACTGGATTAGTAGGTTAGTCCAAATATGATCAAAAGTGTATGGAAGTGTATGAATATCATAGCAATATCACCCAAAAGTGGCATGGAGCAAGCAGAAACTATAGATACGTTTTGGACGTATCAACAACCCCAAGCTTAATTCCTGCTCGTCCTCGAGTAGGTAAATGATAACAAGAATAATTTCTGTGGTGACATGCTATTAACCATATAGGACTTTTTATAGTCATATGACAAAAGCTTACTGAGACAATGATTCTATAGTAATTAAGTTGCCTCATGGGAAAATCACAAATGACTGAAAGTTTTACAATATGAAACTGAAACATCAAAAAGATTTGCAATGAACATGATGTGCAAATATGATAAAGTGATATCTAGCTTGCCCCCTTTAGTGAAGCAAAACATAAATGCAGGGCACCTCCAAGGTTTAAGTGATGACTAGATACAATCATTTCAGAATAAACGATATCACAATCATGCAAAAGACAATGCTACTTTGGGACAATGCACATTACACTCAGAATGACAATCATGCTCTCAGTAGTTGGTGCTTTAACATAAAAGTAAAAGAATGGTTATGTGCTAGAGCTTTTTTATTTTGAAAACATAGAAGCAATTTTGTCAACGGTAGTAGTACTTCATATGTGTCATGCATAAGACATCCTATAAGTTTCAAGCCTCATGCATCGTATACCAATAGTGCTCGCACCTTGTCCTAATTAGCTCGGATTTCCATGGGTTATCATTGCATTACATATGTTTCAACCAAGTGTCACAAAGGGGTACCTCTATGCCACCTGTACAAAGGTCCAAGGAGATAAATCGCATTTGATTTCTCGTTTTTGATAGATCTCAACTTGAGGACATCCATACCGGGACAACATAGAAAATAGATGATAGATTCCTCTTCAATGCATAAGCATATTCTCATAAGAGATTGAGGATTAATGTCCAAGCTAAAACTTCCACCATGATACATGGCTTTGGTTGGCGGCCCAATGTTCTTCTCTAACAATATGCATACTCATTCAACCCACGGCAAATCACCCTTAATTCAGACAAGACTAACATGCATAGCAACTCACATGATATTCAACAAAAGTGTGACAGTTGATGGCGTCCCCAGAAACATGGTTACCGCTCAGCAAGCAACTTATAAGAAATAAGATACATAAGCAACATATTCTTTACCACAATAGTTTTTAAGCTACTTTCCCATGAGCTATGTATTGCAAGGTTAGTCTGCTTAGTACAGGTGGAGGTTAGCAAAAGACTGTGAGCGACCAACTAAGAGAGCAATGACGGTCATAATCATGCAGAGCGACAAAGCAACATTGAATCAGGCATGGAAGTTATATCGCTACTCAGAAATAAAAGATCATCAAGGCTTGACAGACTTTCTTTACAGTATTAAATATGCGTGAGCATACGCCAAGTCAATCAAAATAAATTCTTGAGGGAAGATATTACTAAACCATACCACATCATAGGCAAACAAATCAAGTTGGTACTCCAATAACACATTGGGAATCCCCCAGCTATTTGAGACTAACCATAAGAAAACCTGAACTACGAAGCGCCATCATGCACGTAGCATCTTTATCATAGACGTATTAACCAATGCAACGGAAGCAAACTCTCTTAACAAGGTGAGCATGATAATTAAAGAGAGTTCATGCAACCAACTAAACAAAAGCTCTTTGAAAAGATAAGCATGAATACTAAGAGCAGAGCATGATAGTAGCTATTAAAAGACAAAGAACACACACAGCAAAGATAGTCATGAAAATTCTATGTTATGTTCTAGGTAGAAGTGGAGCGTGTTTCTCTCCCACATAAAGAAAGCTGAGTTTCGACTCGTTATGAAAAACTAAAAAGAAAACTAAAAGCAAGACGCTCCAAGCATAACACATAACACATGAAGTGATAAAAATATAGCGGAACGAAAGACGAACTGATAATGTTGATGGAGAAGGGGATGCACGGGGGCATCCCCAAGCTTAGATGCTTGAGTCTCCTTGAATATTTCTTGGGGGTGCACGGGGGCATCCCCAAGCTAGAGTGCTTGACACTCCTGAATCTTTTTATCATCTTCCCTCGCACACTTGAAAACTCCCTTCATACATAAGTCATCATAATCTGATTAGCGAGGTTAGTACCCTTAATAAAATAATTGTACCTTGCTGGAAATAAAGATATTCTTGGAGTTCTGCTGTTTCTCAAGATTGCCAAAAGGTTTTTGCAAAGAAAAAGCAAGCTCTTGATTTGCAAAATGAAGGAAAGGCAAAACAGGACAGAATCTGTGAAAAACAGAACAACAGGTAGTAATTGATTTGTTCGGGGTACTTCTGCAACTCAAATAAAAAAACTCAGAACAGATGCACGAAAGACAATTATATAGAGAACGCTGTCGAAAAAATTCAGACCAAAAAGATGATCTGGTGATTTTATAAGAATTTTTCTATCCAAGGACAGAATCTGTTTCCTGGACAGCACCTCACAACTTTTGAACTTTCTAGCAATCAGAGGCTATACTTGGCACAAATATGAAAAGCAAAGATACAATGATGGTGCTACAGTAGTAAACAAAATCAATACACAACAAAAGCAAAAATTTATTCATGTGGGCTGCCTCCCAAGAGCGCTTTCTTTTATGCCTTTAAGCTAGGCATAATGCATAGAGATCAAATTTTATCAAGAGTAAAAGAATAGCTAGCCCGTACAACGGACTCAAAAGGTAACTTGATCTTCTTTCGAGGGAAGTGTTCCATCCCTTTCTTGAGAGGAAACTGAAATTTTATATTACCCTCTTTCATGTCAATGATAGCACCAACGGTGCGTAAAAAGGGACGTCCCAAAATAATTGGACATGAAGGATCACATTCAATATCCATAATAGTGAAATCAACGGGCACATAATTATCATTGACAACGATAAGAACATCGTCGATCCTCCCCAAAGGTTTCTTTATGGAAGAATCAACGAGAAAATCACCAAAAGAACAAGAATCAAAAGGTTTCAATTTAAGCATATCATATAGTCTTTTGGGCATAACAGAGGTACTAGCTCCAACATCACATAATGCATAGCAAGAGAAGTCATTCAAATTAATTTTTATCATAGGATCCCAACCATCTTCTAGCTTTCTAGGTATGGAGGCTTCTACTCTAAATTCTCCTCCCTAGCTTTGATGAGAGCATTAGTGATATGCTCTGTGAAGGCAAGGTTAAGCGTGCTAGTGCGGGGATCTCTAGACATCTTGTGAAGGAAATCAATAACTTCGGTAAGAGTGCAATTATCAAAATCAAGGTCACGAGCATCAAGTAAAGTGGTAGTGGTGTCCTTAAGGTTCACTTGTTTGGTAGTTTCTATAGTCATAGCATCACCATTAATAGGTCCATTGGGACCAGGAGTACGTTGGGTGCTAAGAGTTTGGATATCCTCAACAACTTGGATAGTAGCAACAGTGTGGTGGGTAGGAAGGCTCTTAATTCTTTCTTCTTCCTCCCTTTCTCTAGCCCATCTCTCTTTAAGTTTAGCCATCATCCTAATGTTTTCATTAATTTGCACTTGAATAGCATTTATAGGAGTGACTTCCCTCTCCTCAAGAGGAGAAGTTTTAATTTTTAGCAATTTTACCTCGTTGGCTAAATGGTCTACCTTAAAAGAAAGATCATCTAGTTTATGTAGTTTTTCTTCTACACTCTTATTAAAGGCTTTTTGGGTAGTGATGAAATCCTTAAGCATAGTCTCTAGTTCAGTAGTGGAGTTCTTGGTGATAGGATAAGCATTATTGTTCCCATAAGAGTTAGAGGGGGACGGTCTAGGATTGTTACCAAAGTTACTCCTATAAGCATTGTTGTTAAAATTGTTTCTAGAGATAAAATTCACATCTACTTGTTCTTGAGCAATCAAAGAATTTAAAGGAACATCACGAGGATCAACAAAGGATTGCTTCGAAAGTAGAGACATGATCAAGTCAACTTTTTCATTAAGGGAGGAAATCTCCTCGACAGAGTTTACCTTCCTACCTGTTGGAGCGCGTTCGGTGTGCCATTGGAAATAGTTGGTCATCATCTCATCGAGAAGCTTTGTGGCAGCACCAAGTGTAGTTGACATAAAAGTTCCTCCCGCGGCCGAATCTAACAAGTTCCGCGAGGTAAAGTTCAAGCCTGCATAAAAAGTTTGGATAACCATCCAAGTAGTCAAACCGTGAGTAGGGCAGTTCTTGATAAGAGATTTCATACGTTCCCAAGCTTGGGCAACGTGTTCATTATCCAATTGTTTAAAATTCATTATGTTACTTCTAAGTTGGATAATTTTAGCAGGTGGATAGTATTTTCCGATAAAAGCATCTTTGCACTTGTCCCATGAATCTATGCTATTTCTAGGCAAAGACTGAAACCAAAATTTAGCTCCTCCTCTCAAGGAGAAAGGAAAAAGCTTAAGCTTAACAATATTACCATCTATTTCTTGGTACTTTTGCATATCACAAAGTTCAACAAAGTTGTTCAAGTGTAAAGCAGCATCATCTCCAGCACCGGAGAATTGATCTTTCATAACTAGATTCAGTAAAGCAGGTTTAATTTCATATGAAGGTGCTGAAGTGGCAGGTGTAGTGATAGGTGTGCTGATAAAGTCATCGTTGTTGTGACTAGTGAAGTCACACAACTTGGTGTTCTCGGTGGAACCCATAGTAGCAAGCAAGCAAGATAACTATTTTTTGTGATTTTCGATAAAAAGGTACTAAAGCAAAAACTGAAAGGTAAACTAACAAGACTAAAAAGCAAAGGTAAAAGATAGCGTGCAACTCCCCTATCCTGAAGAGTGGAGTCCCCGGCAACGGCGCCAGAAAAACTCCTTGATGGGCCTCTAACCCCTCGTTGGTTACCCCAAGTGGAAGGTGTAAGATGCAGTGTTGTGGAAGTTTTTCCCTTAGCAAAGATGCCAAGGATCGAATCCCCAGAGACTCCTAGGTTCAACAAGTAGGTGTCAACTGCTAACGGCGCCAGATATTAGCAATCAACGTGGACCTGTACACAGATACAAATAACTTTCCTCCCAACGAGTACAGAGAGGTTGTCAATCCCTCCGGCCTTGTAGTTCACAAAGGATTAAACGCAAATGATAGTAGTGATAGATAGTGTTTGCAATAGTAAGTAATAACGAAAAGTAAATAGCGGATGTGATCAATGATGGTAATATGGACCGGAGTCTCATGATGTTCACTAGTGATGTCTCTCTCCCAAAAGACGATAAAACAGCTATGTGAGGTACACGATTTACAGCTGGGCAATTGACAGGACCTACGAGCGCAAACCAATGCTGATTACATTACAAGAAAGGTTGAGGTTCAAAGCATGGGCGGTACGCCAAAGTAAGTAGACAGATATCCATCAATATCTACTACTAATCATCCACCTTGAGATATCTATCCAGAACATCTCGCTGGTATTAAGTTGCGAGTCCCACCCATAGTGTAAACTCAAAGCAACAGACAACTGCATTAAAAGAACTTTGCGTAAAGTAAACAATCCTTGCACCCGCGGGCACAAGCACCGTTGTTTTCCCCCTTGTGGCAACATCACATCCCCTAGACTCATGTTTCTGTCACTCAAGCTAGTCATCGAGGGGCATGAACCCACAATCGAGCATAACGTTCCCTCTTGGAGTCACTACGTATTACTTGGCCAAAGCAATAAATAACAACGGAGAACATGCAAGAATTACTTATGAACATAAATATAAAAGAGGTAGATCAAATATATTACTCAAGATCAATCTGAACATAATCTCATAATCCATCGGATCCCAGCAAACTCAACATAGCAACAGCATAAGGATTACATATGTGCCTCGATCATGTAGGGCAGCTCACGAGGACTAATTAGTGAAGCACAAGAACGGGAGGAGAACATCACATAGATACTGGTCATGGACTCATGGTCCAAGGGAGACTACTCACAACTCATCCGCGAGGCGTCCATGGTGGTGGAGAAGCTCCCGGTGGTGATCCTCCCCTCCGGCAGGGTGCCGGGAAGAGTTCTCCTCGTGCTCCCGATCTTGGAAGCGGCGGCGGCGGCGGAACAGAGATGAGATCACGAAAAAGAGTTCCCGTCCCGAGGGTTTCGAAGGAAGCTCTAAATATATGCCAAAGGGGGGCACCAGACGGGGCTCGGGGGGCCCAGGCGCCCCCCGGCACGGCCCAGGGGGGGGGGGCGCCGCCAGGGCGCCTGGAGCCCTGGTGCCCCCCCGGCTGTCCTTCGGGCGCAAGGAAGTTTCCGGAACGCTGATTTTTTATATAATTTTTCTGGATTTTTTGTGGCAGTTCTCGTAACGTGAAAACCTGAAATACAAAAACAGCCGAAAACAGAAACTGGCACTGGGGTGCACTGGATTAGTAGGTTAGTCCAAATATGATCAAAAGTGTATGGAAGTGTATGAATATCATAGAAATATCACCCAAAAGTGGCATGGAGCAAGCAAAAATTATAGATACGTTTTGGACGTATCAGATGGCAAGGTGAACAAAGGTATATGTGATATACATGTTATTGATGTGTACCTTACTAATGCTCGTAGTAGTACCTGGGTATTTGATACCGGTTCGGTTGCTAATATTTGTAACTCGAAACAGGGACTACGGATTAAACGAAGATTGGCTAAGGACGAGGTGACGATGCGTGTGGGAAATGGTTCCAAAGTCGATGTGATCGCCGTCGGCACGCTACCTCTACATCTACCTTCGGGATTAGTTTTAGACCTAAATAATTGTTATTTAATGCCAGCGTTGAGCATGCACATTATATCTGGATCTTGTTTATTGCGAGACGGTTATTCATTTAAATCAGAGAATAATGGTTGTTCTATTTTTATGAATAATATCTTTTATGGTCATGCACCCTTGAAGAGTGGTCTATTCTTATTGGATCTCGATTGTAGTGATACACATATTCATAATATTGAAACCAAAAGATGCAAGGTTAATAATGATAGTGCAACTTATTTGTGGCACTGCCGTTTAGGTCATATTGGTGTAAAACGCATGAAGAAACTCCATAGTGATGGACTTTTGGAATCACTTGATTATGAATCACTTGGTGCTTGCGAACCATGCCTCATGGGCAAGATGACTAAAACTCCGTTCTCCGGAACTATGGAGCGAGCAACAGATTTGTTGGAAATCATACATACTGATGTATGTGGGCCAATGAGTGTTGAAGCCCGCGGCGGGTATCGTTATTTTCTGACCTTCACTGATGATTTGAGCAGATATGGGTATATCTACTTAATGAAGCACAAGTCTGAAACATTTGAAAAGTTCAAAGAATTTCAGAGTGAAGTAGAGAATCATCGTAACAAGAAAATAAAGTTTCTACGATCTGATCGTGGAGGAGAATATTTGAGTTACGAGTTTGGTCTTCATTTGAAACAATGTGGAATAGTTTCACAACTCACGCCACCCGGAACACCACAGCGTAATGGTGTGTCCGAACGTCGTAACCGTACTTTATTGGATATGGTACGATCTATGATGTCTCTTACCGATTTACCACTATCGTTCTGGGGTTATGCTTTAGAGACAGCTGCATTCACGTTAAATAGGGCACCATCTAAATCCGTTGATATGACACCTTATGAACTATGGTTTGGCAAGAAACCAAAGTTGTCGTTTCTTAAAGTTTGGGGCTGCGATGCTTATGTGAAAAAGCTTCAACTTGATAAGCTCGAACCCAAGTCGGAGAAATGTGTCTTCATAGGATACCCAAAAGAGACTGTTGGGTAAACCTTCTATCACAGATCCGAAGGCAAGATATTCGTTGCTAAGAATGGATCCTTTCTAGAGAAGGAGTTTCTCTCGAAAGAAGTGAGTGGGAGGAAAGTAGAACTTGATGAGGTAATTGTACCTTCTCCCGGATTGGAAAGTAGTACATCACAGGAAATTGTTCCAGTGATTCCTACACCAATCAGTGAGGAAGTTAATGATGATGATCATGAAACTTCGGATCAAGTTTCTGCTGAACGTCGTAGATCAACCAAAGTACTTTCCGCACCAGAGTGGTACGGCAACCCAGTTCTGGAAATCATGTTACTAGACCATGATGAACTTGCGAACTATGAGGAAGCGATGATGAGCCCAGATTTCGCGAAATGGCTTGAGGCCATGAAATCTGAGATGGGATCCATGTATGAGAACAAAGTGTGGACTTTGGTTGACTTGCCCGATGATCGGCAGGCCATCGAAAATAAATGGATCTTCAAGAGGAAGACTGACGCAGACGGTAATGTTACTATTTACAAAGCTCGACTTGTTGCGAAAGGGTTTCGACAAGTTCAAGGAGTTGACTACGATGAGACTTTCTCACCTGTAGCGATGCTTAAGTCTGTCCGTATCATGTTAGCAATTGCCGCATTTTATGATTATGAAATCTGGCAAATGGATGTCAAAACTGCATTCCTGAATGGATATCTCAAAGAAGAGTTGTATATGATGCAACCAGAAGGTTTTGTCGATCCAAAAGGTGCTAACAAAGTATGCAAGCTCCAGCGATCCATCTATGGACTGGTGCAAGCATCTCGGAGTTGGAATATACGCTTTGATGAGGTGATCAAAGCATATGGTTTTATACAGACTTTTGGAGAAGCCTGTATTTACAAGAAAGTGAGTGGGAGCTCTGTAGCATTTCTAATATTATATGTGGATGACATATTGTTGATTGGAAATGATATAGAATTTCTGGATAGCATAAAAGGATACTTGAATAAGAGTTTTCCAATGAAAGACCTCGGTGAAGCTGCTTATATATTAGGCATCAAGATCTATAGAGATAGATCAAGACACTTAATTGGACTTTCACAAAGCACATACCTTGATAAGATTTTGAAGAAGTTCAAAATGGATCAGTCAAAGAAAGGGTTCTTGCCTGTATTACAAGGTATGAAGTTGAGTAAGACTCAATGCCCAACCACTTCAGAAGATAGAGAGAAAATGAAAGTCATTCCCTATGCCTCAGCCATAGGATCTATCATGTATGCAATGCTGTGTACTAGACCTGATGTGTGCTTTGCTATAAGTCTAGCAGGGAGGTACCAAAGTAATCCAGGAGTGGATCACTGGACAGCGGTCAAGAACATCCTGAAGTACCTGAAAAGGACAAAGGATATGTTTCTCGTGTATGGAGGTGACAAAGAGCTCGTCGTAAACGGTTACGTCGATTCTAGCTTTGACACTGATCCGGATGACTCTAAGTCGCAAACCGGATATGTATTTTTATTGAACGGTGGAGCTGTCAGTTGGTGCAGTTCCAAGCAGAGCGTCGTGGCGGGATCTACGTGTGACGCGGAATACATAGCTGCTTCGGAAGCAGCAAATGAAGGAGTCTGGATGAAGGAGTTCATATCCGATCTAGGTGTAATACCTAGTGCATCGGGTCCAATGAAAATCTTTTGTGACAACACTGGAGCAATAGCCTTGACGAAGGAATCCAGGTTTCACAAGAGAACAAAGCACATCAAAAGACGCTTCAATTCCATCCGCGATCTAGTCAAGGAGGGAGACATAGAGATTTGCAAAATACATACGGATCTGAATGTTGCAGACCCGTTGACTAAGCCTCTTCCGCGGGCAAAACATGATCAGCACCAGGACTCCATGGGTGTGAGGATCATCGCTTTGTAATCTAGATTATTGACTCTAGTTCAAGTGGGAGACTGAAGGAAATATGCCCTAGAGGCAATAATAAAGATGTTAGTTGTATTTCCTTATATCATGATAAATGTCTTTTATTCATGCTAGAATTGTATTAACCGGAAACTTAGTACATGTGTGGATACATAGACAAAACAGTATGTCCCTAGTATGCCTCTACTAGACTAGCTCATTGATCAAAGATGGTTATGTTTCCTAGCCATAGACATGAGTTATCATTTGATCAACGGGATCACATCATTAGGAGAATGATGTGATGGACAAGACCCATCCGTTAGCATAGCACTATGATCGTTTAGTTGTACTGCTGTTGCTTTCTTCATGACTTATACATGTTCCTATGACTATGAGATTATGCAACTCCCGAATACCATAGGAACACCTTGTGTGCTATCAAACGTCACAACGTAACTGGGTGATCATAAAGATGCTCTATAAGTGTTTCCGAAAGTATTCGTGGTGTTGGCATAGATCAAGATTAGGATTTGTCACTCCGAGTGTCGGAGAGGTATCTCTGGGCCCTCTCGGTAACACACATCACAATAAGCCTTGCAAGCAAAAGACTAATGAGTTAGTCACGAGATGATGTGTTACGGAATGAGTAAAGAGACTTGCCGGTAACGAGATTGAACTAGGTATGGAGATACCGACGATCGAATCTCGGGCAAGTAACATACCGATGACAAAAGGAACAGCGTATGTTGTTATGCGGTTTTGACCGATAAAAGATCTTCGTAGAATATGTAGGAGCCAATATGAACATCCAGGTTCCGCTATTGGTTATTGACCGGAGATGAGTCTCGGTCATGTCTACATAGTTCTTGAACCCGTAGGGTCCGCACGCTTAACGTTTGATGACGATCGGTATTATGAGTTTATGAGTTTTGATGTACCGAAGGTAGTTCGGAGTCCCGGATGAGATCACGGACATGACGAGGAGTCTCGGAATGTCCGAGACATAAAGATTGATATATTGGACGACTATATTCGGACACCGGAAGTGTTCCGGAAAAGTTTCGGATTTAACTGGATTGCCGGAGGGGGTTACCGGAACCCCCTACGAGGGGGGATGGTCCATAGTGGGCCTTGAAGAAAGGAGAGAGGCAGCCCATAGAGGCTGGCCGGCGCCCCACCTAGGGATCCTAGTTGGAATAGGATTGGGGGGGCGCCACCTCTCCCTCTTTTCCTTTCCCTCTCTTCCTTCTTGGTGGACTCCTACTAGGAATAGGATTGCAATCCTATTCCTAGTAGGATTGCCCTAGCCGCACCATAGGAGGCCGGCCGGCCCTCCCCTCTTGCTCCTTTATATACGGGGGCAGGGGGGCACCCAAAGACACACAAGTTGAATTGTTCCAGCGGTGTGCGGTGCCCCCCTCCACAGAAACACACCTCGGTCATACCGTTGCAGTGCTTAGGCCAAGCCCTGCGCCGGTAAATACATCATATCCGTCACCACGCCGTCGTGCTGACGAAACTCTCCCGTGAAGCTCAACTGGATCAAGAGCTCGTGGGACGTCATCAATATGAACGTGTGCTGAACGCGGAGGTGCCGTACGTTCGGTGCTTGATCGGTTGAATCGCGAAGAAGTTCGACTACATCAACCGCGTCACTTGACGCTTCCGCTTCCGGTCTACGAGGGTACGTAGACACACTCTTCCCTCTCGTTTGCTATGCATCTAGTAGATATATCTTGCGTGATCGTAGGAAATTTTTAAAATACTACGTTCCCCAACAGTCTATTCAAATAAGGATGATGTAGCGGCGGCGGCATCCTCATGGTGGGCTTGTGTCCTCGGCCTCCGCCATTGCGACGACGTTTGCTCAAGCGTGGGCACAGAACTTGGGAGGTAGTCGAGGAACGGATGAAGATTGTGATCTGCATCGACGACATCTAGAAGATGGTGGATGGGCTGGGTTCGTGGTTCGTGGCTGGCAGGTATGGTTTCCTCCTCCAACGTCTTAGTCGTGCGGGGCCACCGGATCTGGAGTTCGATGGCATGTCCGGGGTGTTGCCCTGATCTGACTCGCTCAATAGCATGGCTTTCCCTTTGCCTTTTTGTGAGCTACCTTGTAGGTATGCAAAGGTGCATATCAGTGATGGAGCCGCGTCGAGCTCGGGAGAGAATGCGATTCACCATATATTTTTTACTTTGGTAGCTTTTGTGGTGGGGCCGAAGGCAGCCGATGAGTGTTGGTTTCACACTCAGGAGATTCTTTGGTCTTGATTGCATTTTCTTCTTCTTCTTGGTTGGTGTTCCTCACAAAGGCTAGCATTCTTCAGTTTTGTTAGGCCTGTGTTTACGTGGCTTCTACTATGATCTTTGTAATTTATGATTTAATGAGACACACTTACAATGCAGAAAAGTGCCTAGCCAATTCCTCCCTGGCTAGATGGATTTAACTTTTAATATTTTTTAGGGGAAGAAAATTTCCTAAATTGCTTGAAGGCCCAAATGTTAGACCTCGCTTACTACGAGACCGTAGCAACATCACCTACAATGTCCCTCGGGATAACGTTCCTCAAAACCATCTACGGAATAGTTTGGGAACCTTTCAAGAGCAGTTTTAGAGGAGTGGAACTGAGCCACAAGCGCCCCCCTCCTCCCCCTATCCCTCGGGGCAGCACGAGGGAGCCTAGGGTTTCCCTGGCGCCTCTCCTATCCATCTTTCCTCCCTCCCTTGTCATCACCCGAGGCGGTCGCCGGGCAGTGCCTGTGCGGTTGCCGATGACGGCGGCGGTCAGGTCTTTGTCGCTACGCTCTCGTGTAGGACTCCAGATCCAGGGCGGCGACCTTGGTCGGCGAGGCGGCGTCGTCTCTTCGGCTAGCGGCGTGCACGGGTGGTGCGGGCCAGCTTCCTCGGCTGCTCGGACGGCGAGGAGCAGGCGGGTAGCGGTCGCGGTGCAGCGAGATTCTCCTTCCACCGCTCCAGATCTGAAGGTCGCCCCCCCTCTCCGCTCTCTCCCTTCGCCGGTTCGCCCGATTTGGGGCCTCTGGCCGCCCGATCCGGTGCCGGCGGGGTGCTCCCCGATCTGGTGGTGCGGGACGAGCCAGGGGGAAACCCCTGTTTGTTTTTTCCAGCGCGGTGGCGGCGCCATGTTGCGTTGTTCTACTCCTTGGAGTCACCGTTGTGGGCTCCCCTCCCCACCACTAGTAGAAAAAGGGTCAAACGTGAAGCACATTAGTGCCGGTTTGAATACGAGCCGGCACTAATGTGTACACTAGTGCCGGTTCCAACGGCTAGCCGGGCCGCTCTCATTAGTACCGGTTCGTGGCGAACCTTTAGCACCGGTTTGTGCCACGAACCGGTACTAATGAGAGTGGTGGAGGATGTTGTCAGTCTGGGGCCCCTCCAGCACCTTTAGTACCGGTTCTTGCCACGAACTGGTGCTAAAGGTAGTCGTACATAAATCCTTCGTCCCCCCGAGCTCGCTCTATTCTTCCCCTTTCCCCTCTCCCTCTCTATTCTTCCCCTCTTCCTCTCGAGCTCATCACACATTTTGCCCAAAATTTGTCAAGATTTGAAGGCCCCCATCCATTCAAATGATCACAAAGGTTAGCAACTTTGTCCTTTCATCTCTCATTGCTAGATTAGCTCTTGCAATGCTTTATATAGTGATTAATTTGTGAGTTTAGTAATTTGGGAGGAAATATATGTGCTAGTATTTGATTTATATGTAATTTGAGGTCCAAAATAACACTTAGTTTGCATATCTAGGAGAGGTTAAATTTAGTTGAAAGAGAAAACGAGTACTTGAAAGAAAAATTGAAAAGAATTGAGGACTAGAAGATGGAATTGGAGTTGCATCTTGCCGATGTCGTCGATGATCACAAGATCAAGATGGAGAAAATGCGCTTGAAGATTAGAAAGATTAGAAAATATGCCATCGATAGTGAGGCTTGGTATCATTATGCTGTTGGATCAATTGTTACCTTAGTTGCGATCTTGATCGCATTTGTTGTTGCATTTAAATGCTTTAGCTAGAGAGTTATTTGTTTGTTGCATTTAAGTGTTGCATGAACTTTATGTATGAACTTGTATTAAGTTGGTGTTTTTGGTGTTGTGTATTGAAGATGAGCCGACAATGGATGTACGATGACTGATGCTCTCCGGAGTTCATTAATGGCGTGCAAACTTTTCTACTTGCGGCCGAGGCAAACAAGAGGGCGGATGGTTTTATGCCTTGTCCATGTGCTGTCTATAAGAATGGTCAAAATTACTCTAAGTCAAGAACCATTCACGTCCACCTGTTTAAGTCCGGTTTCGTGACCCACTATAATGTTTGGACCAAGCACGGAGAAAGAGGGGTTATGATGGAAGACAATGAAGAAGAAGAGGACGACGACAGCTATCCTGGCCATGGGTTCCCTGAATACGATGATACAACAATGGGGGAAGAAGCTGAGCCGGTAATGCGGGAAGAAGCTGAGCCGCCAATGCGGGAAGAAGCTGAAGAAGAGGCATCAGAAGAGCCCGTTGATGATCTAGGTCGGGCCATTGCCGATGCAAAGAGAAACTGCGCAAGTGATTTGGAGAAGAAGAAGTTGCAGCGCATGTTAGAGGATCACAAAAAAATGTTGTACCCGAATTGCGTAGGTGACAAGAAAAAGCTGGACACCACACTAGAATTGCTGCAATGGAAGGCACAAAATGGTGTATCTGACAAGGGATTTGGAAAGTTGTTGTTAACGATAAAGGATATGCTTCCAAAGGACAACGAATTGCCCGAGAGTACGTACAAAGCAAAGAAGGCTGTCTGCCCTCTAGGGTTAGAGGTGCAGAAGATACATGCATGCCCTAATGATTGCATCCTCTACCGCGGCGAGTACGAAGATTTGAACGCTTGCCCGGTATGCGGTGCATTGCGCTATAAGATCAGCCGCGATAACCCTGGTGATGTCGAGGGCGAGCGCCCCAGAAAGAAGATTCCTGCCAAGGTGATGTGGTATGCTCCTATAATACCACGGTTGAAACGTTTGTTCCAAAACAAAGAGCATGCCAAGGTGATGCGATGGCACAGAGAAGACCGTAAGAAAGACGAAAAGTTGAGAGTACCCGCTGACGGGTCGCAGTGTAGAAAAATCGAAAGAAAGTACGGGAAGGAGTTTGCAGATGACGCAAGCAGCGTATGGTTTGGTCTAAGCGCAGATGGCATTAATCCTTTTGGGGAGCAGAGCAGCAACCATAGCACCTGGCCTGTGACTCTATGTTTGTATAACCTTCCTCCTTGGTTGTGCATGAAGCGGAAGTTCATTATGATGCCAGTGCTTATCCAAGGCCCTAAGCAACCCGGCAACGACATTGATGTGTACCTAAGGCCATTAGTTGAAGAACTCTTACAACTGTGGAATGGAACAGGTGTACGTGCGTGGGATGAGCACATGGGGGAAGAATTTGACCTAAAGGCGTTGCTGTTCGTGACCATCAATGATTGGCTTGCTCTCAGTAACCTTTCAGGACAGACAAACAAGGGATACTGCGCATGCACGCACTGTTTGGACGATACCGATAGTATATATTTGGCTAATTGTAAGAAGAATGTGTACCTGGGACATCGTTGATTTCTTCCGAGCAGGCATCCCGTAAGAAAGAAAGGCAAGCATTTCAAAGGTGAGGCGGATCACCGGGCGAAGCCTCGCCACCCTACTGGTGCTGATGTACATGATATGGTCAAGGATTTGAAGGTGGTCTTTAGAAAGGGTCCTGGTGGACAACCTGTTCCGAATGACGCTGACGGACGCGCACCCATGTGGAAGAAGAAATCTATATTTTGGGACCTACCCTATTGGAAAGACCTAGAGATCCGCTCCGCAATCGACGTGATGCACGTGACGAAGAATCTTTGTGTGACCATGCTTGGCTTCTTGGGCGTGTATGGGAAGACAAAAGATACACCTGAGGCTCGGGAGGACCAGCAACGTATGCACGGAAAAGACGGCATACATGAGGGTCATGCAAGCTACGCTCTTACCAAAGAAGAGAAGGAAATCTTCTTTGAATGCCTACTCAGTATTAAGGTACTGTCTGGCTTCTCGTCGAATATAAAGGGAATAATAAACATGGCAGAGAAAAAGTTCCAGAACCTTAAGTCTCATGACTGCCACGTGATTATGACGCAATAGCTTCCGGTTGCATTGAGGGGGCTTCTACCGGAAAACGTCCGATTAGCCATTGTGAAGCTATGTGCATTTCTCAATGCAATCTCTCAGAAGGTAATCGATCCAGAAATCATACCAATGTTAGAGAATGATTTGGTGCAATGTCTTATCAGTTTCGAGTTGGTGTTCCCACCATCCTTCTTCAACATCATGACGCACGTCCTAGTTCACCTATGCGAAGAGATTAACGTTTTGGGTCCTGTATTTCTACACAATATGTTCCCCTTTGAGAGGTTCATGGGAGTCTTAAAGAAATATGTTCATAACCGTGCTAGGCCAGAAGGAAGCATCTCCAAGGGCCATGAGAATGAGGAGGTCATTGATTTTTGCATTGACTTTATTCCTGACCTTAAGCCGATTGGTGTTCCTGAATCGCGGCATAAGGGCAGACTGAATGGAAAAGGCACGCTAGGAGGGAAACAAATAATATGTATGGACGGACATTCTCTCACTGAAGCACACTACACAGTTCTACAGAATTCCGCCTTGGTGGCTCCGTATATGGATGAACACAAGAATTTGCTACGCTACAAACACCCGGAGCGGTCTGATGACTGGATTACACGTGAACAAACCAGGAGTTTCGCCAGCTGGTTGCAGACACGTACCATGCATGACACCTCTATTGAAGATGACATGTACTTCTGTCCCAGTTACCATCTTCGAATATAATGACTTTCAAAGGGTACGAGATAAATGGTAATACATTTTACACGATCGCCCAAGATAAGAAGAGCACCAACCAAAACAGTGGTGTCCGCTTTGATGCAGAAACCAAGACGGGAAAGGAAACATATTATGGTTATATACAGGACATATGGGAACTTGACTATCGACGTGGTTTGAAGGTCCCTTTGTTTTCCCTTAGCAAAGATGCCAAGGATCGAATCCCTGGAGACTCCTAGGTTCAACAAGTAGGTGTCAACTGCTACGACGCCAGATTAGTAGCAATCAACGTGGACCTGCACACAGATACAAATAACTTTGCTCCCAACGAGTACAGAGAGGTTGTTAATCCCTCCGGCCTTGTAGTTCACAAAGGATTAAAAGCAATGATAGTAGTGATAGATAGTTTTTGCAATAGTAAGTAAATAGCGAAAAGTAAATAGCGGGTGTGATCAATGATGGTAATATGGAACGGAGTCTCATGATGTTCACTAGTGATGTCTCTCTCCCAAAAGACGATAAAACAACTATGTGAGGTAAACAAATTACAGTTGGGCAATTGACAGGACCACGAACGCAAACCAATGCTGACTACATTGCAAGAAAGGTTGAGGTTCAAAGCATGGGTGGTACGCCAAAGTAAGTAGACCGAAATCCATCAATATCTACTACTAATCATCCACCTTGAGATATCTATCCAGAACATCTCGCTGGTATTAAGTTGCGAGTCCCACCCATAGTGTAAACTCAATGCAACAGACAACTGCATTAAAAGAACTTTGCGTAAAGTAAACAATCCTTGCACCCGCGGGCACAAGCACCGTTGTTTCCCCCTTGTGGCAACAGCACATCCCCTAGACTCATGTTTCTGTCACTCAAGCTAGTCATCGAGGGGCATGAACCCACAATCGAGCATAACGTTCCCTCTTGGAGTCACTACCTACTACTCGGCCAAAGCAGCAAATAACAACGGAGAACATGCAAGAATTACTTATGAACAAAAATATAAAAGAGGTGAATCAAATATATTACTCAAGATCAATCTGAACATAATCTCATAATCCATCGGATCCCAGCAAACTCAACATAGCAACAACATAAGGATTACATAGGTGCCTCGATCATGTAGGGTAGCTCACGAGGACTAATTAGTGAAGCACAAGAACGGGAGGAGAACATCACATAGCTACTGGTCATGGACTCATGGTCCAAGGGAGACTACTCACGATTCATCCGGGAGGCGTCCATGGTGGTGGAGAAGCTCCCGGTGGTGATCCTCCCCTCCGACAGGGTGCCGGGAAGAGTTCTCCTGGTGCTCCCGATCTTGGAAGCGGCGGCGGTGGCGGAACAGAGATGGGATCGCGAAAAGAGTTCCTGTTCTGAGGGTTTCGGAGGACCCTTTAAATATATGCCAAAGGAGGGCATCGGGGGAGCTTCGGGGGGCCCAGGCGCGCCCCCGGCGCGGCCCAGGGGGGGCGCTGCTAGGGCGCCTGGAGCCCTGGTGGCCCCCCCAGGCTGCCCTTCGGACGCAAGGTTGTTTCCGAAACGCTGATTTTTTATATAATTTTTCTGGATTTTTCTGGGCAGTTCTCATAACGTGAAAACCTGAAATACAAAAACAGCCAAAAACAGAAACTGGCACTGGGGTGCACTGGATTAGTAAGTTAGTCCAAATATGATCAAAAGTGTATGGAAGTGTATGAATATCATAGCAATATCACCCAAAAGTGGCATGGAGCAAGCAGAAATTATAGATACGTTTTGGACGTATCAACATCCCCAAGCTTAATTCATGCTCGTCCTCGAGTAGGTAAATGATAACAAGAATAATTTCTGTGGTGACATGCTATTAACCATATAGGACTTTTTCATAGTCATATGACAAAAGCTTACTGAGACAATGATTCTATAGTAATTAAGTTGCCTCAAGAGAAAATCACAAATGACTGAAAGTTTTACAACATGAAACTGAAACATCAAAAAGATTTGCAATGAACATGATGTGCAAATATGATAAAGTGATATCTAGCTTGCCCCCTTTAGTGATGCAAAACATGAATGCAGGGGCACCTTCAAGGTTTAAGTGATGACTAGATACAATCATTTCAGAATAAACGATATCACAATCATGCAAAAGACAATGCTACTTTGGGACAATGCACATTACACTCAGAATGACAATCATGCTCTCAGTAGTTGGTGCTTCAACATAAAAGTGAAAGAAAGGTTAAGTGCTAGAGCTTTTTATTTTGAAAACATTGAAGCAATTTTGTCAACGGTAGTAGTACGTCATATGTGTCATGTATAAGACATCCTATAAGTTGCAAGCCTCATGCACCGTATACCAATAGTGCTCGCACCTTGTCCCAATTAGCTCGGATTTCCATGGGTTATCATTGCATTACATATGTTTCAACCAAGTGTCGCAAAGGGGTACCTCTATGCCACCTGTACAAAGGTCCAAGGAGATAAATCGCATTTGATTTCTCGTTTTTGATAGATCTCAACTTGAGGACATCCATACTGGGACAACATAGAAAATAGATGATGGACTCCTCTTGAATGTGTAAGCATATTCTCATAAGAGATTGAGGATTAAGGTCCAAGCTAAAACTTCCACCATGATACTTGGCTTTGGTTGGCGGCCCAATGTTCTTCTCTAACAATATGCATATTCATACAACCCACGGCAAATCACCCTTACTTCAGACAAGACGAACATGCATAGCAACTCACATGATATTCAACAAAAGTGTGACAGTTGATGGCGTCCCCAGAAACATGGTTACCGCACAACAAGCAACTTATAAGAGATAAGATACATAAGCAACATATTCTTTACCACAATAGTTTTTAAGCTACTTTCCCATGAGCTATATATTGCAAAGTTAGTTTGCTTAGTACATGTGGAGTTTAGCAAAAAGACTGGGAGCGACCAACTAACAGAGCAATGACGGTCATAATCATGCAGAGCGACAAAGCAATATTGAATCAGGCATGGAAGTTATATCGCTACTCAGAAATAAAAGATCATCAAGGCTTGACAGACTTTCTTTACAGTCTTAAATATGCGTGAGCATACGCCAAGTCAATCAAAATAAATTCTTGAAGGAAGATATTACTAAACCATACAACATCATAGGCAAACAAACCATGTTGGTACTCCAATAACACATTGGGAACCCCCCAGCTATTTGAGATTAACCATAAGAAAACCTGAACTACTAAGCACCATTATGCACGTAGCATCTTTATCATAGACACATTAACCAATGCAACGGAAGCAAACTCTCTTAATAAGGTGAGCATGGTAATTAAAGAGAGTTCAAGCAACCAACTAAACAAAAGCTCTTTGAAAAGATAAGCATGAATACTAAGAGCAGAGCATGATAGTAGCTATTAAAAGACAAAGAACACACACAACATAGATAGACATGAAAATTCTATGTTATGTTCTAGGTAGAGGTGGAGCGTGTTTCTCTCCCACATAAAGGAATGCTGGGTTCCGACTCGTTATGAAAAACTAAAAAGAAAACTAAAAGTAAGACGTTCCAAGCATAGCACATAACACATGAAGTGATAAAAATATAGCAGAACGAAGGACGAACTGATAATGTTGATGAAGAAGGGGATGCACGGGGGCATCCCCAAGCTTAGACGCTTGAGTCTCCTTGGATATTTCTTGGGGGTGCACGGGGGCATCCCCAAGCTTGAGTGCTTGACACTCCTGAATCTTTTTATCATCTTCCCTCGCACACTTGAAAACTCCCTTCATACACAACTCATCATAATCTGATTAGCGAGGTTAGTACCCTTAATAAAATAATTATACCTTGCTGTAAATAAGGATATTCTTGAAGTTCTACTGTTTCTCAAGATTTCCAAAAGGTTTTTGCAAAGAAAAAGCAAGCTCTTGATTTGCAAAGTGAAGGAAAGGCAAAACAGGACAGAATCTGTGAAAAACAGAACATCAGGTAGTAATTGATCTGTTCGGGATACTTCTGCAACTCAAATCAAAAAACTCAGAACAGACGCACGAAAGACAATTATATAGAGAACACTGTCGAAAAAATTCAGACCAAAAAGATGATCTGGTGGTATTATACGAATTTTTCTATCCAAGGACAAAATCTGTTTCCTGGACAGCACCTCACAACTTTTGAACTTTCTAGCAATCAGAGGCTATACTTGGCACAAATATGAAAAGCAAAGATACAATGATGATGCTACAGCAGTAAACAACATCAAGACACAACAAAAGCAAAAAAATTATTCATGTGGGCTGCCTCCCAAAAGCGCTTTCTTTTATGCCTTTAAGCTAGGCATAATGCATAGATAAAGTTTTATCAAGAGTAAAAGAATAACTAGCCCGTACAACGGACTCAAAAGGTAACTTGACCTTATTACGAGGGAAGTGTTCCATCCCTTTCTTGAGAGGAAACTGCAATTTTATATTACCCTCTTTCATGTCAATGATAGCACCAACGGTGCGCAAAAAGGGACGTCCCAAAATAATTGGACATGAAGGATCACATTCAATATCCATAATAGTGAAATCAACGGGAACATAATTATCATTAACAACAATAAGAACATCGTCGATCCTCCCCAAAGGTTTCTTTATGGAAGAATCAACGAGACGAACACCAAAAGAGCAAGAATCAAAAGGTTTCAATTTAAGCATATCATATATTCTTTTGGGCATAACAGAGGTACTAGCACCAACATCACATAATGCATAACAAGAGAAGTCATTCAATTTAATTTTTATCATAGGATCCCACCCATCTTCTAGCTTTATAGGTATGGAGGCTTCTACTCTAAGTTTCTCCTCCCTAGCTTTGATGAGAGCATTAGTGATATGCTCTGTGAAGGCAAGGTTAAGCGTGCTAGTGCGGGGATCTCTAGACATCTTGTGAAGGAAATCAATAACTTCGGTAAGAGTGCAATTATCAAAATCAAGGTCACGAGCATCAAGTAAAGTGGTAGTGGTGTCCTTAAGGTTCACTTGTTTGGTAGCTTCTATAGTCATAGCATCACCATTAATAGGTCCAATGGGACCAGGAGTACATTGGGTGCTAAGAGTGTGAACATCCTCAACAACTTGGATAGTAGCAACAGTGTGGTGGGTAGGAAGGCTCTTAATTCTCTCCTCTTCCTCCCTTTATCTAGCCCATCTTTCTTTAAATTTAGCCATCATCCTAATATTTTCATTAATTTGCACTTGAGTAGCATTAATAGGGATGACTTCCCTCTCCTTAAGAGGAGAAGTTTCAATTTTTAGCAATTTTACCTCATTGGCTAAGTGGTCTACCTTAAAAGAAAGATCATCTAATTTATGTAGTTTCTCTTCTACATTCTTATTAAAGACTTTTTGGGTAGTGATGAAATCTTTAAGCATAATCTCTAGTTCAGTAGTGGAGTTCTTGGTACTAGGATAAGCATTGTTGTTCCCATAAGAATTAGAGGGGAACGGTCTAGGATTGCTACCAAAATTAGTCCTATAAGCATTGTTGTTAAAATTGTTTCTAGAGATAGAGTTCACATCTGCTTGTTCTTGAGCAATCAAAGAATTTAAAGGAACATCACGAGGATCAACAGTAGATTGCTTCGAAAGTAGAGACATGATCAAGTCAACTTTTTCATTAAGGGAGGAAATCTCCTCGACAGAGTTTACCTTCATACCTGTTGGAGCGCGTTCGGTGTGGCATTGGGAATAGTTGGTCATCATCTCATCGAGAAGTTTCCTGGTAGCACCAAGTGTAGTTGACATAAAAGTTCCTCCCGCGGCCGAATCTAACAAGTTCCGCGAGGTAAAGTTCAAGCCTGCATAAAAAGTTTGGATAACCATCCAAGTAGTTAAACCATGAGTAGGGCAGTTCTTGATAAGAGATTTCATACGTTCCCAAGCTTGGGCAACGTGTTCATTATCCAATTGTTTAAAATTCATTATGTTACTTCTAAGTTGGATAATTTTAGCAGGTGGATAGTATTTTCCAATAAAAGCATCTTTGCACTTGTCCCATGAATCTATGCTATTTCTAGGCAAAGACTGAAACCAAATTTTAGCTCCTCCTCTCAAGGAGAAAGGAAAAAGCTTAAGCTTAACAATATTACCATCTATTTCGTGGTACTTTTGCATATCACAAAGTTCAACAAAGTTGTTCAAGTGTAAAGCAGCATCATCTCCAGCACCGGAGAATTGTTCTTTCATAACTAAGTTCAGTAAAGTAGGTTTAATTTCATATGAAGGTGCTGAAGTAGCAGGTGTAGTGATAGGTGTGCTGATAAAGTCATCGTTGTTGTGACTAGTGAAGTCACACAACTTGGTGTTCTCGGTGGAACCCATAGTAGCAAGTAAGCAAGATAACTATTTTTGTGATTTTCGATAAAAAAATACTAAAGCAAAAACTGAAAGGTAAACTAACAAGACTAAATAGCAAAGGTAAAAGATAGCATGCAACTCCCCTATCCTGAAGAGTGGAGTCCCCGGCAACGGCGCCAGAAAATACTCCTTGATGGGCCTCGAACTCCTCATTGGTTACCCCAAGTGGAAGGTGTAAGATGCAGTATTGTAGAAGTGTTTTCCCTTAGCAAAGATGCCAAGGATCGAATCCCCAGAGACTCCTAGGTTCAACAAGTAGGTGTCAACTGCTACGGCGCCAGATTAGTAGCAATCAACGTGGACCTGCACACAGATACAAATAACTTTGCTCCCAACGAGTACAGAGAGGTTGTCAATCCCTCCGGCCTTGTAGTTCAGAAAGGATTAAAAGCAATGATAGTATTGATAGATAGTTTTTGCAATAGTAAGTAAATAGCGAAAAGTAAATAGCGGGTGTGATCAATGATGGTAATATGGACCGGAGTCTCATGATGTTCACTAGTGATGTCTCTCTCCCAAAAGACGATAAAACAGCTATGTGAGGTAAACAAATTACAGCTGGGCAATTGACAGGACCACGAACGCAAACCAATGCTGACTACATTGCAAGAAAGGTTGAGGTTCAAAGCATGGGCGGTACGCCAAAGTAAGTAGACCGAAATCCATCAATATCTACTACTAATCATCCACCTTGAGATATCTATCCAGAACATCTCGCTGGTATTAAGTTGCGAGTCCCACCCATAGTGTAAACTCAATGCAACAGACAACTGCATTAAAAGAACTTTGCGTAAAGTAAACAATCCATGCACCCGTGGGCACAAGCACCGTTGTTTTCCCCCTTGTGGCAACAGCACATCCCCTAGACTCATGTTTCTGTCACTCAAGCTAGTCATCGAGGGGCATGAACCCACAATCGAGCATAACGTTCCCTCTTGGAGTCACTACCTACTACTCGGCCAAAGCAGCAAATAACAACGGACAACATGCAAGAATTACTTATGAACAAAAATATAAAAGAGGTGAATCAAATATATTACTCAAGATCAATCTGAACATAATCTCATAATCCATCGGATCCCAGCAAACTCAACATAGCAATAGCATAAGGATTACATAGGTGCCTCGATCATGTAGGGCAGCTCACGAGGACTAATTAGTGAAGCACAAGAACGGGAGGAGAACATCACATAGCTACTGGTCATGGACTCATGGTCCAAGGGAGACTACTCACGAGTCATCCGGGAGGCGTCCATGGTGGCGGAGAAGCTCCCGGTGGTGATCCTCCCCTCCGGCAGGGTGCCGGGAAGAGTTCTCCTGGTGCTCCCGATCTTGGAAGCGGCGGCGGCGGCGGAACAGAGATGGGATCGCGAAAAGAGTTCCTGTTCTGAGGGTTTCGGAGGACCCTTTAAATATATGCCAAAGGAGGGCATCGGGGGAGCTTCAGGGAGCCCAGGCGC
>LR738713.1:540012429-540037992 GCA_902687465.1 Secale cereale
CAGGCTGCCCTTCGGACGCAAGGTTGTTTCCGAAACGCTGATTTTTTATATAATTTTTCTGGATTTTTCTGGGCAGTTCTCGTAACGTGAAAACCTGAAATACAAAAACAGCCGAAAACAGAAACTAGCATTGGGGTGCACTGGATTAGTAAGTTAGTCCAAATATGATCAAAAGTGTATGGAAGTGTATGAATATCATAGCAATATCACCCAAAAGTGGCATGGAGCAATCAGAAATTATAGATACGTTTTGGACGTATCAAGACCCACAGTACGGAATGACAACAGTGGATCTCAACAATCTTGCGTATGCAGACGAACCATTCGTCCTAGCCAATGATGTGGCACAGGTTTTCTATGTGAAGGACATGTCTACCAAGCCAAGAAAAAGAAAAGATAAGGAAGCGAATGCATCGTACGATGAGCCAAAGCGGCACATAGTTCTTTCTGGGAAGAGAAACTGGGAGTGGATGACAAGACAGACAAGTCAGAAGATTATGAAAAGTTTGATGAAATTGCTCCATTCACAGTGAATATTGACCCGAGCATCCCGGTAAATGATGAAAATTTTCCATGGTTACGGCGCAAAGGGACACACGCGAAGAAAAAGTTTCACACCCAAAGATCTAAGATGTGATCGGCTTCACTATCATCACTTTCTTCTGTGTTTCACACCCAGAAGGGAATCTTTGTAATAGTTAGGGTAGTTATGTGTTTTGGCATTTGAAACGCGAAGAAATTTTATGTGCAAACAAATTCTTTCATGCATTTACTGATTTTTCAACTAAATTAAAAATCACTTCAAATGAACTCCGAAAATGTTGAAAGTTGGCATGGTATCATAATTTCACTGTAACGGACGAAAACTCATCTGTTACAAAGGCATTTCATTTTTTAAATAACCTAAGAATTACCAAATTGAATATAATGATAAAACACACTAATATTAAACATAATAAAAAATAATCACTGAAAAATGAATTTTTAAATTTAAGTTATTCACAAACTAGTGATTCACACAAATTTCAAATAATTCAAAATTTAAACTATTCACACAAATGCAGAAAAGCAAACTAGTGATTCACACAAATTTCAAATAATTCAAAATTTAAACTATTCACACAAATGCAGAAAAGAAAAAAAGAAAAAAAAGCCCACCTACTGGGCCACAGCGGCCTGCATACGACTAGAAACCTAACCTGTTGTTGGGCCAGGATGCAGGCCCGCAAGCCCAATAGGCCCCACATGGCAGAGTAGCAAAAGTAGGCCCAGAAGGCCTGCATTTGAGAGGAGCTCAATGCAGTGCCCGCGCCGGGGCTTATAAGCATGTGCGAGCCCCCCTCGGCTAGCGAGTGGGGACTAAACTTTTACGCCCCTCGCCTGGCAGCGCACCACCTTTAGTACCGGTTGGTGGCTCCAACCGGTACTAAAGGGGTGTCTGTAGTACCGGTTGGAGCCACCAACCGGTACTAAAGGGGGTATGCTTCCCGCCGCTTGGCCTGGCCAAAACAAGCCTTTAGTACCGGTTGGTGCCACCAACCGGTACTAAAGGTCTGTTCTATATAAGAGAACACTTCAAAAATTTCAGTTTCTCATCTGCTTCTTCTCCTCTGCACCCTCGTCGCCGCCCCGTCGTCGCCCCGTCCGCGTCGCCGCCCCGTCCCCGTCGCCGCCCCGTCGCCGCGCCCGTCGCCGCCCCGTCGTCGCCGCCCCGTCCCCGTCGTCGCCGCCCCGTATGTCGTGGAAATAGCACGGCAGATGTCCGGTTTAGCGGACTTGATGATGGAACCATCGCACGGGTTAGCTTGAAGGGGTTCATAGCACACAAAGGACACAGAAGGTTTATACTAGTTCGGCCCCTTCGATGATGGTAAAAGCCTACGTCTAGTTGGTTTGGTATTGCTTGGGCGTCGGATTACAGGGAGCGGATTCGCTTGCCTGCGTCTCGACGGGTTGATTGTTTCTTGTCCCTGAACCATCGCCGGGTCGCCCCTTTATATAGAGGGTACGCCTGGTCCGGTTTACAGAGTCCCGAGGCCGGCTCATATTTGTGTCCGCCTCGGTCTCTGTCTTTTCTTCCTTATCTCTCAAGTTACATCACGGGGCGGTTTACAAATCTTAATTCTATACATGGGCCCTAAGATCTTATGGGCCGTAGCCTTTACTAAATATTACAAACAAGTATAATATTAATAAAGCCGGTTTATACTAGCCGGTTTATACCTGCTAGTCATATCCCTGACATTAGGCCCCATAATGATTTGAACTTGTTCATATCAGTCTTCTCTTGTATAATTTTCTTCTGTCTTCACATCCTTATAAACCGGCTCTGACGTCATCCTCAGGGATCATTAAATCTGACCGTGACATCATCTCGGCATTTAACGCCGCGAGCTGTACTGTAGCTTATTTTAAGGGTTATCCCGAGAATCGAGGCGTCAGAGGATCTTTATCCGATTTTTTGCCTCCTCGATTCCCGCACCTGTCGCTTCAGATCCGACTTTCCTTTATAAATAATGCTATCCCCATTCGTTATCTTCTTCCTGCTCCGTCTTCTTCCTCGTCGTCCAACTCCATCGTCGCCCGAGCTCGAACCGCCGCCGTCGACCGCTGGATCCAAGTCCTCGCCGGCCGCTGCATCACCCTGAGCTTGACCAGAGAACCTCCGCCGCCGATCCTTGCCGCTCCAGGTATGTCCTTCTTCTTCATTATCAGTCTGCCACTTCTAGGGTTTCTTCCCATGCCTCCGCCATTAGAGCTTTAATAGAGCTTCACCTTGTACAACCTTAAGCCGATGATTTCTAGTAACCTTCACCTTCAGATCTTGCCCTTTAAACTGTACCTTTATCCTACTGTAAATGCTTCAGATCTCCGTCGTTCCTGTCTAACCTGTAGATTTATCCGCTTGGAATATAGCCATTGTAGTTCTTTCCCGTATACTCTTACATTTGTTTCTCTTTTCCTAGTATGCCCAGATCTGTTCTTCCTTAGCTGTCTTTTAAAAACCTGTTTTTCTCCTTGGTAGATCTGCTAGGTATGTTCCGGTTCAAACTGTTATGCCCTGTTCTTGCGGAACTCTGTAATTTAAACGCGACGGTTTAGCCGTTCCCCTTCAACTGCCATTGACCGGAAATAGTGTAGCTTGTCGTAATTGCCGGTTTAATCATGCCATTAGTCCTCAGTTAAACCGTTGCGTAACTTTCATAAATAGTTCCGGGTTATACTGTTGTATCTTCATAATCCGTTTTCTGTACTTTATCTTTTCCAGTACTCGTCTTTTCGTTGCAATGGCCAAGCAGTATGTCTCTTGCGATTGGGTTCCTTCTATCATCACTGAGGATGATTTGATCAAGATTTCTGAGATTGGCACGTTAGGACCTCAGTCTGTTTTAAAGTGGCGAGCCCCGGGTAATGAATGTCCCCCTACTCCCAGGTCCGGGGAGGTCATCGTGTTCTTTGATCATATATCTCGAGGCTTCTCTCCCCCCGGTTCAAAGTTTTTCCGGGATGTTCTTGCTGCTTTCCAACTGCACCCTCAGGACATTGGACCCAATTCTGTCTCAAACATCTGTGACTTCCAAGTGTTTTCGGAAGTATATCTGCAAGAAGAACCGTCCGTCGATCTATTCCGGGACTTCTTTCATTTAAACGGCGCACCGAGTTTACCAGCGGACCACATCAGGAGCTCGGTGGCGTTAGTATTCAGAAGAGGAGAGACGTGGTTTTCCCTCACGCCGCTTTACACACTCACCCGAAAGACTGGAATAAGTCCTGGTTTTACTGCATTGACACTTCTCCTGAAGGGGAGAACCCTCTGCCGGGTTACCGTGAAACCCGTATTCCGGAGAATCATCCTTTACCACAACGACTCGGCTCTGTTGAACGGACCCGGTTTTCATCGCAGCTCTCCAAGTTAAGAGCCTTCATAGCTAATGGTTTGATCGGGACTGATTTCCTACGCTGCTGGTTATCTTGGAGCATACTTCCCTTGAGCCGGCGATCGCAGCTAATGTGCAAATATTCTGGCAAACCGGATGATCCTCAAAGGTTTACCAAGGAAAAGCTTTCTGAATCGGAAGTTGTAGAATCAGCCAAGAAAATTCTCAATGTTTCTTTGGCAGACTGCAGCAAAGTCGGGTTAGCTCCATATTATAAGAAGAACAAGCCGCCTGCAGTAAGTCTCACTTTACCCTGTATTTGTAATCCGTTTCTTTTAAACCGTCTTTCAATTGTCTTTCTTTCTTTTGATTAGGCTGATGACCCTTTCTGGAAGAGAAAGCCACAGGAGAAAACCGGAAAACAGGTTCGCCGAAAAACTTTTGCCAATAAGAAAAGGAAAGCAGCTGTTGACGCCGGTTCTCCTACTGAAGATGATGATCCGGATTCTGAGGTATGCTTTAATCCGGTTTAGATTTTGCTTTCATGTACTTGTAACTGTATCTAACGATGCCTTTTCCACGGGAGTTGCCTGAAGGTGATAATCCGGCCGAAGTTGAGGTAACCATTCTTTCCTCTGACTCAGAACCTCTTCCACAAAAAAGTCGTCGGACCATCCAGAAGTACCAATTTTCTCACCCTTATGCTCAGTTGGATCCTAACTTTATTTTGAAGAAGCAGCAGCACGAAGGTCTTCGCCGGACCACTCGCCACAGCGGCCTGGCGGTGGAATAATCTGGGATTTCTTTAACTCCGGTTCGAAAATGCCGTGCTGAGGTGATACTTTCTCCGACTCCCCTTCATCCCAAGGCCGGGCTTATCCGAAAACCTCTTAAACCGTCTGACCCTGATTATCGGGAAACTCCACTGTCCTCTTCTGGTGAATCGACCGCCACACAGCTTCCTCCACTAAAAACTGTCCCAGGGTAACTTTTCTCACCTTTTCCGGTTTATGATCCCTTTTGCTTTATAATGTCAACTCATTTTGCATACTTTTTCAGCAAACCAAAACCTAGCAAGAAGCCCAAGGCAAATAAGCCTCCTGCCGAACCCACTGCAGATGATCCGGCTGCTAATCCGTCCAACACTGTTCCTTCCGAGGGCGAGCCCGTAGCTCCTCTTGAAGACCCTGCGCCAACAGACCACATCTCTGCTCCTGAGAATCCTACTGCTGAAGACGTCCATAATCCACCAAGTCCGGCCCGGGTTAACTCTCCTCAGATCAATCCGTCGTCTCCTAATCCGGCTCATATTGCCACTCCCCCAAACGCACCTGCCTCTCCTGATGTTGTGGTAACTGGGGCTGCCTTTGTTGCTCCGGCTGAACCCACCGTTTTAGCCAAACATACGGCTAAAACGGAAAAGCTGACTCAAGAAAAGGGGAAATGGAGTACTGAGATATCTAGCCTTTCTGATATGAGCGCCCCAGACATTTACTCCGGGTATCTAAACCGGCTCCACAGCAGCCGGGATTATGAAGCCAGCCTGGTTAACTTAATGAGGGAAAAATATGAGGTAAACCTCTTCTTCTGACTTTGTTCTTTTGATGTGTCTCTATCTCATAACAGCCCCCAAGTTCCGGTTTAGCTGCGTGCTGAAGGTGAACCGGAACTTTGTATATTGAACCATTGATCTTTACATTAGCCCCCAAGTATCAAGTAGATAACTTGTTTATGTATTTGATACTTGTAAAAGTTGCTGACGATACTTCAACTATGCATTAGCCCCCAAGTGTCAAGCAGACAACTTGTTTGTGTGCTTGAGACTTGTAACTTTGAATTGCTGTTCTTTACTGCTTCAACTGCCATTAGCCCCCAAGTGTCAAGTAGACAACTTGTTTGTGTGCTTGAGACTTGTCTGATTTTTACCTCTTGTTTTTGAACTGTGTCTGCAGGCTGAGTTGAACCGGAATGCTATTGAAATTAATGAACTTCGTAGCCGTCTTACTGACACAGAATCTGCCGCTTCAAAGGCGAAAAAAGATCTTCAGGTGAGTTTAAAGACTGCTGAAGACCTGAAGAAATATTTTGAAGAAGAGCGGACCGCTTTTGAGGTCCAGAAGAAAGATCTGGAGAAGCGGGTTCAAGATGCTGAAGGAGCGCTTAATCCGGTAACAGAAGAATTGTCCGGATTAAGACGGCAAATTGACTTGATGACCTCTGCTGTCTTTGGTAAGTATAATCTGAACTCCTGCTTCTATCTTTGTAATCTGCATCTTGTGCCGGTTTAACTATAATAATTGTGTGCAGGCCGCCGTGTCTCCCATCTTGGGGATGACTTACGGAAGAAACTTAAAGCATGCTACACCTTGGTCGAGCAGCTGTACTCCGGTACTCAGAGGATCATCAGTGCCACTTCTTTTGGTAAACCGGCTCCTACAACGATCCAAGATACTTTGAATAAGTTATCGGTTTTGCCGACTCGTCTTGAAGAAGTCAAGAAATCTGCCGCTCGGGGTGGTGCTCTCGTGGGCCTTACAAGGGCTAAGGCTTGGGTCCCGGATCTTGATCCGGAGGAGGCTTTAACCGGATTTCCAGATACAAAAGATGACGGTTCAGCCTTTACTGAAAAGGATCTCTATGCCCTGACGAAGGAGATGCGTCCCCTCGCCAGCAAGCTCGCATCTGAATCTGACTTGTCCCGATATCATCCAGGATATAATTTGCAGAACGAGCGGGTGGAGCGACCGGTCTATGATACCGTCAACTTAATTCCGCCGGTTCGTCCTCACACCTTTGCTCCTGACATTGATCCTTCTGAACTTATCAACGACGAGGTGTATTTCCGGGCCTTGACGAAGATTGATTGGCGTGCGCCGGACTTCCAACCGCTTCACGAGGATGAAGATGTTCCGGATCAAGGCGATGGCCAGCCGTCTCAGCAAGGAGAAGCATAACTTTGAATTTTATTGCTGTAATCATAATCTATGTTTTGCCAAACAATGTTTCCAATCCGTTGGGCTTGCTATGCCTTGTAATAGGCTAGTCGAAACTTGATGTGCTTCAATCCGGATATTTTATCTTTTATGAAATACTTGCCGGTTGATATGTTTGTCTGATATTGGTTGCCTTCCATATCCTCTGCTCCTGCAAAAAAAATATTGAAAATATGTCCTAGTGGCTTACCACTGGACGGATTAAACTGTTCTCTTAAAACGTCAGATAAGGATATCTTTATGCTAAAATAAACTTTGATACCTGAGACTTATATATGCTCCGTATTCTTAATCCGGTTAGGACCTTAAAATCACTTTATGAAGACCTTCATGGATCTAAGTAGAAATCCGAATTTCTCCGGTCCATGTTAATGACAAATCCGGTTCATCTTGTTTCTTCAAGACTTTGTTTGAAAAGCAGTAGCTTTTGCCTGATATATGATCCGGGTTTGAACGTCGGTTTACTTATGCTGGTATCCATGATCCAGACTTTTCACTTCATAGATATGTGGTCAGCTTCTGTAGCTGTTCCAATTCGGTTTTAAAAGGGCTATAAAACATAAGCACAAAAAAGATACAAATTTTGCAAATAAGACCATGTAGTCGAGGCTTTTTAAGAGCTGCTAAGCTCAAAGCAAGGTTCAGCCAATCAATGGGACGTGGATTTGAAGGAAATATGCCCTAGAGGCAATAATAAAGTTGTTATTTATATTTCCTTATATCATGATAAATGTTTATTATTCATGCTAGAATTGTATTAACCGGAAACTTAGTACATGTGCGAATACATAGACAAAATAGAGTGTCCCTAGTATGCCTCTACTAGACTAGCTCATTGATCAAAGATGGTTATGTTTCCTAACCATAGACATGAGTTGTCATTTGATCAACGGGATCACATCATTAGGAGAATGATGTGATGGACAAGACCCATCCGTTAGCATAGCACTATGATCGTTTAGTTTTACTGCTATTGCTTTCTTCATGACTTATACATGTTCCTATGACTATGAGATTATGCAACTCCCGAATACCGTAGGAACACCTTGTGTGCTATCAAACGTCACAACGTAACTGGGTGATCATAAAGATGCTCTACAGGTGTCTCCGAAAGTATTCGTGGTGTTGGCATAGATCAAGATTAGGATTTGTCACTCCGAGTGTCGGAGAGGTATCTCTGGGCCCTCTCGGTAACACACATCATAATAAGCCTTGCAAGCAAAAGACTAACGAGTTAGTCACGAGATGATGTCTTACGGAACAAGTAAAGAGACTTGCCGGTAACGAGATTGAACTAGGTATGGAGATACCAACGATCGAATCTCGGGCAAGTAACATACCGATGACAAAAGGAACAACGTATGTTGTTATGCGGTTTGACCGATAAAGATCTTCGTAGAATATGTAGGAGCCAATATGAACATCCAGGTTCCGCTATTGGTTATTGACCGGAGATGAGTCTCGGTCATGTCTACATAGTTCTCGAACCCGTAGGGTCCGCACGCTTAACGTTTGATGACGATCGGTATTATGAGTTTATGAGTTTTGATGTACCGAAGGTAGTTCGGAGTCCCGGATGAGATCACGGACATGACGAGGAGTCTCGGAATGTCCGAGACATAAAGATTGATATATTGGACGACTATATTCGGACACCGGAAGTGTTCCGGAAAAGTTTCGGATTTAACTGGATTGCCGGAGGGGGTTACCGGAACCCCCTACGAAGGGGGATGGTCCATAGTGGGCCTTGAGGAAAGGAGAGAGGCAGCCCATAGAGGCTGGCCGGCGCCCCACCAGGGGATCCTAGTTGGACTAGGATTGGGGGGCGCCACCTCTCCCTCCTTTTTCCTTTCCCTCTCTTCCTTCTTGGTGGACTCCTACTAGGAATAGGATTGCAATCCTATTCCTAGTAGGATTGCCCTAGCCGCACCATAGGAGGCCGGCCGGCCCTCCTCCCTTGCTCCTTTATATACGGGGGCAGGGGGGCACCCAAAGACACACAAGTTGAATTATTTTAGCCGTGTGCGGTGCCCCCCTCCACAGAAACACACCTGGGTCATACCGTTGCAGTGCTTAGGCGAAGCCCTGCGCCGGTGAATACATCATATCCGTCACCACGCCGTCGTGCTGACGAAACTCTCCCGTGAAGCTCAACTGGATCAAGAGCTCGTGGGACGTCATCAAGCTGAACGTGTGCTGAACGCGGAGGTGCCGTACGTTCGGTGCTTGATCGGTTGGATCGCGAAGAAGTTCGACTACATCAACCGCGTCACTGGACGCTTCCGCTCCCGGTCTACGAGGGTACGTAGACACACTCTCCCCTCTCGTTGCTATGCATATAGTAGATAGATCTTGCGTGATCGTAGGAAAATTTTAAAATACTACGTTCCCCAACAGTGGTATCAGAGCCAGGTCTATGCGTTGATGATATGCACGAGTAGAACACAATGAGTTGTGGGCGATACTAGTCATACTGCTTACCAGCATGTCATACTTTGCTTCGGCGGTATTGTGAGATGAAGCGGCCCGGACCAACATTACGCGTACGCTTACGCGAGACTGGTTTCACCGTTACGAGCACTCGTTGCTTAAAGGTGACTGGCGGGTGTCTGTCTCTCTCACTTTAGCTGAATCAAGTGTGGCTACGCCCGGTCCTTGTGAAGGTTAAAACAGCACATACTTGACGAAACATTGTTGTGGTTTTGTATGCGTAGGTAAGAACGGTTCTTGCTAAGCCCGTAGCAGCCACGTAAAACTTGCAACAACAAAGTAGAGGACTTCTAACTTGTTTTTGCAGGGCATGTTGTGATGTGATATGGTCAAGACATGATGAGTTATACGGTTTTGTATGAGATGATCATGTTTTGTAAAGTTATCGGCAACTGGCAGGAGCCATATGGTTGTCGCTTTATTGTATGAAATGCAATCGCCATGTAATTGCTTTACTTTATCACTAAGCGGTAGCGATAGTCGTAGAAGCAATAGTTGGCGAGACGACAACGATACTACGATGGAGATCAAGGTGTCAGGCCGGTGACGAAGGTGATCATGAAGGTGCTTTGGAGATGGAGATCAAAAGCACAAGATGATGATGGCCATATCATGTCACATATTTTGATTGCATGTGATGTTTATCTTATTATGCTTCTTATTTTGCTTAGTTCGACGGTAGCATTATAAGATGATCCCTTACTAAATTTCAAGGTATAAGTGTTCTCCCTGAGTATGCACCGTTGCGAAAGTTCGTCGTGCCGAGACACCACGTGATGATCGGGTGTGATAAGCTCTACGTTCAAATACAACGGGTGTAAGCCAGTTTTGCACACGCAGAATACTCGGGTTAAACTTGACGAGCCTAGCATATGCAGATATGGCCTCGGAACACTGGAGACCGAAAGGTCGAGCGTGAATCATATAGTAGATATGATCAACATAAGATGTTCACCATTGAAACTACTCCATCTCACGTGATGATCGGACATGGTTTAGTTGATTTGGATCACGTGATCATTTAGATGACCGGAGGGATGTCTATCTAAGTGGGAGTTCTTAAGTAATATGATTAATTGAACTTTAATTTATCATGAACTTAGTCCTGGTAGTATTAGCATATCTATGTTGTAGATCAATAGCTCGCGATGTTGCTCCACGTTTATTTTTTATATGTTCCTAGAGAAAACCAAGTTGAAAGATGTTAGTAGCAATGATGCGGAATTGTTCCGTGATCTGAGGATTATCCTCATTGCTGCACAGAATTATGTCCTTGATGCACCGCTAGGTGACAGACCTATTGCAGGAGCAGATATAGACGTTATGAACGTTTTGACAAAAGCTCGATATGATAACTACTTGATAGTTTAGTGCACCATGCTTTACGGCTTATAACGGGACTTCAAAAATGTTTTGAAACGCCACGGAGCATATGAGATGTTCCAAGAGTTGAAATTAGTATTTCATACTCATGCCCATGTTGAGAGGTATAAGACCTCTGACAGTACTTTGCCTACAAGATGGAGGAGAATAGTTCAACCAGTGAGCATGTGCTCAGATTGTCTGGGTAGTACAATTGCTTGAATCAAGTGGGAGTTAATCTTCCAGATAAGATAGTAATTGACAAAGTTCTCTAGACACTATCACCAAGTTAGTAGAACTTCGTGATGAACTATAATATGCAAGGGATGACGAAAGTAATTCCTGAGCTCTTCACGATGCTGAAATCGGCGAAGGTAGAAATCAAGAAAGAGCATCAAGTGTTGATGGTTAACCAAACCACTTGTTTCAAGTAAAGGGCAAAGGGATAGAAGGGGAACTTCAAGAAGAATGACAAGCAAGTTGTCACTCCCGTGAAGAAACCCAAAGCTAAACTCAAGCCTGAAACTAAGTGCTTCTACTGCAAAGGAAATGGTCACTAGAAGTGGAACTGCCCTAGATATTTGGCGGATAAGAAGGATGGCAAAGTGAACAAAGGTATATTTGATATACAGATTATTGATGTGTATTTTACTAGTGTTCATAGCAACCCCTCGGTATTTGATATTGGTTCAGTTGCTAAAGAGTAGTAACTCGAAATGGGAGTTGCATAATGAACAGAAACTAGTTAAAGGATGAAGTGACGATGTGTATTGGAAGTAGTTCCAAGATTGATATGATCATCATCGCACACTCCCTATACTTTCGGGATTAGTGTTGAACCTAAATAAGTGTTAATTGGTGTTTGTGTTGAGCATGAATATGATTTGATCATGTTTATTGCAATACGGTTATTCATGTAAGTTAGAGAATAATTGTTGTTCTGTTTACATGAATAAAACCTTCTATGGTCATACACCCAATGAAAATGGTTTGTTGGATCTCGATCGTGTGATACACATATTCATAATATTGAAGCCAAAAGATGCAAGGTTAATAATGATAGTGCAACTTATTTGTGGCACTGCCGTTTAGGTCATATTGGTCTAAAGCGCATGAAGAAACTCCATAGTGATGGACTTTTGGAATCACTTGATTATGAATCACTTGGTGCTTGCGAACCATGCCTCATGGGCAAGATGACTAAAACTCCGTTCTCCGGAACCGTGGAGCGAGCAACAGAGTTGTTGGAAATCATACATACTGATGTATGCGGACCAATGAGTGTTGAAGCTCGCGGCAGGTATCGTTATTTTCTGACCTTCACTGATGATTTGAGCAGATATGGGTATATCTACTTAATGAAGCACAAGTCTGAAACATTTGAAAAAGTTCAAAGAATTTTAGAGTGAAGTGGAGAATCATCGTTTCTATGATATGATCGTAGAGGTAAAATATTTGAGTTAGCGAGTTTGGCCTTCAATAAAAACAATGTGAAATAGTTTCACTACTCACGCCACCTGGAACACCACAGTGTAATGGTGTGTCCGAACGTCATAACCGTACTTTATTAGATATGGTGCGATCGATGATGTCTCTTACCGATCTACCACTATCGCTTTTGGGGTTATGCATTAGAGACAGCTACATTCACGTTAAATAGGGCACCATCTAAATCCGTGGAGATGACACCGTATGAACTGTGGTTTGACGAGAAACCTAAGCTGTCATTTCTTTAAGTTTGGGACTGCGATGCTTATGTGAAAAAGTTTCAACATGATAAGCTCGAACCCAAATCGGAAAAGTAAATCTTCATAGGATACCCAAAAATAAACTGTTGGCTACACCTTCTATCACAGATCCTAAGGCAAGGTCTTTGTTGCTAAGAGTGGATCCTTTCTAGAGAAGGAGTTTCTCTCGAAAGAAGTGAGTGGGAGGAAAGTAGAACTTGATGAGGTAATTGTACCTTCTCCCGAATTGGAAGGTAGTACATCACAGAAACTCGTTCCAGTGATTCCTACACCAATTAGTGAGGAAGCTAATGATGATGATCATGAAACTTCAGATCAAGTTTCTGCTGAACTTCGTAGATCAACCAGAGTTCGTTCCGCACCAAAGTGGTACGGCAACCCAGTTCTGGAAGTCATGTTACTAGACCATGATGAACCTACGAACTATGAGGAAGCGATGATGAGCCCAGATTCCGCAAAATGGCTTGAGACCATGAAATCTGAGATGGGATCCATGTATTAGAACAAAGTATGGACTTTGGTTGACTTGCCCGATGATCGGCAAGCCATCGAAAATAAATGGATCTTCAAGAGGAAGACCGGCGCAAACGGTAATGTTACTGTTTACAAAGCTCGACTTGTTGCGAAAGGGTTTCGACAAGTTCAAGGAGTTGACTACGATAAGACTTTCTCACCCGTAGCGATGCTTAAGTCTGTCCGAATCATGTTAGTAATTGCCGCATTTTATGAAATCTGGCAAATGGATAACAAAACTGCATTCTTTAATGGATTTATTAAAGAAGACTTGTATATGATGCAACCAGAAGGTTTTGTCAATCCTAAAGGTGATAACAAAATGTGCAAGCTCCAGCGATCCATCTATGGACTGGTGCAAGAATCTCGGAGTTGGAATATACGCTTTGATAAGTTGATCAAAGCATATAGATTTATACAGACTTGCGATGAAGCCTGTATTTACAAGAAGTGAGTGGGAGCACTACAACCTTTCTGATAAGTATATGTGAATGACGTATTGTCGATCGGAAATGATGTAGAATTTTCTGGAAAGCATAAAGGAGTGTTTGAAAGGATTTTTTCAAAGAAAGACCTTGGTGAAGCTGCCTACATATTGGGCATCAAGATCTATAGAGATAGATCAAGACGCTTGATAAGACTTTCGATGAGTACATACCTTGATAAGATTTTGAAGTAGTTCAAAATGGATCAGTCAAAGAAGGAGTTCTTGCCTGACTTGTAAGGTGGGAAGTTGAGTAAGACTCAAAGCCAGACCACGGCAGAAAAATATAGAGAGAATGAAAGTCATTCCCTATGCCTCAGCCATAGGTTCTATAAAGTATGCCATGCTGTGTACAAAACACGTTGTGTACCTTGCCATGAGTTTGACAGGGAGGTACAATAGTGATCCAGGAGTAGATCACTGTACAGCGGTCAAAATTATCCTTAGTAATTGGATGACTAAGGAAATATTTCTCGATTATGGAGGTGATAAAGAGTTCGTCGTAAAGGGTTACGCCGATGCAAGCTTTGACACTAAATCCAGATGACTCTAAGTATCAATCTGGATGCGTATTGGAAGTGGGAGCAATTAGCTAGAGTAGCTCCATGCAGAGCATTGTATACATAGAAATTTGCGGATCTGAATGTGACAGACCCGTTGACTAAACTTCTCTCACAAGCAAAACATGATCACACCTTATTACTCTTGGGTATTAATCACATAGCGATGTGAACTAGATTATTGACTCTAGTAAACCCTTTGGGTGTTGGTCACATGGTGATGTGAACTATGGGTGTTATTCACATAACGATATGAACTATCGGTATTAAATCACATGGCGATGCGAGCTAGATTATTGACTCTAGTGCAAGTGGGAGACTGAAGGAAATATGCCCTAGAGGCAATAATAAAGTTGTTATTTATATTTCCTTATATCATGATAAATGTTTATTATTCATGCTAGAATTGTATTAACCGGAAACTTAGTACATGTGTGAATACATAGACAAAATAGAGTGTCCCTAGTATGCCTCTACTAGACTAGCTCATTGATCAAAGATGGTTATGTTTCCTAACCATAGACATGAGTTGTCATTTGATCAACGGGATCACATCATTAGGAGAATGATGTGATGGACAAGACCCATCCGTTAGCATAGCACTATGATCGTTTAGTTTTACTGCTATTGCTTTCTTCATGACTTATACATGTTCCTATGACTATGAGATTATGCAACTCCCGAATACCGTAGGAACACCTTGTGTGCTATCAAACGTCACAACGTAACTGGGTGATCATAAAGATGCTCTACAGGTGTCTCCGAAAGTATTTGTGGTGTTGGCATAGATCAAGATTAGGATTTGTCACTCCGAGTGTCGGAGAGGTATCTCTGGGCCCTCTCGGTAACACACATCATAATAAGCCTTGCAAGCAAAAGACTAACGAGTTAGTCACGAGATGATGTGTTACGGAACGAGTAAAGAGACTTGCCGGTAACGATATTGAACTAGGTATGGAGATACCAACGATCGAATCTCGGGCAAGTAACATACCGATGACAAAAGGAACAACGTATGTTGTTATGCGGTTTGGCCGATAAATATCTTCGTAGAATATGTAGGAGCCAATATGAACATCCAGGTTCCGCTATTGGTTATTGACCGGAGATGAGTCTCGGTCATGTCTACATAGTTCTCGAACCCGTAGGGTCCGCACACTTAACGTTTGATGACGATCGGTATTATGAGTTTATGAGTTTTGATGTACCGAAGGTAGTTCGGAGTCCCGGATGAGATCACGGACATGACGAGGAGTCTCGGAATGTCCGAGACATAAAGATTGATATATTGGACGACTATATTCGGACACCGGAAGTGTTCCGGAAAAGTTTCGGATTTAACTGGATTGCCGGAGGGGGTTACCGGAACCCCCTACGAAGGGGGATGGTCCATAGTGGGCCTTGAGGAAAGGAGAGAGGCAGCCCATAGAGGCTGGCCGGCGCCCCACCAGGGGATCCTAGTTGGACTAGGATTGGGGGGCGCCACCTCTCCCTCCTTTTTCCTTTCCCTCTCTTCCTTCTTGGTGGACTCCTACTAGGAATAGGATTGCAATCCTATTCCTAGTAGGATTGCCCTAGCCGCACCATAGGAGGCCGGCCGGCCCTCCTCCCTTGCTCCTTTATATACGGGGGCAGGGGGGCACCCAAAGACACACAAGTTGAATTATTTTAGCCGTGTGCGGTGCCCCCCTCCACAGAAACACACATGGGTCATACCGTTGCTGTGCTTAGGCGAAGCCCTGCGCCGGTGAATACATCATATCTGTCACCACGCCGTCGTGCTGACGAAACTCTCCCGTGAAGCTCAACTGGATCAAGAGCTCGTGGGACGTCATCAAGCTGAACGTGTGCTGAACGCGGAGGTGCCGTACGTTCGGTGCTTGATCGGTTGGATCGCGAAGAAGTTCGACTACATCAACCGTGTCACTGGACGCTTCCGCTCCCGGTCTACGAGGGTACGTAGACACACTCTCCCCTCTCGTTGCAATGCATCTAGTAGATAGATCTTGCGTGATCGTAGGAAAATTTTAAAATACTACGTTCCCCAACAGGATTAGCCAACACTCCCAGGGGGCCTAGCCAATCACTGAACGTGGATTTATCCAACTTTTCAGAGGGCCGAAAGAACCGCAAATAAAAACTGAGCCAATCACTGGGACGTGGATTAGCCAACACTCCCAGAGGGCCTAGCCAATCACTGAACGTGGCATTATCCAACTTTTCAGAGGGCCGATAGAACTATGAAACTGATCCGATCACTGGGAGTAGATGATACCACTCCCAGAGGGCCTCTAGGGTTCCTCCTGAACCGGTGGGTCAATGTAAACCAATCACTGAACGTGGATTTATCCAAATTTTCAGAGGGTCGATAGAACTAGGAAACTGATCCGATCACTGGGAGTAGGCGATACCACTCCCAGAGGGCCTCCAGGGTTCCTCCTGAACCGGTGGGTCAATGTAAACCAATCACTGAACGTGGATTTATCCAACTTTTCAGAGGGTCGATAGAACTAGGAAACTGATCCGATCACTGGGAGCAGGTGATACCACTCCCAGAGGGCCTCCAGGGTTCCTCCTGAACCGTATATGACCTTATGCTTTTAGAGAGTTGTATTGCTCCTTTGCATCTTCTGCAAAAAATCAATTTCTAAACCGGCCAATATATTGAAATATGGTATCTGATAATAAACTTGTATGTATACGGGTTGCTTTCACAAGATTTTTGCATATGGGAAAAGGGCTAAGCCCCCGGTTTACCGAGGGTGCCAGTTTATTTATTACTCATAATATATACATAGGATACATTGGAGCACGTAGCTCAAGTATAGTATGGCCGTAAATGGGCGATGTTCCAAGGCCTCTTCGTCTCCTCTTCTGATGTCCGTGAGTCCTTGTGATCCCGAACGTCCACCAAGTAATATGAGCCGTTGTGTAGATTCTTGTTGACTACAAAGGGCCCTTCCCAAGGTGGGGATAGCTTGTGCATATCTGTTTGATCTTGGATGAGCCGGAGTACCAAGTCACCTTCCTGGAACGTCCTTGATCTAATCCGGCGGCTATGATATCTGCGCAAGTCTTGCTGATAAATCGCCGATCGTGCTGCAGCTATATCACGCTCTTCATCCAGCCGGTCTAAACTGTCCTGTCTTGACTCCTCGTTGATTGCTTCCACATAGGCCGTTACCCTTGGTGAGTCATGACGTATATCACTCGGAAGAACTGCTTCAGAACCATAAACCATGAAGAAAGGTGTGTATCCTGTAGACCGGTTTGGTGTAGTATTAATACTCCAAAGAACAGATGGCAATTCCTCAACCCAACATCCAGGGGTTCTCTGCAAAGGCGTCATAAGCCGTGGTTTGATTCCTCGCAAAATCTCCTGATTTGCCCTTTCAGCCTGACCGTTGGATTGGGGGTGGGCCACAGAGGATACGTCCAAACGAATATGCTCTCGTTGACAGAACTCTTCCATCTCACCCTGAGATAAATTGGTGCCATTGTGTGTGATGATGCTGTGTGGAAAGCCAAACCGGAATATTACTTTTTTGATGAATTTATCTGCCGTCCCCGCATCACACTTGCTTATAGGCTCCGCTTCAACTCACTTTGTAAACTTGTCTACTGCCACTAGTAGATGAGTTTTCTGATCTTGGGATCGCTTGAAAGGCCCAACCATATCAAGCCCCCAAGTTGCGAACGGCCAAGTTATTGGTATCATCCGGAGTTCCTGTGCCGGAACCAGAGCATGTCTTGAGAATTTCTGACAAGCGTCACACTTCCGGACCAGATCTGCCGCATCTGCATGAGCAGTTAACCAATAGAAACCATGTCGGAATGCCTTAGCCACCAATGATTTTGAACCGGCATGATGACCACAATCCCCTTCATGAATCTCACGAAGAATCTCACAACCTTCCTCAGCTGACACACATCGCTGAAATACTCCAGAAGTACTGCGATGGTGAAGTTCTCCATTTGCAATTGTCATGGACTTAGATCGCCGGATTATCTGTCGTGTTTCCTCTTCATCATCTGGCAACTCTCCTCGGCTCAGGTATGCTAAATAGGGCAGCGTCCAATCCGGAATAATATGGAGTGCTGCAACTAACTGTGCCTCTGGGTCTGGAACAGCTAGGTCTTCTTCCGTCGGTATCTGAACCGACGGTTTGTGCAACTCATCCAAAAAGGTGTTTGGTGGCACCGGTTTACGTTGAGACCCTAGCCGGCTTAAAGCGTCAGCCGCTTCGTTCCTCCGCCGGTCTATATGATCCACCTGATATCCTTTAAAATATCCTGCGACTGCTTCAACCTCTCGACTATAAGCCGCCATGAGGGGATCTCTTGAATCCCACTTGCCAGAAACTTGCTGTGCCACCAGATCTGAGTCACCCAGGCACTTAACCCGGCTCAAGTTCATCTCCTTTGCTAGCCGCAAACCATGAAGTAATGCTTCATATTCCGCTGCATTATTAGTACAAGGAAATAATAAGCGGAGAACATAGCAAAATTTATCACCTCGGGGGGAAGTTAAGACAACTCCAGCCCCCGGAACTTGGGGGCTGTTATGAGATAGAGACACATCAAAAGAACAAAGTCAGAAGAAGAGGTTTACCTCATATTTTTCCCTCATTAAGTTAACCAGGCTGGCTTCATAATCCCGGCTGCTGTGGAGCCGGTTTAGATACCCGGAGTAAATGTCTTGGGCGCTCATATCGGAAAGGCTGGATATCTCAGTACTCCATTTCCCCTTTTCTTGAGTCAGCTTTTCCATTTGCCCAAAAAACTTGAAGTAACCGGATTGATTGGTGCTGGTTTACCAGACTTGCCAACCTTCCCCGCCTTGTCTCCTCCTGCTTCCGGATACTTTGTGTTATCAGAGTCTCCGTATTTCACCAGGGCACTCATTAGAGTTCCCATATCATTGCAGTCCCTTTTAAGCCGTCCGAGTTTTAACTTTAAAGATTCAAACCGGCAATTGTTCTCCAACGTCACTATTGCCGTACTAGGATTAATGCCATTCGAAGAGTGTAAAATCTCTGCTACTCTCCGTACCCAAGCTGCTGTAGACTCCTGCTCTCCTTGCACACAAGCTGCTAGATCTATCACTGACATCGGCTGTTTGCATGTATCCTTGAAGTTTTTGATAAACTGACTGCGCAGTTCCCCCCATGACCCAATAGAGTTCGGGGGTAAAGCTTTCAGCCAAGTCCGGGCCGTGCCCTCGAGCATCATAGTAAAATATTTAGCACAAGCCGATTCATCCACGTCTAGCATCTCCATGGCCATCTCATAACTTTCAACCCAAGCTTCCGGTGCTAAATCGGCTGTGTAGTTAGGTACCTTGCGGGGCCCCTTGAAATCTTTGGGCAGCTTGACACTCCGTAAAGCGGACAAGACACTGCACCCCAAAGGAACTCGTCGTAACCCCTATTTGTGCAGTGGCTGTGTGAACCGGCGTCGTCTGACGAATCTCCTCCCTGGCACTTGATCTAACCCGGTTTATGTCTGGAGCTGGCATCGCTGCCCCTGCCGGATTATCCTGCCTGCGCTGATGTCTCCTGCGCTCACTGCTAGATACTTCTGGCTCCTCCCAATGCCTAGTATAACTTCGGCTGGGACGCGGTGTTGAATGTAACCTTTCCCGGCTATGAGAATATGCTTGCTGCTGCATCAACGCCGTATTAAGTAGCTTCTGGACCCTGCGCGCCTCTATCGCCACCGGAGACGTTTCTTCCGCAGGTAAAGTGGCCAAACACGCCGCTGCTGCAGCGATGTTATCCAAAGGGTTTGAATAATGACCTGGAGGGACGGGAACATAAGGTGCCGACGTAATCCGGCGCTCCTGCTCTGCGGTGGGCTGCTGAACCAGCTCCTCCCTGGCCGTGGTGCCCTCCAGTTTGAAGCCGGATTGTTACTAGTCCCAGCCCCGGGTGTCCTGAACAGATTCGTTGCTTCATAAACCGGCGGTATACGAGACTGGTACTTTCGTCCCCTTACTCCTTCCATAGAATCTTGCTCCATCCTTAAGTAAAAAGCTTGATCATTCAATTCCGCTTGTCTCACTGCTATCATCTCTCTCTCTGCCTTTAGGTCTTCCTTCAACTGATCAATCCGGCCTTTCAACTGAAGGAGCTCTGCATCATGATGCGCCTTGTCTGCTGGAGCTATCGTTTCCATCGCTTTAGCCGTGAACTCCTCGATCAAGGTGGATAGAACTTCCGTAAGCGAGGGGGTTGGGCCGCTTCCCCCCGCACCAGCTTCTGCTGTCGTCCCGTTCACTGGGGGCTGTGAACCGGCCATGAAGACCGCCACCCGGTTTGGCGGGCCAAAGGGGCCCGGAATACTGTTTCCATCGGACTCGCCCTCAGACTGGCCGTCCTGCAACTGATACAGAGATTCAGTTTCTCCGGATGAAGATTCGTCGTCTGAGTAGACAACTGTTGCACCATCAGATTCCGATCCGTCCTCGGCTCGACCTCTGTGGATTGGTCCAACGAACACGTGCTTCACGGCAGGCTGAATCCGGGCCGATCTCGCACGCTGAGCCGGCTCGACGATGTTGGGGAAGACGTCCGGCTCAGGCCCCGGTTCGCCGATTTTGCCGATGAAGACTTGGATGCTGCCGAAAGGAACCCGGTACCCATATTCGATTGAATCGGCTTCCGGTCCCCAACCTGCGTCGTCGATGTAGATCCGGCCGCGGCGACTCTTGGTCATCCGGCCGATCGCGTAACCCTTGAGCCCTTCGAAGCTGCCCTTCAAGAACTCGAAACCATCGTGCGCAGGCCCCATGGTGGGCGCCAACTGTCGTGGAAATAGCACGGCAGATGTCCGGTTTAGCGGACTTGATGATGGAACCATCGCACGGGTTAGCTTGAAGGGGTTCATAGCACACAAATGACACAGATGGTTTATACTAGTTCGGCCCCTTCGATGAAGGTAAAAGCCTACGTCTAGTTGGTTTGGTATTGCTTGGGCGTCGGATTACAGGGAGCGGATTCGCTTGCCTGCGTCTCGACGGGTTGATTGTTTCTTGTCCCTGAACCGTCGCCGGGTCGCCCCTTTATATAGAGGGTACGCCTGGTCCGGTTTACAGAGTCCCGAGGCCGGCTCATATTTGTGTCCGCCTCGGTCTCTGTCTTTTCTTCCTTATCTCTCAAGTTACATCACGGGGCGGTTTACAAATCTTAATTCTATACATGGGCCCTAAGATCTTATGGGCCGTAGCCTTTACTAAATATTACAAACAAGTATAATATTAATAAAGCCGGTTTATACTAGCCGATTTATACCTGCTAGTCATATCCCTGACACCGTACGTCCCCGTCGTCGCCGCCCCGTCCCCGTTGTCGCCGGTGAGTGCACACACACACACACACATACATTTTTTAATTTCAGTTATAGAAATATATAGTTAGTTATATAGAAATAGTTAGTTATATAGCATTGTTAGAAATGTGATAGAAATGTTAGAATTGTTAGAAAGTTTTTTTTTAGTTATAGAAATAGTTATAAAAAAGTTAGAATAGTTAGAATTTTTTCTGTTTTTTTAGTTATAGAAATAGTTATAAAAAAGTTAGAAAATTTTCTTTTAGATGAATTAGCTAGATATTAATTAGGTATATATATGAGATTTGAACTAGTTGAATTAATATAACTAGTTTATTTTTAGTATGAAAATTAATACAACTAGTTTATTTTTAGTATGAAAATTTAGGTATATGAGATTATTTGAACTAGTTGAATTAATATAACTAGTTTATTTTTAGTAAATGCGGAGTTGAACTAGTTGAATTAGTACAACTAGTTTATTTTTAGTATGAAAATTTAGGTATATGAGATTATTTGAACTAGTTGAATTAATATAACTAGTTTATTTTTAGTAAATGCGGAGTTGAACTAGTTGAATTAGTACAACTAGTTTATTTTTAGGTATATGAGCTTTGATGATCTAATTAAAATATTACTATATTTAGCTACTTTATATATTTTATTAAGAAAATTAATAAAACTAGTTTATTTTTAGTAAATTCTTAGTTGAATTAGTTGAATTAATAGAACTAGTTTATTTTTAGTAAGAAAATTTAGATATCTGAGATTTGATGATCTAATTAATAGGAAATGTCGTCTGACGACGAAAATGATTTCATTACGTGTGAATACTGTGAAGACCAGCGCGGCCTGTGCGACAGAACTTTCCTTGTTGATGATAGGCGCTTCAGCATCAAGCTGGATGAGACCTTCGAAGTGGATACAGTAAGTCATAACGACAAGTCTTTTTTCGTAATTAAGCATGACTTATATATGCTTCATTTGCTTCAACTTATAATTTTAAATTTTCACTATTCTACTAGCGCATCCCCTGTCATGCAAGAATTTTTGTCTTGGATAACATAGGTTTCAGTGTTATGGAAACTATGGAGGTTAAGAGAGTTTACCTGAAGACCGAGCATGGTTATACTTTCAACGTTAAATTATACAATGCAGACACGTACACATATTTTGAATGCAAAAATTGGCAAGCACTATGCAAGGCTTATGTATTTGAGCCTGATATGGTTATCACCTTTGATATTCGTCCGGAAAATGATATTGAAGGTAATAGAGACATCTGGGTCGATGTGCAGACGCCTCCAGTTCTACTACTATGTGAGTTTCTCAACCATATTTATGTCTTTGATATTGTTTATTCAAAAATAGTTGACAACTAATTTCTATTGACAACTTATTTCCATTCAAGCAAACATGTCCGGCGCTTGGTAGACATGACCTACTACTGTCCCGGAGCTGAATTAAACTGCGAGGAGATAAGTCATTATGTTTCATGGCTTGAGAATCTTCATACTGTCAAGACAAATTATCTTCCTGCACTTAGAAATGTTAGTACTCAAAACGTGCGACCAATAGTTATCGTATTGAACTACGGTCACATCTATTTACGAGTGATGGTAAGATTTTTACTATTTGTCCTCAGTGCATCTTTTGCATACATTATTTTTTTCTTAAATTTCATTGCTAAGTATATTAATTACTATACGATGTTCTTCAACAAGGACTCCCGATGACAGTTGTGCCTCAGTGGATCGAGACTAAAGGTCATATGTCAATGGTTAGCTTACGGCCAAGATATCCTACAATGCACATGAGTGCATTCAGGATTTCTAAAAGCGATGAATGCTTAATAGTGAAAGATTGGAGTAAAATTGTTAACAATCCCAGAGAAGTACTAGGAGGCGGCAATGAGAAGCGCAGCCCACGATTAGGAGACATGTTCATCTGCATGCTCCAGTATGATGAATCAGGAGAGCTATACATATTCTATGCTATTTTACCTGAGAGAGAGCAGCAGGAGTGATTCATATGCTCTTATAGTACTTTGTCCTCTCATGTCCGTGTTCTTCGTCCTGAACTTAATCTCAAAGGATGATTTGCTTTTGTGGTGTTATGAACGCTTGTAATATCATGACCATGTTGAACTTGATGATATCCTTGCTTCTGGTACAAGTGAATGGTTTTTCTTTAAGCTATAGTGTTGGTGGTGATTAGATAGCGGTAATGACTATATATATATATATATATATATATATATATATATATATATATATATATACAGCCGGTCTATTCTCATAACATTATGAGAATAATATTATCATAACACTTCCGAACTGCATTGCAAAATTGCATTGGAGAGCTAAACGCACCGCACCACAGAGACCAGCGAACTTCATGTTGAAAAAATTGTACGTGTTATTTTTTCGGTACCTTTTTTGCTCTAGTTTTTTAACCGTTTATCGGAATTATGCGTGTAATATACCGTTGAAAAGCTATGGAGTAGACGCATCTTCGCCATGTTGAACACTTTTCAAGATTCCGCACGGTTTAAGAGCAGTTTCGAAAATCGTGCGGCTCACAACGAATGGCAGCGAGCGTTTTTTGGCGTTTTTTTCTAAACCGCTCGTCGGAACGAAACATATGATACACAGTTGGAAAGGTATCGTCGCCACGCATCTTTTTCATATGTATTATTTTTTCTAATTCGCTACGGTTTAAGAGCAGTTTTGAATTTACTAAATCGCGGAATTGTGTTTTTCGAATTTTTTCAAATTTTCGGTACTGTTTTCACTCCATTTTTTTAACCGTTTGTCGAAACAAGGCGTGTAATATACCGTTGGAAAGCTACGAACGAGGCGCAACTTTCATATGTTGAAATGTTTTTGAGATTCCTTACGGTTTTTAGTTAAATTTGAAAATCGTGCGGCTGACTACGAACGGCAGCAGCCGTTTTTTCGTGAAATTTTTACAAAACTTTGGCCGAAATGATCCAAATGATACACCGTTGGAAAGATATCGTCGAGACGCTACTTTTTCATGTAGAACACGCCCTCTAATTCATTACGGTTTAAGAGCAGTTTTGAAATTACAAAAACATGAAAAGCGCACTGCTTCAAACTGAAGAACGCACTGCATCAGACAGTTAACCGAACCTCATGATTTATTTTGTTGGACGTAGATTTTTCTCAGAGGAGTTTTGTTGTCTTTTTTCCAACTTTTTTTTCGAAGGAAAGTGGACCGCAACATTCCCGAAAGTGAAGCGGAACACCACCAAAAGCGAACCTCATGATTTGCTGTTGTCTTTTTTCGTACTAATTAATTTTTTACGCGCGTTTTGAGAAGTGTTGAAAAGTGAGCTGCTTTTTTGATGTGTTTTTGTTTTTGGATCACCAAGTGAACCGCAATGGTTTTTTTATGGCCAACTTCGTGGAAAGAAACAAAGTGAGCTTCAAAGAGTACTTTGCAATGGACTTTTTTTTAGACAAAAGTGCACTGCATTTTTACTTGTTTTTAAATGCATTTTGTTCGAAATGAACTATACTGAGGAGTCCTTCGTAGCAGACTTCTTTTTTTACCCAAGTGCAGTGCATGTTCACTTACGTAACAAACCACCACAAAATGAACCAGACACCTTTCATAGACACCACAAAATTCGTTTTTACTTTGAGAAGTGTTGAGAAGTGAGCTGCTTTTCCGATGTGTTTTTGTTTTTGGATCACCAAGTGAACCGCAATGGTTTTTTTATGGCTAGCAGGCGCTTGATCTGGCGGTAGGCACGTCGATGCAGTCCATCCTCGGATCCGAGCGCAGATGCCGACCCCTCTGCACCTTGGGGGCGCAAAGGGGCCGGTGGTGGAGCTCCTCGTCCTTCTCCCCTGCGGTGGACAGTGTGGGACGGGGTGAGAACCCGATCTGAACTGCACGGCGCCATGACCCTCGTCGGATCTGACGGGGAGGTGCTGCTCCTCCCAGATCGAGAGCAGCCCCAACGACGGTTGTTGATGCACCGCGCGGTGGATCCTCCTCGGCTCCGGGAGGCAGATTGGATGGAGGTGCTGCGGCGGATGAAGAGGGCCGGCATGGCCGAGGTGCGGCGGCACAGTTAGTGAATCACGACGGGGCGGGGAGCGCGGAGAGGTTGTAGGGGTAGCGGCGCTGGGTGTTGGACGGGGAGGGAGGCGCGGGGTGGTTGGTCGCCGGGGC
>LR738713.1:540038169-540056522 GCA_902687465.1 Secale cereale
ATATATATATATATATATACCACTGATCATCATAGTAATGACATTATGAGAATAATAACATTATGAGAATAATATTCTCATAACACTTTCGAACTGCTTTGTGTTACTGCATTGGAAAGCTATGCGCACTGCACCACAGAGACCACTGAACTTCATGTTTGAAAAAACTGTACGTGTTGTTTTTTCGGTACCTTTTTTGCTCTAGTTTTTTAACCGTTTATCGGAATTATGCGTGTAATATACCGTTGAAAAGCTATGGAGTAGACTCAACTTCGCCATGTTGAACACTTTTAAAAATTCATCATAGTTTAAGAGCAGTTTCGAAAATCGTGCGGCTCACAACGAATGGCAGCGAGCGTTTTTTTCTAAACCGCTCGTCGGAATGAAACATATGATACACCGTTGGAAAGATATCGTCGGCGCGCATCTTTTTCATATCTATTATTTTTTCTAACTCACTACGGTTTAAGAGCAGTTTTGAATTTACTAAATCGCGGAATTGTGTTTTTCGAATTTTTTCAAATTTTCGGTACTGTTTTCACTTCGGTTTGTTAACCGTTTGTCGAAACAAGGCGTGTAATATACCGTTGGAAAGCTACGAACGAGGCGCAACTTTCATATGTTTAAATAGTTTTGAGATTCCTTACGGTTTTTAGTTAATTTCGAAAATCGTGCGGCTGACTATGAAGGGCAGTGGCCGTTTTTCGTGAAATTTTTACAAAACGTTGGTCGAAATGATCCATATGATACACCGTTAGAAAGATATCGTCGAGACGCTACTTTTTCATGTAGAACACCCCCTCTAATTCATTACGGTTTAAGAGCAGTTTTGAAATTACAAAAACGCGGAAACTATGTTTTTTACGACACCCAAATCGACGTGTGCACTGCATCGGACAGAAAAGCGCACTGCTTCAAACTGAAAAACGCACTGCATCAGACAGTCAATCGAACCTCGTGATTTATTTTGTTGGATGTAGATTTTTCTCAGAGGAGTTTTGTTGTCTTTTTTCCAACTTTTTTTTCGAAGGAAAGTAGACCGCAACACTCCCGAAAGTGAAGCGGAACACTATCAAAAGTGAACCTCATGATTTGCTGTTGTCTTTTTTGTACTAATTAATTTTTTACGCGCGTTGAGAAGTGTTGAGAAGTGAGCTGCTTTCCGATGTGTTTTTGTTTTTGGATCACCAAGTGAACCACAAAGGTTTTTTTATGGCCAACTTCGTGAGAGAACAAAGTGAGCTTCAAAGATTCCTTTGCAATGGACTTTTTTTAGACCAAAGTGCACTGCATTTGTTTGTTTTTTAAATGTAGCTTGTTCTAAATGGAGTGTATTAAAGAATCTTTCGTAGTGCACCGCAATGGCATGTTTTTGATGTAATCGACTGGTTTCTGAAACAGACGAAACAAAATTGCACTTCATACATAGGGGTAATGAGCTGGTACACACAAAGGGATACTATTTTTGTCTTCTTCAAACATTTTTAGTAAAGACATCCGTACTACAGATGGGATGAAGTGTAATGAAAAGTAAACGAAGTTTTGATGGGTTTGTTTTTATCTCTGTTTTACAAAGTGAACCACATCAGAAAATGAATAAGTGAACCAAGAACTTTTCTGTACACTGCACACACACCCACACGCCGCACTGATCACACCCACGCGCCGCACTGCACGCACATGCTGCGGGCGGCCCAACCCGAGCTGCAAGAACCGCGAACCACTCCAGAACATAACTGCAGGGGGTGTGAGCAACTGAGCACGCATGTGTCTCCTAGTGGACTGCATTCACATAAATCCATCCAAAATGCAGTGCACTTCCTGGCCGGGGATGGATCTGGTGGTGGTGGGTTGACTGGGGCAAGCTAGATCCGTTGGGGGGAGGTTGCGGCGGCGAGTTGAAGTGCACAGCCTGGGTCGGGGTAGGGAGGTTGCTCCGACGACTCTTTTCAGGTCGCAGTTGATATGGATCGAGATCTCCGGCGACTCTGATCAGGGCACGCCATGTCCGAAGTCCACTGGAGCGCCCGATCGCGACCCCACCGGCGCACAGGGTGGGAGGAGGAGGTCGGGGGGAGGCTGGCTGGCTCAGGGCGGTGATTTCGCTGGGCGGGAGTTGGCCGACGGTGGGTGGATTGGGGGTTGGGCGGAGTGGGGTGCGCCTTCGGGAAGAAGGTGTGGATAGGGTGGAGATGGTGGGGGAGGGAGGCAGGCGGAGTGGGGAGGGGGCCGTGGTGTGCGGGCGCCGCCGCGCTAGAAGGCTGGGTGGGGAGGGTGTGGGGGGGTGTTGATACGTCCAAAACGTATCTATAATTTCTTCTTGCTTCATGCCACTTTTGGGTGATATTGCTATGATATTCATACACTTCCATACACTTTTGATCATATTTGGACTAACTTACTAATCCAGTGCACCCCAGTGCCAGTTTCTGTTTTCGGCTGTTTTTGTATTTCAGGTTTTCACGTTACGAGAACTGCCCAGAAAAATCCAGAAAAATTATATAAAAAATCAGCGTTTCGGAAACAACCTTGCGTCCGAAGGGCAGCCTGGGGGGGGCACCAGGGCTCCAGACGCCCTGGCGGCGTGCCACCCCCCGGGCCGCGCCGGGGGGGCGCCTGGGCCCCCCGAAGCTCCCCCGATGCCCTCCTTTGGCATATATTTAAAGGGTCCTCCGAAACCCTCAGAAGAGGAACTCTTTCCGCGATCCCATCTCTGTTCCGCCGCCGCCGCCGCTTCCAAGATCGGGAGCACCAGGAGAACTCTTCCCGGCACCCTGCCGGAGGGGAGGATCACCACCGGGAGCTTCTCCACCACCATGGACGCCTCCCGGATGACTTGTGAGTAGTCTCCCTTGGACCGTGAGTCCATGACCAGTAGCTATGTGATGTTCTCCTCCTGTTCTTGTGCTTCACTAATTAGTCCTCGTGAGCTGCCCTACATGATCGAGGCACCTATGTAATCCTTATGCTGTTGCTATGTTGAGTTTGCTGGGATCCGATGGATTATGAGATTATGTTCAGATTGATCTTGAGTAATATATTTGATTCACCTCTTTTATATTTTTGTTCATAAGTAATTCTTGCATGTTCTCCGTTGTTATTTGCTGCTTTGGCCGAGTAGTAGGTAGTGACTCCAAGAGGGAACGTTATGCTCGATTGTGGGTTCATGCCCCTCGATGACTAGCTTGAGTGACAGAAACATGAGTCTAGGGGATGTGCTGTTGCCACAAGGGGGAAAACAACGGTGCTTGTGCCCGCGGGTGCAAGGATTGTTTACTTTACGCAAAGTTCTTTTAATGCAGTTATCTGTTGCATTGAGTTTACACTATGGGTGGGACTCGCAACTTAATACCAGCGAGATGTTCTGGATAGATATCTCAAGGTGGATGATTAGTAGTAGATACTGATGGATTTCGGTCTACTTACTTTGGCGTACCGCCCATGCTTTGAACCTCAACCTTTCTTGCAATGTAGTCAGCATTGGTTTGCGTTCGTGGTCCTGTCAATTGCCCAGCTGTAATTTGTTTACCTCACATAGCTGTTTTATCGTCTTTTGGGAGAGAGACATCACTAGTGAACATCATGAGACTCCGGTCCATATTACCATCATTGATCACATCCACTATTTACTTTTCGTTATTATTTACTATTGCAAAACACTATCTATCACTACTATCATTGCTTTTAATCCTTTGTGAACTATAAGGCCGGAGGGATTGACAACCTCTCTGTACTCGTTGGGAGCAAAGTTATTTGTATCTGTGTGCAGGTCCACGTTGATTGCTACTAATCTGGCGCCGTAGCAGTTGACACCTACTTGTTGAACCTAGGAGTCTCTGGGGATTCGATCCTTGGCATCTTTGCTAAGGGAAAACACTTCTACAATACTGCATCTTACACCTTCCACTTGGGGTAACCAACGAGGGGTTCGAGGCCCATCAAGGAGTATTTTCTGGCGCCGTTGTCGGGGACTCCACTCTTCAGGATAGGGGAGTTGCATGCTATCTTTTACCTTTGCTTTTTAGTCTTGTTAGTTTACCTTTCAGTTTTTGCTTTAGTACCTTTTTATCAAAAATCACAAAAATAGTTATCTTGTTCTTTAGTTGTCATTATGTCGGGTCCTTTTGTCTTTGACGAGGCAGAAGTTCTCACCTTTAAACAAAGAGGTGGGGAAAGTTTGAAAGATGCTTGGTATAGAATTAATGATTCACAAAAAAGAGCCACCAAGAAGCAACCTACTACTATCTTGCTTAGAAATTTTTATGTTGGAATTACTTCTTGGAATAGGTTTATTCTAGATACTGCTATCAATGGGAATTTCCTGGAGGCCCCAGTTTGGGAGTCTCTTAGTATTATTGAAAATCTTGTTGGGAATCCCCCTGTTGTTAGCATTCGAGAGGACGTCACCCTAGCTCACATTATGAAAAAACTTGAAAAGATAGAGCTAGAGATGCCAAGCATTAATAAGATGAATGAGTTGGATCGTAAGATCCAAGGGAATTTGAATAGACTTGATAGCTCCATGCATAAAATTTTCAAAATTTTGGAGACCGTCAAATTCCATGACTCTGACTCTTCTAGGATAAACAGGATTGAGGAAATATTTGATACCTTAGGAACTACTTTCTCCTCGATCAAAACCAAAAAGGTAGAAACTCCGGCAAAGCGGGAGCCTAAGTTCGTTCACGTTCCAAAGGCTCCCCGTTCTAAAAGTAATCCATCTATTGCCAAAGGGGATGAAACTGTAAAGACTTTGGAAGAAACACCTCTATGTGATGAATTTATAAATGAATCTTCCCTTGACTTTTATCCTTTTGGTCTTCTACCTAGAAGTATCTCTATGAGGCCTTTGTTTGAGAGTCCTCTTAAGACTAGTTGTATTATTGAAGAGCTTTTTGATGATCTTGATGATGGTTCAATTGATACAACTTGATATATGCATTATGCCTAGCTTAAAGGCATAAAAGAAAGCGCTTTTGGGAGGCAGCCCACATGAATAATTTTTTTGCTTTTGTTGTGTCTTGATGTTGTTTACTGCTGTAGCATCATCATTGTATCTTTGATTTTCATATTTGTGCCAAGTATAGCCTCTGATTGCTAGAAAGTTCAAAAGTTGTGAGGTGCTGTCCAGGAAACAGATTCTATCCTTGGATAGAGAAATTCGTATAAAATTACCAGATCATCTTTTTGGTCTGAATTTTTTCGACAGCGTTCTCTATATAATTGTCTTTCGTGCGTCTGTTCTGAGTTTTTTGATTTGAGTTGCAGAAGTATCCCGAACAGATCAATTACTACCTGCTGTTCTGTTTTTCACAGATTCTGTCCTGTTTTGCCTTTCCTTCACTTTGCAAATCAAGAGCTTGCTTTTTCTTTGCAAAAACCTTTTGGCAATCTTGAGAAACAGTAGAACTTAAAGAATATCCTTATTTCCAGCAAGGTATAATTATTTTATTAAGGGTACTAACCTCGCTAATCAGATTATGATGAGTTGTGTATGAAGGGAGTTTTCAAGTGTGCGAGGGAAGATGATAAAAAGATTCAGGAGTGTCAAGCGCTCAAGCTTGGGGATGCCCCCGTGCACCTCCAAGAAATATTCAAGGAGACTCAAGCGTCTAAGCTTGGGGATGCCCCCGTGCATCCCCTTCTCCATCAACATTATCAGTTCGTCTTTCGTTCCGCTATATTTTTATCACTTCATGTGTTATGTGCTATGCTTGGAGCGTCTTGCTTTTAGTTTTCTTTTTAGTTTTTCATAACGAGTAGGAACCCAGCACTCTTTTATGTGGGAGAGAAACACGCTCCACCTCTACCTAGAGCATAACATAGAATTTTCATGTCTATCTATGCTGTGTGTGTTCTTTGTCTTTTAATAGCTACTATCATGCTCTGCTCTTAGTATTCATGCTTATCTTTTCAAAGAGCTTTTGTTTAGTTGGTTGCTTGAACTCTCTTTAATTATCATGCTCACCTTATTAAGAGAGTTTGCTTCCGTTGCATTGGTTAATGTGTCTATGATAAAGATGCTACTTGCATAATGGTGCTTAGTTGTTCAGGTTTTCTTATGGTTAATCTCAAATAGCTGGGGGGTTCCCAATGTGTTATTGGAGTACCAACATGGTTTGTTTGCCTATGATGTGGTATGGTTTAGTAATATCTTCCTTCAAGAATTTATTTTGATTGACTTGGCGTATGCTCACGCATATTTAAGACTGTAAAGAAAGTCTGTCAAGCCTTGATGATCTTTTATTTCTGAGTAGCGATATAGCTACCATGCCTGATTCAATATTGCTTTGTCGCTCTGCATGATTATGACCGTCATTGCTCTCTTAGTTGGTCGCTCCCAGTCTTTTTGCTAACCTCCACCTATACTAAGCAAACTAACTTTGCAATATATTGCTCATGGGAAAGTAGCTTAAAAACTATTGTGGTAAAGATTATGTTGCTTATGTATCTTATCTCTTATAAGTTGCTTGCTGTGCGGTAACAATGTTTCTGGGGACGCCATCAACTGTCACACTTTTGTTGAATATCATGTGAGTTGCTATGCATGTTCGTCTTGTCTGAAGTAAGGGTGATTTGCCGTGGGTTGTATGAATATGCATATTGTTAGAGAAGAACATTGGGCCGCCAACCAAAGCCATGTATCATGGTGGAAGTTTTAGCTTGGACCTTAATCCTCAATCTCTTACGAGAATATGCTTATGCATTGAAGAGGAGTCCATCATCTATTTTCTATGTTGTCCCGGTATGGATGTCCTCAAGTTGAGATCTATCAAAAACGAGAAATCAAATGCAATTTATCTCCTTGGACCTTTGTACAGGTGGCATAGAGGTACCCCTTTGTGACACTTGGTTGAAACATATGTAATGCAATGATAACCCATGGAAATCCGAGCTAATTAGGACAAGGTGCGAGCACTATTGGTATACGGTGCATGAGGCTTGCAACTTATAGGATGTCTTATGCATGACACATATGAAGTACTACTACCGCTGACACAATTGCTTCCATGTTTTCAAAATAAAAAGCTCTAGCACTTAACCTTTCTTTTACTTTTATGTTGAAGCACCAACTACTGAGAGCATGATTGTCATTCTGAGTGTAATGTGCATTGTCCCAAAGTAGCATTGTCTTTTGCATGATTGTGATATCATTTATTCTGAAATGATTGTATCTAGTCATCACTTAAACCTTGAAGGTGCCCCTGCATTTATGTTTTGCATCACTAAAGGGGGCAAGCTAGATATCACTTTATCATATTTGCACATCATGTTCATTGCAAATCTTTTTGATGTTTCAGTTTCATGTTGTAAAACTTTCAGTCATTTGTGATTTTCTCTTGAGGCAACTTAATTACTATAGATTCATTGTCTCATAAGCTTTTGTCATATGACTATGAAAAAGTCCTATATGGTTAATAGCATGTCACCACAGAAATTATTCTTGTTATCATTTACCTACTCGAGGACGAGCAAGAATTAAGCTTGGGGATGTTGATACGTCCAAAACTTATCTATAATTTATGCTTGCTCCATGCCACTTTTGGGTGATATTGCTATGATATTCATACACTTCCATACACTTTTGATCATATTTGGACTAACTTACTAATCCAGTGCACCCCAGTGCCAGTTTCTGTTTTCGGCTGTTTTTGTATTTCAGGTTTTCACGTTACGAGAACTGCCCAGAAAAATCCAGAAAAATTATATAAAAAATCAGCGTTTCGGAAACAACCTTGCGTCCGAAGGGCAGCCTGGGGGGGCACCAGGGCTCTAGGCGCCCTGGCGGCGCCCCCCCCCCTGGACCGCGCCGGGGGGGCGCTTGGGCCCCCTGAAGCTCCCCCGATGCCCTCCTTTGGCATATATTTAAAGGGTCCTCCGAAACCCTCAGAAGAGGAACTCTTTTCGCGATCCCATCTCTGTTCCGCCGCCGCCGCCGCTTCCAAGATCGGGAGCACCAGGAGAACTCTTTCCGGCACCCTGCCGGAGGGGAGGATCACCACCGGGAGCTTCTCCACCACCATGGACGCCTCCCGGATGACTCGTGAGTAGTCTCCCTTGGACCATGAGTCCATGACCAGTAGCTATGTGATGTTCTCCTCCCGTTCTTGTGCTTCACTAATTAGTCCTCGTGAGCTGCCCTACATGATCGAGGCACCTATGTAATCCTTATGCTGTTGCTATGTTGAGTTTGCTGGGATCCGATGGATTATGAGATTATGTTCAGATTGATCTTGAGTAATATATTTGATTCACCTCTTTTATATTTTTGTTCATAAGTAATTCTTGCATGTTCTCCGTTGTTATTTGCTGCTTTGGCCGAGTAGTAGGTAGTGACTCCAAGAGGGAACGTTATGCTCGATTGTGGGTTCATGCCCCTCGATGACTAGCTTGAGTGACAGAAACATGAGTCTAGGGGATGTGTTGTTGCCACAAGGGGGAAAACAACGGTGCTTGTGCCCGCGGGTGCAAGGATTGTTTACTTTACGCAAAGTTCTTTTAATGCAGTTGTCTGTTGCATTGAGTTTACACTATGGGTGGGACTCGCAACTTAATACCAGCGAGATGTTCTGGATAGATATCTCAAGGTGGATGATTAGTAGTAGATATTGATGGATTTCGGTCTTCTTACTTTGGCGTACCGCCCATGCTGTGAATCTCAACCTTTCTTGCAATGTAGTCAGCATTGGTTTGCGTTCGTGGTCCTGTCAATTGCCCAGCTGTAATTTGTTTACCTCACATAGCTGTTTTATCGTCTTTTGGGAGAGAGACATCACTAGTGAACATCATGAGACTCCGGTCCATATTACCATCATTGATCACATCCACTATTTACTTTTCGTTATTATTTACTATTGCAAAACACTATCTATCACTACTATCATTACTTTTAATCCTTTGTGAACTACAAGGCCGGAGGGATTGACAACATCTCTGTACTCGTTGGGAGCAAAGTTATTTGTATCTGTGTGCAGGTCCACATTGATTGCTACTAATCTGGCGCCGTAGCAGTTGACACCTACTTGTTGAACCTAGGAGTCTCTGGGGATTCGATCCTTGGCATCTTTGCTAAGGGAAAACACTTCTACAATACTGCATCTTACACCTTCCACTTGGGGTAACCAACGAGGGGTTCGAGGCCCATCAGGTGTTATGAGAATAAAGTTAGGTGTTATGAGAATAAGGTCTTAAGGGGTGTTATGAGAATACTCCCTCCATTTTTGTATACAAGGCCACAAACTCAGATTACAGGTACCAATGTAAAATTTAATGCATGCTTTAAAAATCAACTTTTGTTCTTGTTTACTGGGATCATTAATACTCCGCATGCATGCAAAGAAACTAAGTGGAGGAAGGAGATGGCTGTCATTATGACTGCATGCATGCAAGTATTAAACAGATTGTTAGTACGAGAAAATATCATTAATTTTGCCTCGAATACTGTTGGTGGCCTTGTATAGATGCAAAATGTATATTCCATAGTGGCCTTGTATATAAAAATGGAGGGAGTAGTTAATAACCGAGGGTGAAGAATAAGTAATTCTTCACACTGGTCGTTTGACCGATCGAGCCATGTCTTGCGTCCAGCTAAGCCCGCCTATGGAAAAAGAAGCCCACCATCCCTTGTTGTAAGATTACGACGGCGTCGAGGTATTTTTACCTTTTGTGAGTTGTTACTCGACACTCTTTTCTTAATCTGTCGCGGATGGTTTGCGGCGTCTGCCTAGGTCTTCGCGGCGCTGTTGTTGGTGTTCGCGGCGGCGCTCCAGTGCATGGATTGCTATCTGACTGCATCTCGGCTGTTTGGATTGAAGTTTAATTGGGCGTGAGTGCACGGGAGGAGGTGAGCAACACCAATTCTACCGATTTCCATTCTAAATTCCAAATAACTTCCACTTGTGTTTCCCTTCGTCATTCTTTTTCCAAACTGATTTCCGTGCATCTGGACGTTCCCGATCTGCTCGCTCCGGTGCCCCTCGAGGTCCCGATTTGACTACAAGCTGGCGGATCTGGGTTCTCCCGAGGGTGAAGTCGTAGGGGCCCCAATGGATAAGCCGATAAGGACGTGACCGGCAAGCGGGAGGCCACCACTACCAGCGCCATCAAGCTCTACCACTAATCATTTATCTAGCGCACATCACCGTCTGGGCTATATTGGTATGTCATATGTAGCCATCCTTGCCAGCTCCAATAATTTTCATTTGCTTCAATCCCCAATCTGGTTCGTAGCAAACATACAGTTAGTAGAATCTTGCCTCCCAGTTGTAGTATTTTTGGTCGATTCGTGGGCTGCTTCATATTGTTAAACAATGGAATAATTTCTGATCCTTCGTGGACTGAATTGTTGGATTTTTTTCCCCCTTCTTGTCATACGTACATCACCAGTTGTTTCTGAAACCAAGTCATATTTGTCGGGTTTCTACTTTTTAGAGAATGCAGATAGTTATTTCAATTTTAAAAATTGGTTGTAATTTTGCTTCATCATCGGCACCATATGCAAATACACATCTACTATTCAGAAAAAAAAAAGTGTTCTGTCAATCAGGGTCATACTCACTGCAGCTAGTAGCTGCTCTAAACATTGTTGTAATGTTACTACTTAATTATGATTGTGAAGGTGCTGCTAACATTTCCTACTAGAGATAAAGTAATTATGCTGGTGGATCAGCCTTTATCGTTACAGATATACTCTTCTTTGTAAGCTTGGGGATGGGCACATATACGTTTATCCAGTACCATAAGCATGATTGATCAGCATTATGATGCTTGTTCTCCTCATATGATAATTCCATCATTTATGGAAAATTCCAATTTTTTTACTATAGTAATTCTGAGATTGGGGATAATTAATTGTCCAGTCTTTTTGATGTAATATTCTGATTTTTTTTAAATCTTATCATGTGATGCATTAGTTGATGCAGGTCAGACACATTTATTATTGAAAGAAGAATCATATTTATCAAGTGTCAACTATTGAGTGGTTTTCTGGAGCATATAGATTTACCATCTGTTTTGATACATTTCTTGACATAAATATAAATAAATGAAAAGCACTATACTCATCATATCCTCCTTATCTTCCTGTGATATTGTGTTTAGTCTCTCATTTCTACTTTAAAGACTGTATCTAGTCTAAGTGTAGTGACTACAGGAAGAAGCATGTTAACTTATCCATCTATACATCAGTTACAATAGGTATTGTTGTCACTAACTTTCTACAGAATTTAGCCACCACATATTATTGTTCTTATTTTATTTAGCTAGCGCATTTTGTCATCCTTGGTCCTTATTGTGGTGGTTGAACGCATGGTTTATTGGAACAAATGCTACTTTTGAAACAAGAGATGTGGTAAAGTTAGGGCCTTCTTTTTAGGCCTGAGATATTCCACCCAACATTATGTTGTTCATCTCGGTTTATAGCCAAGCAGGTACTCCCTCCTTCCCATAATATATGAACGTTTTTGACACTAGTGTAGTGCTAAAAACGTTCTTATATTTTGAGACAGAGGGAGTACTATGTAGTTCCTTCATGTTCACATTGAAGTATTAATAAAGGAAGTTCTGAACTTCCAGTATTTTCGGGAATAGTACCTCCTACTTCTATGATAAATTTGATCTCTTCTCTGTAAAGCTATGACATGTTAAATTCCTGGATCACATTATTTTGAAGGGGAGAACTGTTTTAGTAATATCGTAAGGAGGCTACCCACATAGTTATAGAGAGGACGTTCAAAAATGACAAGCTTGCGAGCAAAATTTCTTCGATAGGTGCAACGACAAGATATTGAATAGCATCAATTGTCAGTTCATGTTGCTTGTTGTTTGGTGATAAGGGTCACCTTTGTATACATTTCTGCCTTGTAGGGATCATTTTGGTGACACTGTTAGATATGTTATCCCAAGAAAGAAGAATCTTGTAGGAGTATCTTTGAAAAGTGAGTAATGATTTTATCCTTATTGGAAGTGTTGTTCACAAATAATATCACTTGATCTACTTTTTGTGAATTTATCAGGAAAATGAGAAACGGTGGCTTCTGCTATGTAATCGTGGGGGCGGAAAAATCTGCTTGTAAGCAATTTGGAGACAGAATATGTACAGGCACCAATGTAGTCGTGCAGATAATACGACACATGTAGTTGTGCGGACGGTGGCATTATATATAACAGCTCATGTCATTTACTTTGCATTGCACGAATTTACACACATTTTTATGGGCTCCTGAGACCTTGTCAATATTTCTTACCTCGAATGATTTAAAGAGTGCGCAAGGTCATGCTGATAATTTTTATGTTGCTTGATTTATAGCACTAACAAGTGCATTTTCACAATAAGCTATACCGCTATATCTTACTCCCTCCGTTCCTAAATATAAGTCTTTATAGAAATTTCAATATGAACTACATACGGATGTATATAGATATATTTTAGAGTGTAGATTCACTTATTTTGCTCCGTATGTAGTTCATAGTGGAATATCTAAAAAGAGTTGCATTTAAAAACGGAGGGAGTAGAACTGTATTTTAATTTATTTGGCCCCCACCCCCCTCCAATTTTTAAATGACTCCTAGAAAAAATACCTTGTCCAACGTGTTGGTTGGTTTCACGGGGAGTCAAAACGTAATCTTACGTTGGCTAACAGTCATCTTACGGATGGGATGGAAGCACACATCAAGAATGGACTACTGCCGTAAGTTTACCTCACACGAAAAGAAAAATTGCATCGCATGCATGTGTGTGCAGATGGTTGGGCTCTCTTTGCTCGCCGTAATTTTACGGTTGCTTAGGCCAGTGGCCAGTTGGCTGGGTGAGTTAAATGAAAAAGAAATTATAAAACCAAAACCCCCCAAACCTTATAGTACCGGTTGGTTTTACCAACCGGTACTAAAGGGCTCCCGGTCCCCGGAGCTGACTCGTGCCACGTGGTTGCCCTTTAGCACCGGTTCGTGCTGAACCGGTCCTAAAGGGGGGGGGGGGGGGCTTTAGTGACCACACTTTAGTGCCGGTTATGGAGCCGGCATTAAAGGGCCTTACGAACCGGTGCTATTGCCCGGTTCTGCACTAGTGCACCCCGGCCAAACTTCCCGTGCGAAAGCTTGAATCCTGGCTGGATGGGCGGCGGCGATGCCAGGTGCGTCGCGTCCTCCTTGGAGGCGCCGCCTGGGGAAGATTAGTGCTTTGGGAAGTGTGCAGCAGCTTGCAGGTGGGCGGCTGGTGTCTGTCGAGTCTCTGTGGCTCGGTAGCTCCTTCATTTCGGCGACTCTTCCGGCGGCTTACCCTCTACTATCAGTCTCCTTCGGTGTCTATGGTGTTGCTGATGTGCGTGTGCTCTGACTTGTCTTCGTGCTTCGTGGCTGCCCAGACTCGAGACCAACCATTGCTCTAGCTCTCGGGTGAGCGTCTCTACATTCGACGGAGCGGCGCCTTTGAGCCTAGGCGAGGGGAAGGGATCCCCTTCGATGTTAGAGGAGGCAGGTGTTGGGTCATCTCCAGTCCCTGGTTTCCAGCCCTGTGTTCGATTCATCTGTTCCTCGAGGCTTCACTCATAGTCATTTTAGGTGCCTTTCTGTAGTGGGCTTCTCCTCGACTAGCAGTCCTTCATATGTAATCCTTTGTTTGCTGGTTGTAGGTGTAGTGTTGTAAGCTGTTCTTGCAGCCCCCTTGTATCGTTTGGTCGATGTTGTGTGGTCTTATTCTTGTACTCCTGGCCAGTTGATGACTTTGTTAATTCAAAGCCGGGCTCTTCTTGAGCATGGGCTCTAAAAAAAAGAGCAGTTTTAGAGAACTTTTGTTAGGTTTAGGGAAGGTCCTTCTAGTTTTGCTTTTTGTTATTTTTATGTTCTTTAATCAATGTATATTTTCCTTTCTCATTTTACCTTTTTTTTACATTTCATTTTCAAATATGTGTTAGCTTTTGAAAATACATGTTCAACATTTTACGTATATAGGCCGGCCATTTTTTAGATACACCTTCAACTTTTTAAATGCACATTGAATATTTATTGTAATGCATTTCAAACGTTTGCAATGCACATTCAATATTTTTTAGGACACAGGGACCATTTTTAACCACATGCTTCATGTTTCTCAAAAATTCTTTAACATTTAAAAAAAATGTGAAAACATAATTTTATGCGTATAACATTTTTTAATGGCACAAATATAATTTATATATGTTACGAACAATTTTCCAAATTGGGAAAACAAAATTTTACTTTGCATGTAATTTAAAAAATGTCATGACACTTAGCTTTAAACTTCAGGGCATTTTTCGAATCAGTCATAAATGATAAACTGAATGGTAGGACTACTTTTAGTAAATCATGGGAAAAATTTCCAAAAAATTATGACCATTTATTAATTGTGATTTTTTTAAATGACATGAACATTTTTTGAATTGCACGATTTTTTTTAATATTTCATGAATATTTTTTGAGTGGTTAATATTTAATTAAAGTATTTTTTGGTATACATATTTATAATATTTTATAAATTCAATAAAACTAAGTAAAAAGGAAAAAGGACAAGGAAGAAATAATCTAAAATAAAAAAGGAAAAGAAAGAAAAGGCAGACGTAAGTACCGCAAAAGCTATATCTCGCTTATATAGATAGTAGCTTCGGTCTCGCCTCAAACATTTCGGTCGGCAACTGTGCTGGGCCAGCCCAGTGGTATACCTCTTTTTTCCACTTGTTACATTGTTTTTTTTGTTTTATTGTTTTTCCTTATACCATTTTATTTTTTATTTCATTTTAAGTTTCTCTTTCGTTTTATTGGTTCTTTCTATTTTATTTTATTTTTCCTTCAATTTTATTTTTCTCATTTTCATTTTCATTTTGTTTTTCGTCCGTTTCTTTCTTGTTTTTATCTGTTTTCTTACTTTTGCCTTTTACATTGTTCGGTTTTTAATATTTTCTATCTTTCTTTTGCCTTTCTTTTTATTTTTGGGTTTTATTTTAGCTTTACTGTTTTTATTTGATTTTATTTTCTTATTTCTAGGGTGCTTTAATGAATGTCTACTATCACACACATGTATACATCAGGAACATTTTTCCGCACATGTTGTACATTTTTTGTATACATGTGGAACATTATTTTTATGCACATATAACTTTTTTCAGATACGTTATTCACATTTTTAAATATAAGTTTTTGATGGCCACTTTTCTTTCATACACACTATACTTTTTTCGTATACATCAGCAACATTTTCTTATACATGTTTCACATTTTTAGTATACGATTAATATATGTAAATATATGATTTTGATAATTACTTTTTCCATACACTTTGTACATATTTCGTATACATCAGGAAGGTTTTTCTTATTTTTAATATTTTTCAAACGCTCGATTAACCATTTTTTCAAAATGCACGCTTGATGACTATTTTTGTCATACACATTGTATATTTTTCCGTGTATACTAGGAACATTATTTTATGCATAATTTTATGCACAACCAACATTTTTTAATGTGTGTTGAACACTTTGTTAGAAAACTAAATGGGAAAAAGGAAAATAAAAATAAAATACAATCAGAAAAATTAGAAACAAAAACTAATAACATAAAAAATAAACTAAAGTAAATAAACAACTCTACGTGACATCAGTGGTACTGGGCCACCTCGCCAACCGGCTTCGTGCAAGTGAGGCGAGCTACTGCCTCGCACCAGCCTTCCAACAGCGCGGTTATGCCTCACCTGGTGCCACCAGGTAAGGCATTACCATGCCATTGGATAATAGTAAGATGCACAAGGTATGGGTTTGAGTTTTACAATTTCCAAGTTTTTTAATTGTAGTTTCCATTTTTTGACAAGTTCTTAAAAGATCTTTGGATGTTGACATTATTTATCTCTTGAATTCGAGAATTCGGTAATTCATTTCTCCACAAAGAAATTAAGTGTGTGTATGTAGCATGTTTCAGGCATTCATCTATTTAGTTTTCCAAAATACAAATTTAAATTGATTTCCTAAATTTTGATATGATCACTCTGCACCTAAAATATTTATCCACATGCTCAATTTTTCAGAACTTACACATGAAGATTTTGTTTATTTGAAGCAACTGAGTGCACATGTCCCAATGTGCACAAGATGCACTCCTTCAGCATAAGGCAACGAAGGAAAATGAAAGGAAAAAAATGAATAGAACTATGATAAAAGAAATATGTGCTACATATTTGCTCTATTGTTTTTGTTATAAAAAACTTGAATGAATAAGGAAACCTCAGAAAAGAATATAAATGTACAGATATTTGGAGACAAATATGAAGTGGATATGCATGTGTATACAAAGGCGGACAAGAAAACATAAGTACCGCTTGCACGGTTAAAATGCCAAAAGAAATAAAGAAACTAGTCCAATTTCCCAAGACCAGAGGCGCAATCGACCGACGCCGGGCTAACGATGGCACTTGCGTTGGCAAGGGCAGGGCATGTTGGCTGACTTAGTTGTGCTCATGCTAGATAAGGGCATCTCTAGCCGATTCCCTGCAAAAAAGTAAACCGCCGAGTTAGCCTTAGTGAAGTAAATTTATTTCACTAAGTTTTGACTGGACCTAGCCGAACTCTTAAATTTAGTGAAGTAATTTCTTTTTGTAATGTGTTTATATTCTAGCTTACTTAATACAATGCAACCGCATTTAGCACACATATAAAAAACAAACATAATAAATAAGTTCCACACAATTCATGAATATTACAAATTCATAGTTTACAAACCAAATTATTGAAATTCAAACACACTGAATTGTTAAAATGAAGTAAATAGCATGATAAATTCACAACTACGAAGTGGTATGGAGATGCCACCGATGCTCAATAAGATGATGTTGGAGCTGGGTATGAATTTCTCTGTTCTTGGTCCTCCTATGCGCTTCAAGGAATGCATGAAGCCTATTTGGATCATGCTCTGGCTCATTAGGATTTCCATTGGTGATGAACCGAAAGTTCTCAAGTATTCTCTCATCTTCAATGATCATGTGTTATGCAAGATGATGTGACAAGTCATGATTTGCCATAGATACTTGGAGTTCAATAGCCCCAGAGCCGCTAAGCGCTTATGAAGCACATTGAAAGCTCTCTCCACATCCTTCCTACTAGATTCTTGACGTGTTGCAAAGTGAGAACTTTTGTTACCTTTTAGTTGCGGAATTGTTTTGACAAATGTGGACCATGGAGGACAGATGCTATCCGCAAGGTAGTAGCCCATTGTGTACTCATGACCATTGACCGTATAGTTGCAAAAAGGAGCATCTCCTGCAGAAAGCCTAGCAAACAGTGGTGATCTGAAAAGAACATTTGGGCCATTGTGAGAGCCAGACAATCCAGATAATGAATGCCAAATATATAGTGGCCTTTGTACTAACCATTCCACCCTGCATGACATTTCTTCCAGGTCCAGTGCATACATTCAACTAATCCAAACATCCTTGGCCATCCTCTTGCTTTACTCTCTGTCATAAGCCTCTCGGTGTCTTCCTCGTTGGATGCCCTCAAGTACTTTGGCCCAAAGACATTAATCATTGCTTTTGTGAACCTTGGAATGGCCTCCAAGATTGTATCTCCTCCCATGCGAACATAGTCGTCAATTGCATGGGCCGAACACCCGTATGCAAGAACTCGGACAAACGCAATGCACTTCTTCAAAGGGCTCACACTTATCTCCCTGCATTCATTCCTTCTAAGCTTGAACCAGTCCTCATATTTTTCCACGACTTCTGCAATCGTGAGAAAGAGACTTTTGTGCATCCAAAAGCGGTGGCGAAAATACTACTTCAGATAGATCAGATCAGGGTCAAAATAATCTCTCATAATCTTGGCATGGCCCTCCGCTCTGTCATAGTTGAGTTGTATTCGGCCAAACAATGATCCTCTTCTCGGCAACCGAATATCATTGTTTAAAATCATGCAGACGGCAATTCAAAGTCATTGCATCTTCTCCCTCCTCCGATGACGATGAGACCTCGAAGGTCATCTCTCTCACCATCTTCATCTTCAATTGAAACGACTCGGTTAAGTTCAGTTCGACCAAAAAAAATGATACAAAATAACCCAAAAAAAAAACTCACCTAGGAAAACTGTCGAACACTTGTAAGGCGGTGGAGGTGTACCGTCCGGCCGGCGTCAGTGAGCTCAAACGAGCGGGCGTTGAGGCATGGGGATGACTGGAAATGGTTTGGAATGCCGTTCAACCAACGAGAAAGAGGATCTGAGGCGGTTCCCGGCAAATCGGTCGACGCGGCGGTGGCGGCGTTTCAGCTTGACTCCAGCGACAACGACGGTCGTCGAACAATTCAGACACCGGCAGAATGGCGGTGAGGGACAAGGGAGGCGGTGGATTGTTGCAGGCAG
>LR738713.1:540056728-540070421 GCA_902687465.1 Secale cereale
GAGTAATATTTTTTTACTCTGCTATAGACTTTAGGCGAATTTTACTCTATAACCGAATTTAAGGGATAGGCTTTACATGCCCCAATAGGACGCCGCCCGCTGTTACGAGTGAAAAGATGGAAAACCGATATTTATACTTGGTGAGTTTTTTTTTTGAAACTTTTATACTTGGTGAGTTAGGATTAACCGTAGTGCAAGATATTTATGGATAAGACTAAAACAAAAACTTGCAATTTTCATACTACTCCCTCCAATCTATATTAATTGTAAAAAAAAAATCGTTTCCGCATGTGTTTCAGCCACATCCTCTGTTTTCCACATTGTTTACATTCCGATTTCACCCTTCGCAAAAGATCACAACAAACCAGGCCAAAAGCAACACTGGTTCCACATCGCTCATCACTCATCACTCATTAGTCATTACTACACCGAATTCCTCTACCGATGCGCAGAACTATTTTTCCCGCAAAGAAAGACGTGCAGTCTTAATTACCCCTCCCATTTCCCGCCAACCCTTTTGTCATGGCCCGCTGGCCACTCATCACACCTTGAATCATTTGGTTTTGGGAGCTGAGTGACAGACCAGACCGCCACTTGCAGCCATGCTGTTTGCAACCAACCACATGGTGTTGCTGCCCCTCTGCCGTTTGTTTGTTTGTCCGTTTGTTTGTAGGGTAACACAAACGATAAACACACTTGTTATTACTTCCTCACCGGGCTCTGCTCGGCCAGCCGAGGATGAAATGAGGGACCCAGGAGGCCAGGGCACAGCCACTGCAGGTGGGCGCACGCGGCCGAGCGCTTGATTTGGCCGCGCGCCTGCAGCGCCGCGCCATACGCAGGTTGCAGGCAGGAGGTCGTGGAACGTCCTGACATGTGTTTTTTATCTGTCATTACCGGCGGCCGGTGGTGGTGTCTCTCAGCTCAGAACCTCAGGTTGAATTCGTGTGTAGGCAGCACCGTTTTTCATTTTCGTGATATAGGGTACGTGTTTTGTCCGGTGCCGTGGGGTGGGCAGAGCGGACAAGTGCTAGAATCTGAATCTGTGGGTGCAACTTGCAGCAGGCTGCTTGTTTTTCTCCCGTGCCAGCCATGACGCACGTAACATAAAACATGGCCTGCAATGCCTCCTATCGCCTAGCTAGGATGCATATCAGCTCCGGCAAGAGGTGTTTTTGGGTGAAGTTGCAGGCGAGGTGTCTAGTGGTCGTGGACATCACGCACGCGGTCTCTCAAATTGTTTTTTAATATTTGGTTTTACGCGCGTCAATCCTAACTTCTTCGCAGCCTGATCTTATCTCCAGGCAAAATCAACTGAACTCGAATCAATGGAGTAGGTTAAGTTTGATGTAAATCTGTCATGATGTTCTAGCCGCCGCCTCCTCCTTCTCCTCCACAAAAAAGTTAGGATTTTTGCCTCCCGCCGACGCCGTCATAGGTCCGCTTCCTCTCGGGTGGTCATAGGGCCATGGGGGCGCGGTGGATCTCGACAAGGGTTGGCGGGAGGGCTTCATTTTTAGTCGTTTCTTTCGTTTTGCTAGGATTTGTATCATGCTCTGGAAGACGAGACGGCGGCGGCTCCCTGAAGATGGAATAAAAGTCTTCCCGCATAGCCCCCGTTCCGGCGGTGCGTCTAGCACCGTTGGTGGGCGTGTGGAGGTGTGTCTCCGGTGGATCTATCTTCGGTGGATTTGCTCGAATCTCGTCGTTGTTCGTCTACGTTCGTGTGTCTTCAGATTGGATCTTTCTGATCTACGCTATTCTTCATCTGCGGCGGTTGCTGGTCTGGTGCGTTGGTCCTACGAGGCGTTAGCACAACGGCTTCCCGACTATCTACTACAACAAGTTGTGCCCGCGTCCGGCAATGGAGGGGCGGTGATGGCGGCGCGCCTTCGGCTCGCTTCAATGCTGGTAGTCGTCGCTAGGTAATCTACGGATCTAGATATAATTTTTATTGTTTTTGTTATTCGTTATACTGCCATGATTGAAAATGAATAGATCGGAAATTTTCTCACAAAAAATAATAATCAATGAAGTAGTATTTCACCTTTTTTTTCCTGAAAAAGAGGATATACCCTCTATCTCTGCATCAGATAATGCACTAGGACATAATATTATTAATTATTGGAACAAAGTCATGCAAAGCTAAGCAGTGAGACTGATCAAATAAGCGAAGAAAAAATAAAAGTAAAAAGAAACGAGCTCATCCGCATAGGACAGGACTAGGGTGACATCTCTAAATCCTAACGTAAAACCTAGAAGCTATGTAGGAGACAAAGGGCACATCATTTCGAGACAACACCTTCAAGAACAAATCCCCGGTCACACGCTAATGTTGGCTGGTCCAACGAGATGTCGGAATAAAGAGCTATCACCCCTCGAAGTAGGCATGGCGAAGCCCGCGCGGATCCGGCGGCGGCGGGACCTGCTCTTCCCGTTTGCTTCGGGCGTTCACGGGTTGGGGAGCTCGTGGCGGCGGCCTACGGATGGCGGCCGACGTTCATGCTTCGCGTCGGCTGCGGGCTGGAGGTGCTGCCGGATGCGGCGGCCTCCTGCTGATGGCTGGTCGTGGCGTGGTGGCAGGGTTCGTGCAGGCCCGATCTGGGATATGGGCTCGGCCGGCCTGCTGCTCTCGTGCATGTTCTCGCGGCTCATGGCTCCGCCGTGGTTGGCCGTGTTCCGCAGCAGGGTTCCTCTGCCGGTCGGTTGCTCGTTGGCGGCTCCAGCTTCTGTGATCATGCATTGGCCATGGTGTGGAGGCACTTGGTGCTGTGGTGGTTTGGCCCTAATGTTCTTCATCCGCAAAATCGTCTTTCTGCTGGACTTCGACCTCTTCGATCTGGCTGCAGACTAGTTCCGATTTTTCCGTCAGAGATCTATACGGATTGGCGTGTGTCGCCCCAAAGTATCTAGTTCGGAAAGGTCCGGTCGCGCACACTCATATTATCAGCTGGCACGACTTCAAGTGGGCATGACGCGAAGCTTCGTTTTCTTATCGGAGTCATGGGACATGTCTAAGTCAAGATTTTCAAGGCATTGCTAAAGGTGAAGAAAGTCAGGGTGGCTGCGATTGGAGGTCTTGAAGCATTGGCAGAAAGGTATATTGGATCAATGAAGACTGTGTGCTAGGTGTATCGTGACTTGCAGCAACGGCCTTGGCAAGTGGGGGCGGCAGCATTGGAGGACGACAATCTTGCTGGTGCTCCTCGAGTACCGAGTCTCGATTCCCAGGGTGAAAACCCAAGGTTTGGTCTTTACTGGTTGTACCTGGCAATGACCTTATTGAAGACATTGTTTTTGGGTGAATTCAGACTTTCTTCAGGGTGAAAACCCAAGATCTTCGATCGGGCAATGACAATGCTTGTGGCGGCGGCGAATTCCGCGCGGATCCAGCGGCGGCGGGACCTGCTCTTCCCGTTTGCTTCGGGCATTCGCTGATTGGGGAGCTCGTGGCGGCGGCCTTCGGATGGCGGCCGACGTTCATGCTTCGCGTCGGCTGCGGGCTGGAGGTGCTGCCGGATGCGGCGGCCTCCTGCTGGTGGCTGGTCGTAGTGTGGTGGCGGGGTTCATGCAGGCCCGATTTGGGATTTGGGCTCGGCCGGCCTGCTGCTCTCGTGCATGGTCTCGCAGCTCATGGCTCCGCCGTGGTTGGCCGTGTTCCGCAACAGGGGTCCTCTGCCGGTCGGTTGCTCGTTGGCGGCTCCAGCTTCTGTGCTAGTGCACTTGCCACGGCGTGGAGGCACTTGGTGCTGTGGTGGTTTGGCCCTAATATTCTTCATCCGCAAAATCGTCTTTCTGCTGGACTTCGACCTCTTTGATCTGGCTGCAGACTAGTTCCGATTTTTCCGTCAGAGATCTATACGGATTGGCGTGTGTCGCCCCAAAGTATCTAGTTCGGAAAGGTCCGGTCGCGCACACTCATATTATCAGCTGGCACGACTTCAAGTGGGCATGACGCGAAGCTTCGTTTTCTTATCGGAGTCATGGGACATGTCTAAGTCAAGATTTTCAAGGCATTGCTAAAGGTGAAGAAAGTCAGGGTGGCTGCGATTGGAGGTCTTGAAGCATTGGCAGAAAGGTATATTGGATCAATGAAGACTGTGTGCTAGGTGTATCGTGACTTGCAGCAATGACCTTGGCAAGCGGGGGCGGCAGCATTGGAGGACGACAATCTTGCTGGTGCTCCTCGAGTACCGAGTCTCGATTCCCAGGGTGAAAACCCAAGGTTTGGTCTTTACTGGTTGTACCTGGCAATGACCTTATTGAAGACATTGATTTTGGGTGAATTCAGACTTTCTTCAGGGTGAAAACCCAAGATCTTCGATCGGGCAATGACAATGCTTGTGGCGGCGGCGAAGTCCGCGCGGATCCAGCGGCGGCGGGACCTGCTCTTCCCGTTTGCTTTGGGCATTCGCGGATTGGGGAGCTCGTGGCGGCGGCCTTCGGATGGCGGCCGACGTTCATGCTTCGCGTCGGCTGCGGGCTGGAGGTGCTGCCGGATGCGGCGGCCTCCTGATGGTGGCTGGTCGTAGTGTGGTGGCGGGGTTCATGCAGGCCCGATTTGGGATTTGGGCTCGGCCGGCCTGCTGCTCTCGTGCATGGTCTCGCGGCTCATGGCTCCTCCGTGGTTGGCCGTGTTCCGCAGCAGGGGTCCTCTGCCGGTCGGTTGCTCGTTGGCGGCTCCAGCTTCTGTGCTCGTGCGCTTGCCACGGCGTGGAGGCACTTGGTGCTGTGGTGGTTTGGCCCTAATGTTCTTCATCCGCCAAATCGTCTTTCTGCTGGACTTCGACCTCTTCGATCTGGCTGCAGACTAGTTCCGATTTTTCCGTTAGAGATCTATACAGATTGGCATGTGTCGCCCCAAAGTATCTAGTTCGGAAAGGTCCGGTCGTGCACACTCATATTATCAGCTGGCACGGCTTCAAGTGGGCATGATGCGAAGCTTCGTTTTCTTATCGGAGTCATGGGACATGTCTAAGTCAAGATTTTCAAGGCATTGCTAAAGGTGAAGAAAGTCAGGGCGGCTGCGATTGGAGGTCTTGAAGCATTGGCAGAAAGGTATATTGGATCAATGAAGACTGTGTGCTAGGTGTATCATGACTTGCAGCAACGGCCTTGGCAAGCGGGGGCGGCAGCATTGGAGGACGACAATCTTGGTGGTGCTCCTCGAGTACCGAGTCTCGATTCCCAGGGTGAAAACCCAAGGTTTGGTCTTTACTGGTTGTACCTGGCAATGACCTTATTAAAGACATTGTTTTTGGGTGAATTCAGACTTTCTTCAGGGTGAAAACCCAAGATCTTCGATCGGACAACGACAATGCTTGTGCATTGTTTCCTATTTGGAAGCGTTGCTTTGGAGAGCCTCTTTTGTAATCCCGATGTTGTCTTCGGTGGTGGTCATAGTGCTACTGTTGTTAGTGATTGATCACCGTGGCGGGGCCTTTTTCTTTTTTCATTTCCTTTTCTTTTTTGGCTATGTGTATCCTTGGTGTCTTTGGACATCTTGTTGGTACGGAGGCCGGGTGTAATTGGTATCTTTGCGATATTAATATATTCCCTTTCTCGAAAATTGACACAGCTTGATCTTACTATAAGGCTAGCACTACTACAGATCGGTATACTACTAATCCCTCGTTACTAACTGGCCTCTAACCCTGAGTCAGTGATGAGTGTCAACACTGACCGGCCTGGACATGAGCGTTAGTAGTGACTGTTTTGTACAAATCATCACCGACCAACAAATTTCGGGACACCTCATCCTAACCGACCAGTCTTAAGGGGGGTCACTGATGACTTGTCCCTTGTTAGTGATAAGGCTCATCACTGACCTGTCGTTCGATATGGGGGGTCACTAATGACACTTCATCACTGACCTGCCAACCTTAGTGACCAGTCATTGTTGGTTCATGTCACTTTAAGAATTTCTCTATCCAGTCCACAACGCGTAAAATGATCTAACCTACCACATCCAAATCATATGCCCAACACCCCATCCCCAACCCCCCTCTCTCTCTTCCTCTCACGATGGTGACGACGCCCGCGCCCTCATCACTATTGTCCCTTGCCCTTGCTTGTCTCCGACACTACACTTCTTCTTCCCCAGCTCCCGCTCGCCCTCTCCCTGGCGACGGCCACGGATCGGTCCAAGCAATGATGCCAACTAGGACAATGGTCAGAGGATATTGATGCTCTAGATCTGGCTGGAGGAGTGCACAGGCCGGAGCACAATAGCTTTCTCCCTCGGGTATTGTCCCTCTCTCCCCAACTTCCATCTCAAACAACAGTGCAACAATTGTTCATCTTGTTTCGAACAAGTTAGATCCATTTTTTTGTCCAATCACTTAAAAATTTAGGGAATTTTATGTAGATATCGGAGATGTATTTATTTGCTGCAATTGGTTAAGTGGATTACAAACTATAGACAGAACAATGAGGAACTAAATTGTTTTGTATTAAGCGTATTATGTGTATGTGTTGGTGTGCTGTGCCCAGATTTTCTAATTTTATTTTTAGTTCCAGCCAAATTTTGGCCAAAATTTTGACTCAAAAGAAAGTGCCCACTTTTCTAAAATATTTACACACCATCAGACATATCATGTCTCATAATTTGGAAACGTTTCATCATGTTTGGAGAAACATATTGTGAGATTCATGACATGATCAGTTCCAACCAAATTTGGGCCAAAATTTTGACCCAAAAAAAGTGCCCTGATTTTTTTACACAAAATCAAGCATATTATGTGTAGTAATTTGGGAAGTTATTTTTATCAAGTTAGGTGAAACAAATTGTGAGATGATTCATCAAATTTTCTTTTTCAGACAAAATATTGAGCCGAAAACATAGTGTCTAGATTTTTTTTTTCATTTTTTTGCATAAAATCAAGCATATTATATATAGTAATTTGAGAAATTTTCAGCTAAAAATGTAGGAGAATGAATCAGAACTACCTGGTCATGACTGGCAACCACTACTCTATGCCTTCTCACACAGAACTAGCTGGTCAAAGGAGAAGAACTGGAAGGAGTGACACCATCGTGTCGCTTCCAAACATGGTCGCACCGCCGTCTTGCCGATGGTTGCCATCTATGCCATGGCAACGCCTAGCATCCATCGGCACCAGAAGTGCCATAAATATGCTGGTGATGGTGCAGGAGAGGAGGACCACGCCTCCGACGACCTCCCCACAAGACCAGGCCAGCACTAGAGGCGTCATTCCAGATCCCAAGATCTGATATGCATCACCATCGCCAAAAAACACCCATGCTCGTTGGCCACAACATTCGGCGCAAGAGGACTCCAAGGTACCGAGGACAATCCATGCAACGCCGAACGATCTTTGGCTCCACCGCGGCAAGAGCACCACCAAGTCGTCAAACAATGTCGTTGCTCGTCTAGGCCGGTCGGACAGAGACAAACGCACACTATAGCCATCGGGGAGTCGACGTCGCACCAACGGGGGTTGCCGTCGAAACCGCCGCCGGTGGCCTTAACGTTCCGCTGGATCCATTGATGTTAGAGGAGGTGAGGGAGTAATGGACTAGGGGTCTCGAGACATCGGCCCACTGAATATGGGTTGAACTGCTGAAGCCGCATAGTGATGGGAAACCTATGAAGCCGTGGTGTGCCCTCCAAGTCAAGGATATGCATGATCTTTTTATTCCTTGTTGTAATCGATCTCCGGTAAACCCTAACCCTATCGATGTCCATATAAACCGAGGGTTGTAGTCATTAGGGAGGGAGCTTCCCATATCACCTCATCACCTTAGGGTTTAGCTCATGCTGATCTCGAGGTAGATCCACTATGTAATCATATACACATCCAATATAATCGAGCATGACGTAGGGTATTACCTCTTTGAGTGGCCCAAACCTGGGTAAACACCGTGTTCATCGTCCCTTGTTTCCCATCGATCCCAGATCCACAGCTCGGGACCCCCTACCCCGAGGTCTGCCGGTTTTGACACCGACACTGGTGCTTTCATTGAGAGTTCCTCTATGAGGTCGCCCAAGGATCGATGGCTCGCCTAGTCATAGGAGAAGGCATTAGCTCCAGGGACCTCTTCGTCCCTGGACAACTCTTCGCGTTCGGCAGCATCGTGCTGCACGCTGACCCGGCTGGTCGCCTGGATCAGGTCGATAGCTTCGCTCCTGAACACCAAATTTGATTCGGCAACCTGGAATACATTGTGGATACGCACGGCGATCTGGTCTCCATCGGGTTCATTGCCCCTTCCCGCATCCCCGAAGACCTTGCCGCGCCTGCTCTGGAGTCCCCCACCGATCTGTTTGGTAGATCGGCCCCCGTCCTCCGAACAGCTTCGAGCCAGGAGGGCTCACTACAAGAAATATATCAACTTGTGACCATCACTATTGGTCACTGAATGCTCATTGTTTTCCATTTGTGACCATTTTGTGACCAAAAACAGATGGTCAAAAGCTGGCCGTCGTAAACTGAAATTAACGACCTTTCTTCTGGAATAGTTGTAAGGGCATATTTCTCCCTAAGTAGTTTTGGTGATTGATGACAATGCATTTGCGGACTAATCATGTGCTCTAAGCTCTTTCAGGTATATCTCACCTAGGCACAAGACGATTGTTTACCCCTCGGATTTGATGGAAGACGGTGTTTCCTTTTTGCTCCCTGTCGGTGGCTTTGAGTAATAGGAAAGCCGTACTATTAAGAGGGGGTCCGTTTCGGAAAGGTTTGGGTGGAATCAACACGTACACATCTTACTCTCGCACCACCTTTCGTTTGCTTCTCTGGAGCTCCGGCCGTTTCTTATCGTATATGCAAACCATGGCTTCCTACTTGTACATCTGCCTGGCAAGCGGTAGTACCGCTCATATAAGCGGTAGCACCGCACAGCCACACGGTAGTACCGCGACTGGCCATGGTAGTACCGCACAAGCGGTAGTACCGCGTCTCTAGGACGGTAGTGTAATGCCCCGGATGTAATACTTTCCCTTTTGGGTATATAATATATCTCCGGCTTCATCTATTTCCATTTCGGGTTCTTTGTCTTTCGGGCTTTTGTCGTTTTGTGGTGTGAGTGTGTGGCATTCATTCATATCATGTAGACATGTGCATTGCATTGCATCTGTGTTGTGGGTTGCATCCGGTTCGTGGCGTTCCTTCCCGTTGTCCGTTTCGTGTTCCGGAGCTCCCTCACGTGTCCGTGACGTCCCGTAGGCCTACTTTGTTGTTCGGGCGTTTTTCGTTACCGGTGTGCCGCGAGGTTGTGTTGTGTGTTGTTGTTTTGTTGTGTGCAACCCGCCTCTCAAATCTCGTCTCGTTTGGACTCCGTTGACTTTTCCCTCCGTTGTCCGTGTGGGTCCGAAGTGCCTTCGCTTCGTGTCCCGGAAATACCCCTACTGCTTTCTTTTATCTCCGTCTAGTCCTTTTAAAATCATCCCCGCGATCGGATCCGTCGGATCGCGATCGGAGGGCTCCTAAACACCCCTAGTCTCCAAACCCTAGTCTAAAACTGCTACATATAGACCCCCCTAGTCTATGTGGGCATCCCCTTCTTCTTCCTCCTCTCTCCCCTCTTTTTTTTTTCCTTTTTTACTTCAGATCCAGAAAACCTGCCCGGATCCCGAAGGATCCCTCGATCTACCAGCCGCCGATCGACCGGGATCCCCTCGAGGGTCAACGCTTCGCTCCTTCGCGTGGGGTCTTCGACCGCGTCGGGCCGCCTGAGCGACCGGTCGCTACCGCAGGCATCGTCCCGCTTCGCTTCTCCCGTCGGGCCCGTGCGTCGCCCCTGGGAGGACCACATCCCCGCGAGCTCCTCCGCCTGGGCTCGGCCCACTCGCCCTTGCCCCCAGCCAGGCGCTCCGGCCCGAGTCGTCGTACTCCGCGCCGGGCCTCCCCAGGCCGCGGCAGCCAGGCCGCCGCCCCCGCGGGCCGTACGCCGCCAGCTGCGCGGGCCGCCGCCTCCGCCTCGGTGGGCCTCCTCCACCCCAGCCACCGCGGGCCGCCGCCGCGTCGGGCCGCCTCCGCCGCAACAGTGCCTCCCCACGCGGGCCCAGATCCAGCCGCCGGCCCGTACTGTTCATCGAGGTTGTTTTTTTCCTCTAAGTCCCCAGATCTGTCAATCTGAGATGCATACTTTGACCTGCCCTAACTTTTTCTCTGCTGCTCCGTTTTGCGCGTGTAGCATGTCCAGATGTTCGTGGAGATGTCCTCTACGTTTTACCTGTTGTAGTCATGCATGTTAGATGTCATCTTGACACTTGTTTTGCTGTTGCAAGAGTGCATCATGTTAAAAACTGCTGTTATGTGTTATTTTCATGCCACCTTTGACTTGTGATAACTTTTAGCTCGTTTGTCCAAACGATGCAAATGACATGTCCACGTGTTCGTCTTGCCACGAACTACGTGTTGTGTGTGATAGGTTGCATGGTAGATTTATTATTTCCTTGTTATCATCGTTGCAAAGTGCCATGTTCACATGTTGTGTTTTCACTTGTTATGAAATGCCATCTTGTTGAGCTCGTTGCAATCGGTGTGTTCACCACAATGATGCATGCTTGTGTGTTTCGGGATCACCGTCATATGTATTTTGATGAGGTGCTTACCCTTTGCCATGTTTAGTTTCGAGGTGACTCAAACATGCTCTTTTGTGTGCTAAGATGATGTTGCTGTTTTAGGACTTAGTGAAATTTCACTAAGTCTGAAATCTGTAACGTTCCGATGCCATGTTCGTGTGATGTTGTAGGACAAAGCATGATAGTTTTGGGGTGGATTTTGATTGTTCCTTGAAGTATATATTGTTGTCTTTCCATCCATGTCCTCACATGTCCATTTGAGGTGCTGTAGCATGTTTATCTTTTGCTCTAAAGTTTCAATAAAATTCTGCTGCCAGAATTTTATTTCAAAGTTCAATATGTCCAAGATCATTGCTATTGATCCGTGACTCCGTTGGGGGTGCACTTTGGACCTAGTTGCTGTACTTTATGTCTAGTTTGTGTTCATGTCCTTTGCCATGCTTTTTGGGTGCTGTAGCTTAATTATTTTGAGCTCCCAAGTTGCTATGTTGCTGTAATTTTCAGCTTTCGCTCAAATCTTGTTTCGGGCATAACTTTTAGCCCGGAACTCCGATTTCAGCGAATCTTATATCAAACTTGGGTGATTTTCTGTGTAGATTAATAATATCAGGTTGTTATCTTGTTTTGAGGTGTTTTGCTTGAGTGATGTTTTACGTGCTCCATGTGCATCCCTAGTGCATCCATCATGCATTCATGTTTTTCGAGTGCGCATTGCATCGTGTTGATTGGTGCTTGGTGTGTTTGTTGTGTTTAGAGCCGGAATCTGAGACCGGGAACGAAGTTGAGCACGAGTTTTCCAACGAGGTTGAGCACGAGGACCCTTCTTACGATCCGAACGAATTCTCTCCAGGCAAGATGACCGAACCCCGATAACTTTACTATCTTTGCCTATTGCTAGTAGTCTCGATCTATAGTTTTGCCTCGATGCCCATGTTCTTCTTGTCAGCCTCCTATTTGTAACCAATTGCCATGTTTAACCACCCTACCTATGCAAACCGTTGCTTGGCTAAGTACGCTTCGCTCAACCCTTCTTATAGCGTTGCTAGTTGCAGGTGAAGTGAAGATGCTTGCTCCATGTTGAAGTTTGGTTGGGTTATATCACACTATATAAATGCTGTAATTGAAATCATCTATATATTGGCAAGGGTGGAAGGCTAAGCCTTTTGCTTGGTGTTTTGTTCCACTCATGCCGTTAGGATCCGTATAAGCCGGTTTTATGTTCCTTGATTATGCGTTCCTAACACGGTTGGGGTGTATGGGACCCCCTCGATAAACCGCTAAGTGCTAAGTCTTTTCCAGCAAATCCCAACATTGGTACTATTTGCCTAATAACAAACTAAACATGCATAGGGAGTAATTAACCCTCTTTCTTAATCAACAACCCCGGGCCAGTGCTCCACATGAGTGTTGGTCCGAAACGAGCGGACTGTGGGGCCGCCTTGGGGCAACCTGAGGTATTTGGCATACACCTGTAGGACGTCTCATCCGGTCGTGTCCTGAGACCTAGATACGCGCGGCTACTATCAGGGTGTCGACACGCCGGGAGGATTTGCTGGATTAGCCTTACCTTAGCTCGGTATATCTTGAGCACGGGATTCCGAGGATACTCGGGTCTTCCCACTTTGGAGTTGCGACTCCGCGGATCGTGGGCTTGTAATGGGTCAAGTTGGAACACCCCTGCAGGGTTTTGAACTTTCGAAAGCCGTGCCCGCGGTTATGTGGCAGATGGGAGCTTGTTAATTCCGGTTGTAGATAACTTGACACAATGATACTAATACACTACCAGCGTGTGTTCCGTGACTGTCAATTTTCGAATAGGGATTCGGGAGTTGAACAGGGAGGGGTTATGTTTGTGAGCTTGTAGCTAGGATCACTTCGTGATCACTTCTCGCCGATGCCTTCTCTTCTCGCTCTCACTTGCGTAAGTTAGATGCTAGTTGCTGCTGCAGACTTGTTCTTTCTTCAGCCTTCCCTCACCTAAAGGCTTAAATAGTTCTGTTACCCGGAGACGGGATTGCTGAGTCCTCTGTGGCTCACAGTTACTTCACACACCAGATGCAGGTCCAGCTGTGAGCTATCCAGGTGATGGCACCGAGCTGGATTGGGAGTACGACGAGGAGCGTAGTCGTTACTATGTGCGCTACCCGGACGATCAGTAGTGGAGACTCTTACTAGGATTCGATCCGCCTGTGGTTGTTTTATTTATCTGAGTTTGGTACTTTGACATTTGGCTTTTGCCCTTAGAGGGTTGTAGTGCTCTTAATGTTTGATGTTTGAGACTTGTACTGTTATTCTGTGACGTGGCGATTGTAAGCCAACTACTTTCAGTTTACTATCCCCTCTTTTACATGAGTTGTGCAAAGTTTACCAGACTTGAGATCATTCTAGGATGGAATTATGCCTTTAAGTCGGGCCTCGACCCGTAGGAGGTATAACTCCATCCTGGGCATTACAAGTTGGTATTCAGAGCCTTCTCCGACCTAGGAGCCCCCACTGTTTGATCGAACCGTTGACGGTTGAGTCTAGGCACACACTAAAAACTTTTTGAGTCCTATATTATATCGGAGAGTAGGATTTCTTTGCTTCTCATCTCCTTTCTCTCTGGTGAGGACTCCTGACGTCTACTCTTGTCTCTCCTATCTTCAAAATTTGCACAAATTTTTTTTTTAGGAATCCCGCGAGTATTCTGGGATTGTTTCGATGTTCTTGTGACAAGGATATTGTTCCCGATGCCTCCTGTTACCGAGGAGTTGAGCTTCGGGGTATCATTGTAACAAGCATATCGCAGCAGTACTAAATACTTAAGACGGCCGACATCGAAAATCTCCCCTATACGGCCAGTGGCAAGATAACCCCGACATCACCCAGTACTGGGGAGGTAGTTCGGGAGTATTGCCATAGCTTGTTATAGTGGATGCTTTTCGAAGGTCCGAGGTACACAGTTTCCGAGAAAGACTGGTTATGTGTTGAAGGATGGATACACCTGGATGTAGGTTAGAGTTGATTGCGCGGTGCTTCCCGTGTATCCCCAACACCTGATTGCATAACTGGAATCTTTCGGAAAGCTATAGGTGGGTTTTATCCAGTAGATCGTAGGCATTCTTCCAACGAATGCAGGTTAGTGAGTTCGGGGTTCGACAT
>LR738713.1:540086461-540323409 GCA_902687465.1 Secale cereale
GGGGGGGGGGGGGGGCCTCGGCCCCCCGAGAGTCCCCCGGTGGCCTACTTTGGCATATATTTAAAGGGTTCCCCGAAACCCTCAGAACAGGACTTTTTTCGCGATCCCATCTCTGTTCCGCCACCGCCGCCGCTTCCAAGATCGGGAGCACCAGGAGAACTCTTCCCGGCACCCTGCCGGAGGGGAGGATCACCACCGGGAGCTTCTCCACCACCATGGACGCCTCCCGGATGACTCGTGAGTAGTCTCCCTTGGACCATGAGTCCATGACCAGTAGCTATGTGATGTTCTCCTCCTGTTCTTGTGCTTCACTAATTAGTCCTCGTGAGCTGCCCTACATGATCGAGGCACCTATGTAATCCTTATGCTGTTGCTATGTTGAGTTTGCCGGGATCCGATAGATTATGAGATTATGTTCAGATTGATCTTGAGTAATATATTTGATTCACCTCTTTTATATTTTAGTTCATAAGTAATTCTTGCATGTTCTCCGTTGTTATTTATAGCTTTGGCCGAGTAATAGGTAGTGACTCCAAGAGGGAACGTTATGCTCGATTGTGGGTTCATGCCCCTCGATGACTAGCTTGAGTGACAGAAACATGAGTCTAGGGGATGTGCTGTTGCCACAAGGGGGAAAACAACGGTGCTTGTACCCGCGGGTGCAAGGATTGTTTACTTTACGCAAAGTTCTTTTAATGCAGTTGTCTGTTGCATTGAGTTTACACTATGGGTGGGACTCGCAACTTAATACCAGCGAGATGTTCTGGATAGATATCTCAAGGTGGATGATTAGTAGTAGATATTGATGGATTTCGGTCTACTTACTTTGGCGTACCACCCATGCTTTGAACCTCAACCTTTCTTGCAATGTAGTCAGCATTGGTTTGCGTTCGTGGTCCTGTCAATTGCCCAGCTGTAATTTGTTTACCTCACATAGCTGTTTTATCGTCTTTTGGGAGAGAGACATCACTTGTGAACATCATGAGACTCCGGTCCATATTACTATCATTGATCACACACACTATTTACTTTTCGCTATTTTACTTACTATTGCAAAACACTATCTATCACTACTATCATATTGCTTTTAACCCTTTGTGAACTACAAGGCCGGAGAGATTGACAACCTCTCGGTACTCGTTGGGAGCAAAGTTATTTGTATCTGTGTGCAGGTCCACGTTGATTGCTAATTGCGCCGTTAGCAGTTGACACCTACCTGTTGAACCTAGGAGTCTCTGGGGATTCGATCCTTGGCATCTTTGCTAGGGGAAAACACTTCTACTTACTGCATCTTACACCTTCCACTTGGGGTAACCAACGAGGGGTTCGAGGCCCATCAAGGAGTATTTTCTGGCGCCGTTGCCGGGGACTCCACTCTTCAGGATAGGGGAGTTGCATGCTATCTTTTACCTTTGCTTTTTAGTCTTGTTAGTTTACCTTTCACTTTTTTGCTTTAGTTCCTTTTATCGAAAATCACATAAATAGTTATCTTGCTTGCTTGCTACTATGGGTTCCACCGAGAACACCAAGTTGTGTGACTTCACTAGTCACAACAACGATGACTTTATCAGCACACCTATCACTACACCTGCCACTTCAGCACCTTCATATGAAATTAAACCTGCTTTACTTAACTTAGTCATGAGAGAACAATTCTCCGGTGCTGGAGATGATGCTGCTTTACACTTGAACAACTTTGTAGAACTTTGTGATATGCAAAAGTACCAAGAAATAGATGGTAATATTGTTAAGCTTAAGCTTTTTCCTTTCTCCTTGAGAGGAGGAGCTAAAATTTGGTTTCAGTCTTTGCCTAGAAATAGCATAGATTCATGGGACAAGTGCAAAGATGCTTTTATCGGAAAATACTATCCACCTGCTAAAATTATCCAACTTAGAAGTAACATCATGAATTTTAAACAATTGGATAATGAACACGTTGCCCAAGCTTGGGAACGTATGAAATCTCTTATCAAAAACTGCCCTACTCACGGTTTGACTACTTGGATGGTTATCCAAACTTTTTATACAGGCTTGAACTTTACCTCGTGGAACTTGTTAGATTCGGCCGCAGGAGGAACTTTTATGTCAACTACACTTGGTGCTGCCACAAAGCTTCTCGATGAGATGATGACCAACTATTCCCAATGGCACACCGAACGCGCTCCAACAGGTAGGAAGGTAAACTCTGTCGAGGAGATTTCCTCCCTCAATGAAAAAGTTGACTTGATCATGTCTCTACTTTCGGAGCAATCTACTGTTGATCCTCGTGATGTTCCTTTAAATTCTTTGATTGCTTAAGAACAAGTAGATGTTAACTTTATCTCTAGAAACAATTTCAACAACAATGCTTATAGGAGTAATTTTGGTAACAATTCTAGACCGTTCCCCTCTAACTCTTATGGGAACAACAATGCTTATCCTAGTACCAAGAACTCCAATACTGAACTAGAGACCATGCTTAGAGATTTCATCACTACCCAAAAAGCCTTTAATAAGAATGTAGAAGAGAAACTACATAAACTAGATGATCTTTCTTTTAAGGTAGACCACTTAGCCAATGAGGTAAAATTGCTAAAAATTGAAACTTCTCCTCTTAAGGAGAGGGAAGTCATCCCTATTAATGCTACTCAAGTACAAATTAATGAAAATATTAGGATGATGGCTAAGCTTAAAGAAAGATGGGCTAGAGAAAGGGAGGAAGAGGAAAGAATTAAGAGCCTTCCTACCCACCACACTGTTGCTACTATCCAAGTTATTGAGGATGTTCACACTCTTAGCACCCAATGTACTCCTGGTCCCAATGGACCTATTAATGGTGATGCTATAGAAACTACCAAACATGTGAGCCTTAAGGACACCACTACCACTTTACTTGATGCTCGTGACCTTGATTTTGATAATTGCACTCGTACAGAAGTTATTGATTTCCTTCACAAAATGTCTAGAGATCCCCGCACTAGCACGCTTAACCTTGCCTTCACAGAGCATATCACTAATGCTCTCATCAAAGCTAGGGAGGAGAAACTTAGAGTAGAAGCCTCCATACCTAGAAAGCTAGAGGATGGTTGGGATCCTATGATAAAAATTAATTTGAATGACTTCTCTTGTTATGCATTATGTGATGTTGGTGCTAGTACCTCTGTTATGCCCAAAAGGATATATGATATGCTTAATTTGAAACCTTATGATTCTTGTTCTTTCGGTGTTCGTCTCGTTGATTCTTCCATAAAGAAACCTTTGGGGAGGATCGACGATGTTCTTATTGTTGTCAATGATAATTATGTTCCCGTTGATTTCACTATTATGGATATTGAATGTGATCCTTCATGTCCAATTATTTTGGGACGTCCCTTTTTGCGCACCGTTGGTGCTATCATTGACATGAAAGAGGGTAATATAAAATTTCAGTTTCCTCTCAAGAAAGGGATGGAACACTTCCCTCGTAAGAAGGTCAAGTTACCTTTTGAGTCCGTTGTACGAGCTAGCTATTCTTTTACTCTTGATAAAACTTGATCTATGCATTATGCCTAGCTTAAAGGCATAAAAGAAAGCGCTTTTGGGAGGCAGCCCACATGAATAAATTTTTTGCTTTTGTTGTGTCTTGATGTTGTTTACTGCTGTAGCATCATCATTGTATCTTTGCTTTTCATATTTGTGCCAAGTATAGCCTCTGATTGCTAGAAAGTTCAAAAGTTGTGAGGTGCTGTCCAGGAAACAGATTCTGTCCTTGGATAGAAAAATTCGTATAAAATCACCAGATCATCTTTTTGGTCTGAATTTTTTCGACAGAGTTCTCTATATAATTGTCTTTCGTGCTTCAGTTCTGAGTTTTTTGATTTGAGTTGCAGAAGTATCCCGAACAGGTCAATTACTGCCTGCTGTTCTGTTTTTCACAGATTCTGTCCTGTTTTGCCTTACCTTCACTTTGCAAATTGAGAACTTGCTTTTTCTTTGCAAAAACCTTTTGGCAATCTTGAGAAACAGTATAACTTCAAGAATATCCTTATTTCCAGCAAGGTATAATTATTTTATTAAGGGTACTAACCTCGCTAATCAGATTATGATGAGTTGTGTATGAAGGGAGTTTTCAAGTGTGCGAGGGAAGATGATAAAAAGATTCAGGAGTGTCAAGCACTCAAGCTTGGGGATGCCCCCGTGCACCCCCAAGAAATATTCAAGGAGACTCAAGCGTCTAAGCTTGGGGATGCCCCCCGTGCATCCCCTTCTCCATCAACATTATCAGTTCGTCTTTCGTTCCGCTATATTTTTATCACTTCATGTGTTATGTGCTATGCTTGGAGCGTCTTGCTTTTAGTTTTCTTTTTAGTTTTTCATAACGAGTCGGAACCCAGCATTCCTTTATGTGGGAGAGAAACACGCTCCACCTCTACCTAGAACATTACATAGAATTTTCATGTCTATCTATGCTGTGTGTGTTCTTTGTCTTTTAAATAGCTACTATCGTGCGTTGCTCTTAGTATTCATGCTTATCTTTTCAAAGAGCTTTTATTTAGTTGGTTGCTTGAACTCTCTTTAATTACCATGCTCACCTTATTAAGAGAGTTTGCTTCCGTTGCATGGGTTAATGTGCCTATGATAAAGATGCTACTTTCATGATGGTGCTTAGTAATTCAGGTTTTCTTATGGTTAATCTCAAATAGCTGGGAGGTTCCCAATGTGTTATTGGAGTACCAACTTGGTTTGTTTGCCTATGATGTGGTATGGTATAGTAATATCTTCCTTCGAGAATTTATTTTGATTGACTTGGCGTATGCTCACGCATATTCAAGACTGTAAAGAAAGTCTGTCAAGCCTTGATGATCTTTTATTTCTGAGTAGCGATATAACTACCATGCCTGATTCAATATTGCTTTGTCGCTCTGCATGATTATGACCGTCATTGCTCTCTTAGTTGGTCGCTCCCAGTCTTTTGCTAACCTCCACCTGCACTAAGCAAATTAACCATGCAATACATAGCTCATGGGAAAGTAGCCTAAAAACTATTGTGGTAAAGAATATGTTGCCTATGTATCTTATTTCTTATGAGTTGCTTGCTGAGCGGTAACCATGTTTCTGGGGACGCCATCAACTGTCACACTTTTGTTGAATATCATGTGAGTTGCTATGCATGTTCGTCTTGTCTGAAGTAAGGGTGATTTACCGTGGGTTGAATTAATATGCATATTGTTAGAGAAGAACATTGGGCCGCCAACCAAAGCCATGCATCATGGTGGAAGTTTTAGCTTGGACCTTAATCCTCAATCTCTCATGAGAATATGCTTATGCATTAAAGAGGAGTCCATCATCTATTTTCTATGTTGCCCCGATATGGATGTCCTCAAGTTGAGATCTATCAAAAATGAGAAATCAAATGCGATCTATCTCCTTGGACCTTTGTACAGGTGGCATAGAGGTACCCCTTTGTGACACTTGGTTAAAACATATGCAATGCAATGATAACCCATGGGGATCCGAGCTAATTAGGACAAGGAGCGAGCACTATTAGTATTCGATGCATGAGGCTTGCAACTTATAGGATGTTTTATGCATGACACATATGAAGTACTACTGCCGTTGACACAATTGCTTCCATGTTTCAAAATAAAAACATCTAGTACTTCAAGCACCAACTACTGAGAGCATGATTGTCATTCTGAGTGTAATGTGCATTGTCCCAAAGTAGCATTGTCTTTTGCATGATTGTGATATCGTTTATTCTGAAATGATTGTATCTAGTCATCACTTAAACCTTGAAGGTGCCCCTGCATTTATGTTTTGCATCACTAAAGGGGGCAATCTAGATATCACTTGATCATATTTGCACATCATGTTCATTGCAAATCTTTTTGATGTTTCAGTTTCATGTTGTAAAACTTTCAGTCATTTGTGATTTTCTCTTGAGACAACTTAATTACTTTAGAATCATTGTCTTAGTAAGCTTTTGTCATATGACTATGAGAAAGTCCTATATGGTTAATAGCATGTCACCACAGAAATTATTCTTGTTATCATTTACCTACTCGAGGACGAGCAGGAATTAAGCTTGGGGATGTTGATACGTCCAAAATGTATCTATAATTTCTGCTTGCTCCATGCCACTTTTGGGTGATATAGCTATGATATTCATACACTTCCATACACTTTTGATCATATTTGGACTAACTTACTAATCCAGTGCACCCTAGTGCCAGTTTCTATTTTCGGCTATTTTTGTATTTCAGGTTTTCACGTTTCGAGAACTGCCCAGAAAAATCCAGAAAAATTATATAAAAAATCAGCGATACGGAAACAACACTGCGTCCGAAGGGTAGCCTGGGGGTGGCCACAGGGGCTCCAGGCGCCCTGTGGGCGCGCCCCCCCTGGGCCGCGCCGGGGGGGGGGGGGGGCTCGGCCCCCCGAGAGTCCCCCGGTGCCCTACTTTGGCATATATTTAAAGGGTTCCCCGAAACCCTCAGAACATGACTTTTTTCGCGATCCCATCTCTGTTCCGCCGCCGCCGCCGCTTCCAAGATCGGGAGCACCAGGAGAACTCTTCCCGGCACCCTGCCGGAGGGGAGGATCACCACCGGGAGCTTCTCCACCACCATGGACGCCTCCCGGATGACTCGTGAGTAGTCTCCCTTGGACCATGAGTCCATGACCAGTAGCTATGTGATGTTCTCCTCCCGTTCTTGTGCTTCACTAATTAGTCCTCGTGAGCTGCCCTACATGATCGAGGCACCTATGTAATCCTTATGCTGTTGCTATGTTGAGTTTGTTGGGATCCGATGGATTATGAGATTATGTTCAGATTGATCTTGAGTAATATATTTGATTCACCTCTTTTATATTTTTGTTCATAAGTAATTCTTGCATGTTCTCCGTTGTTATTTATTGCTTTGGCCGAGTAATAGGTAGTGACTCCAAGAGGGAACGTTATGCTCGATTGTGGGTTCATGCCCCTCGATGACTAGCTTGAGTGATAGAAACATGAGTCTAGGGGATGTGCTGTTGCCACAAGGGGGAAAACAACGGTGCGTGTGCCCGCGGGTGCAAGGATTGTTTTCTTTACGCAAAGTTCTTTTAATGCAGTTGTCTGTTGCATTGAGTTTACACTATGGGTGGGACTCGCAACTTAATACCAGCGAGATGTTCTGGATAGATATCTCAAGGTGGATGATTAGTAGTAGATATTGATGGATTTCGGTCTACTTACTTTGGCGTACCGCCCATGCTTTGAACCTCAACCTTTCTTGCAATGTAGTCTGCATTGGTTTGCGTTCGTGGTCCTGTCAATTGCCCAGCTGTAATTTGTTTACCTCACATAGCTGTTTTATCGTCTTTTGGGAGAGAGACATCACTAGTGAACATCATGAGACTCCGGTCCATATTACTATCATTGATCACATACACTATTTACTTTTCGCTATTTTACTTACTATTGCAAAACACTATCTATCACTACTATCATATTGCTTTTAACCCTTTGTGAACTACAAGGCCGGAGAGATTGACAACCTCTCTGTACTCGTTGGGAGCAAAGTTATTTGTATCTGTGTGCAGGTCCACGTTGATTGCTAATTGCGCCGTTAGCAGTTGACACCTACCTGTTGAACCTAGGAGTCTCTGGGGATTCGATCCTTGGCATCTTTGCTAGGGGAAAACACTTCTACTTACTGCATCTTACACCTTCCACTTGGGGTAACCAACGAGGGGTTCGAGGCCCATCAGTTGGTGGCCCAAGAAGAATATGTTGAGGATGATGATAATGATGAAGATGATGAGGTGGTCACCATGGCCACAATTGCTATTGCTAATACTCCGCGCTCATCTCTATTCAACTCGCCTAATGAGAACATCACCGCCAAGTGTCTCATGGCCAAGGCCTCCAACAAGGTAACCCCAAACATCAATACTACCATCACTTCTAATCCTTCATTGACGGATTGTATTGATGAGAGTGAGGGAAATAAGGAGGGAGAAAATGAATTTGAGGTGTTCATGAGCAAACTTAAGGGCAATCCCAAGAAGCTTTTTGTTGCTCTCTTGGAACAACTCGGTGAGGCCAATGACATGATCGAGGCTCACGAGGAGACCATTACTAAAATGGAAGGACATAGTCGAGACTATGCCGATGAGATATCGGATCTCTCTAACGCCCTAGAGGCAGAGCGTGGTCTTCGTTTGGCTCTTGAGGAGTCACACAACGATGATCATGCTAAATTAAAGAAAGATCTTGATCATGCTTTAGTTGTCTCTCGTGTGCTTAATTCCGAGAAGGCAAAACTTGAGGTTGACCATGCCAAACTCACGGAAGAGTTTGTCATACTCGACAAGGCTCACAAGGCCTTGAAAGGTATGCATGCTTCTCTCAAGGAGTCTCATGATCAACTCCAAGTTTCGCTAACCAAGGAAAAGGCTGTCTTTCCTCGCATGGTATTAATTGATAATGCAAATGCTACTAACCCATGTTGCGAGCATGTGCATCTTGTGGAAGAAAATGCCGAGTTGAAGAAACAACTTGAGAAAGGCCTTGTGACATGCATACAAGGTGAGAAGAACCTCAACAATCTTTTGAGCAATCAAAAGGAGGTTGTGGCAAAGGAAGGAATTGGGTTTGTTCCTAAGCCCAAGAAGAAGAAGAATGACAAGACCAAGCTACCACCCCCTCTCCGACAAACTTTTGTGAAAGAAGGAGAGGGCACATCGAAGAAGAAGAAAACGGTGAAAGGTGGTGGTGTCAAGAAAAACTCCACCATACCATCAAATATGGCCGGCGACTTTAATCCTTCATATGTTTTATGTCGTGCTAGTGATGGTCATGTGTTTGCTAAATTTGTTGGTTCTTCTTATGAATTCATTGAATGGTCCATTTGGGTTCCTAAGACCCTTGTTACTAACCTCAAAGGACCCATTACCAAATGGGTACCTAAATCCAAGAATTGATCTCTTGTAGGAGTTTGCTTCCGGTGGGGGGTTGCTCAATAGTGGAGCCACAAATCATATGACCGGAAGCAAAGACTTGGTGGTGGACGTGCATCTAGGTTCATCTATGGCCACCAATGTCGAATGGGGTGATGCTTCATCTTATAAGGTATTGGGGCTTGGCAAGGTTGTTGTCTCTCATGATCTCACGATCGAGAAAGTCATGCTTGTTGAGTCCCTTGCATACAATTTACTTTCTGTTCGCCAACTTGCACTCATGGGCTTTGCTACATTCTTTGATATTGATACCGTGGCCCTCTTGTGGAGCAAGACTCTTAAAGTATCCTATGTTGGGCATGTCGAGAACGGTCTTTATGTGGTTAACTTCTCGAAGCAACCCACTAAGATTGCAACATGCCTAATGGCTAAAGTTGATGTGGGATGGCTTAGGCATCGTCGTTTGGCCCATGTCAATATGAGATCTTTGCAAAGTCTTCTCAAGGGGGACCATGTCCGTGGACTAACAAATGTTAGCTTTGCCAAAGATCGTGCTTGCAGGGCTTGCATTGAAGGAAAGTTACATGAGACGGCTCACCCTCCCACGACTATCATCTATTCAAAAAGACCCCTAGAGCTCCTTCACATGGACCTCTTTGGGCCTCCATCTTTTGATAGTCTTGGGGGTAGAAAGTACTGCTTGGTGATTGTGGATGATTACTCAAGATACACCTGGGTATACTTCTTCAAGAAGAAGAGTGAGACCCAACAAACTATCATCAACTTTGCAAATGAAGCTCAACGACAACATGAAGCAAAGATTTTGATGATCAGAAGTGACAACGGCACCGAGTTCAAGAACTACACCTTGGATGAGTTTCTTAGTGATGAGGGGATCAAACATCAATATGCAGCTCCCTATACCCCTCAACAAAACGGTGTAGCGGAGAGAAAGAACCGGACTCTGATGGATGCGGCAAGGACCATGATGGCGGAATTCAAATCTCCATACAACTTTTGGGCCGAAGCCATCAACACCGCATGCCATGCATCAAATCGGCTCTATCTCCACAAAGGCTTGAACAAGACTCCATATGAGATACTTACCGGTAACAAGCCCAATCTCAAGTACTTCCGGGTATTCGGGTGTAAGTGTTTCATCCTCAAGAAAGGTGTTCGCTTGTCTAAATTTGAATCTAGAGCTCATGAGGGCATATTTGTTGGTTATGCTACAAACTCTCATGCTTACCGTGTCCTCAACAAGTCCAATGGACTCATTGGGGAGACGAGTAATGTAGAGTTCGATGAAAATAATGGCTCCCAAGTGGAGCAAAGTGGTACTTGTGATGTAGGTGATGAAATTCCTCCTCAAGCCATAAGAAGAATGGGTGTTGGATATATTCTACCCATTGAGGAACCCCTTGTGGCTGAAGGAGAAGGACAATGTTCCACTCAAGTGGAACCATCACCAACCCAAGACCCACACGCTTCCGAAGAACAAAATGAAGGCCCTCAACCGGACGAACAAGGCCAAATGCGAGATCAATCACAAGATGGTGGGGAGCCACCAAATGATGCACAAGGCCAAGTTCTCTCCTCCGAGCAAGATCAAGGTCAAGAGGAAGCTCAAGATCAAGATCTAGCTCCTGACGTCACTCAAGATGATCAACTCAATGCTCCTCAGTTATCTCTTGAAGAGCAATTGGAGCGTCGTGCTGCAAAAGTTGCCTCCAGGCTTGCTTCCAGAGAACATCACATGGAGAATATCCTAGGAAGCATCAAAAGGGGGGTAAGCACTCGTAGACAATTAGCAAACTATTGTGCTCATCAAGCTTTTGTCTCCTGTGTTGAACCTCAGAAGGTTTATGAGGCGCTCGAAGACACTGATTGGCTTAATGCCATGCATGAAGAACTCCATAACTTCGAGCGCAACAAAGTGTGGCGTCTGGGGCCAAGGCCAAAGGAGAACCATAATGTCATTGGAACCAAGTGGATCTTTAAGAACAAGCAAGATGCTCATGGCATTGTCATCCGCAACAAGGCGTGTCTGGTGGCTCAAGGCTACTCCCAAGTCGAGGGTATCGACTACGGTGAAACCTTTGCCCCCGTTGCTCGCCTTGAATCTATTCGTTTGTTGCTTGCCTATGCTTCTCATCATAACTTTAAGCTACAACAAATGGATGTGAAAAGTGTATTTCTTAATGGTCCTATTAATGAGTTGGTGTATGTTAAACAACCCCCGGGGTTTGAGGATCCCAAGCTCCCCAATCACGTGTACCAACTCGATAAGGCACTCTATGGCCTTAAACAAGCCCCACGTGTGTGGTATGAGCATCTTACCGAGTTGTTACAAGATCGTGGGTTTGAAATTGGGAAAATCGACCCCACTCTTTTTACTAAGAAGGTCAAAGGGGAGTTGTTTGTCTGCCAACTATATGTTGATGATATTATCTTTGGTTCTCCTAACAAAGCTTTCAATGATGAGTTCGCCGCACTCATGACCACACATTTTGAGATGTCCATGATGGGAGAGTTGAAGTACTTCCTTGGGTTTGAGATCAAGCAAAGAAGAGAAGGGATCTTCATAAAACAATCCAAGTATACTCAAGACATGCTCAAGAGGTTCAATCTAAGTGATGTCAAGCCGGCTACTACTCCCATGCCAACCAAGTGCCAACTTGACATTGATCCCAATGGTAAAGCGGTGGATCAAAAGGTATATCGCTCTATGATCAGTTCCTTGCTTTACCTTTGTGCATCTAGACCGGATATTATGTTGAGTGTGGGAATCTGTGCACGGTTTCAAGCCTCACCTAAGGAAAGTCACTTTGTGGAAGTCAAGCGAATCTTTCGATATTTGGCTCATACCCCAAACTTTGGCTTATGGTACCCAAGAGGAGCAAACTTCAACCTTGTAGGTTTCTCTGATTCGGATTGGGCGGGAGACAAAGTGGATAGGAAGTCCACTTCCGGAGGGTGCCAATTCCTTGGTTGCTCTCTCATTAGTTGGTCTTCCAAAAAGCAAAGTTGTGTGTCTCTCTCGTCCACCGAAGCTGAGTATATATGTGGTAGCTGGCAGTTGTTGTGCTCAACTCTTATGGATGAGGCAAACTTTAAAGGATTACGGTGTCATTTGTGACAAAGTGCCTCTTTTGTGTGACAATGAAAGTGCCATCAAGATTTCTCTCAACCTGGTGCAACACTTCAAGACGAAACATATAGAGATTCGGTATCACTTCATCCGGGATCATATAAGGCAAGGAGAGATCGAGCTTCACTATGTCAACACTCATGATAACCTTGCAGATATCTTCACGAAGCCGTTGGATGAAGCAAGATTTCGCTAGTTAAGGCATGAGCTAAATATCATCGATTTGAGCAATGTGGCTTGAGACTTTGCACACACTCCTCACACTCAATATAGTTATCTTGTCTAGATGTAGGCATGGACATAGGGGGAGTATTGTTCTCTCAATGAACTATCCCTCCCCCCATTATGCATAAATTGATCAAGTCTTTGTCATTTGCCATAAGTAGATGGTATAAGTTCTTCAAGACGAGTATTGGTCATGGGCCCAAGGATAGTTCTTTGCGGTGCCATACCAAATAACTCAAACATAGGTGGCCTCGGCCACCGACCTCTCCGTTAGAGTAGTGTTTTGCCTTGCGTGTGCGTTTCTTTGTTTTTCTTCTCTCCTTTGCTAAAAGCCTCTTATCAAAACGTGCAAGTTCTTGGAGGAGCAGTACTACCGTGCGCAGTCACGGTACTACCGCAAAAGAGACTACGGTACTACCGCAAGTCCAGCACGGCAGTATTTTTTTACTGCCGCTGGTAGAGCGGTACTACCGCTTAGTGTGCGGTACTTCCGCCCAAGAGGTACTACCGCGATGACCGTGGTACTACCGTACATATCCGAACGGGTGGGGGTTATAAGCGGGCAGGGGGAGTTCCAACTTCCCCATACCCATTCATCTCCTAACCCACACGCCGTCTCTCTCTCTCCCTCTCAAGAACGCCATCGGAGGACCTTGCCGGATCTCCTCCCTCGGCCACTCTCCTCGCATTCCGACCGGTGGGATCGCTCCCCACCTCGACCTCTTGCCATGGATGAAGGTTTCTCCCCAATTCCCCTCTTCTTTTTTGCCTAGTTGTTGCTTTTAGGGTTTGGGGAGATGCTTGGTGTTCTAGTGTTCTTCGTGCTCTCATCCATGGAAGATTAGGATGTAGGAGAGTGTTTTTTGCACTAGAAATGCTAGTATGTATGTTGCTACCAAGTTACTATGATCAGCCGTAGTATCGTTCTTCGATCTACGTGTTCTAGTCTAGATCCGTTCGTTTCAGATCTGACCCGAGCGGTACTACCGCTGGCTAACCGCGGTACTACCGCTCTACCGCGTAACTCCGCGGAAGTAAAATTTTACTACCGCATATTAAGCGGTACTACCGCAACCCAAACACGGTACTACCGCTCCCTAAGCGGTACTAATTTTTTACTTCCGTGTTAGTTCGCGGAAGTAAACTTTTACTACTGCATACTGTGCGGTACTACCGCATCCCTCAAGCGGTACTACCGCTTACTAAGCGGTACTAATTTTTTACTTCCGCGTCCGTCAGGCAGTACTACCGCTTGTATCATAGTTCCTTCGTAGCACTTACATATTACCCTTCCTACTCGTTTCTTGTGTTTTTGTGGCTTTTGCATTGATTCTCTTTGTGTTTTCGTCGTGTTCTTGTGTTTGTGTCTTAGGTGGTGGCTCCGGTTTTGATGTTCGTCATTCCAATCCTGTCCGTGACACCGGGTCCAAGCGTCTGCGCAACCCCAGTGATGTGCCAGAGGGCTCCAATCCCCAACGCAAATTCAAGACCGCCGCCAACAAGCAAAAGGAATCGTCTATGACTATGGAAGAAATGCCAGCTAATGAGTTCATGGCAAGGAGGAAGATTAATCCTTATGGAGAACCCCGGGCCCAGTTTCATGGTGATGAACTTTTCTGGACCAAGCAGCAGTTTCACATCTACACAGAGGTGCTCAAGAGCAAGCACAACCTGTATGTGGAAGCTCATTGGGTGGACATGGTCCACATGCGGAGGGCTGATAACCTAGCCTACTGTGCCGAGGCTCTGGATCTGGTAGAGCAGTTTGGGATTGATCACTTCATGACCTTTCAAAATGATTTTGACCCAGAGATCATTGCTCAATTCTATGCCTCAGTGCACTTTCATACCAAGGAAGATCGCCCAATGACTTGGATGACAAATGGTCACAAGATGACTGCAACTTGGAAGGAATTCATGGATCTTATTCAGGTTGCTGACGAGGGACTCCACAACCCAATTGGAGCTCGGCCTCATGCCAACCCAAAGGCTGCAAACAAAGACCGTCTGTTACCGTTTTATGTGGAGAAGACACTTGCGAGTGGCAAGAAGACATGGGTGTTGAACCCCTTTTTGGACATCATGCATCGGATCTTCCGCAACACCTTGTTTCCTTGAGTTGGGGACAAGGACAAGATCCATGCATACCTCGTCGACATGCTGCTGATGTGTGAAGCGGCTCGCACGGTGCAGTCTCCACCACTTGACATATCCCATATCATGTGGTGTGAGCTCCGCTTTGCGATCTACACTCGCAAGGTGCCCATCTATGGTCCGTTCTTGTTTCTGCTCATCTCCAAGACTTGGGAGAAGCTTTACCCTGATGAGGAGTTCGAGGCAGAGTGTATTCGTCATGACCCCATCCGTCTCCGTATCAAGACCCGTTGGGCCAACACGGCCACTCGTGAACAAGCTGCTGCAGCTCAGATGGGTACTGACGAGGAGCCTGTGGAGGAGCCAACTGAGGAGAGTCCTTGAGGATATGCTCCTCCCTCATCTGAGACCTCTTGGGCTAAGAAGCTGAAGAAGAAGATGAAGGCCCTTTTCTGCATGCAAGCTCAAGGTTAGTACAGGGCTCATGTCACTCACAAGGAGTCTCGTCAGCGTGACAAGAAGATCATGAGGATCTTCGGTGAGGATGTGTCCAACAGATCCGAGGACAACATCACCCCTGAGGCAGCATGGATGGCCCGACAGGGGTACAAGTGGTTTGAGTCCGACGAGGAGCAGCAGGAGTCCGATGGAGAGCATGATGAATGTGATCTTCTGCCTGGGCTACCACCTCTCTTAGTGTCCTCTTTCCCTTTGTGGTGTCTTGATGCCAAAGGGGGAGTGAGTGATTTGCGTCTTGTGCCATTCGCTTTGGTTTTTCGTTGGTCGAACTCTGTTTGCTTGTTTGCTTTTGTGTCGTGTGCGTGAGACTATCGTATGGTGTAAGACATATGCTCCTCTACCGTTAAACTCATTGTTATGTCTTTACTATTATGTCGTGAGCAGTTAGATTACTTTCCCTTGTTTATGTGCTCACCTTATCCTCCTTACTACAGTCCATAGACTCTTATTCTTTATATGCAAGGAGTATATTATCTATAGAATATAGGGGGAGCATTGATCCTAGTATGTGTGTTGTGCAGTCCAAATCACTCTCTCTTGAATGCACACATCTAGGGGGAGCTTACCTATATTCTAGCGTTTATTAGGATTGCATACCTTCTTATATATCCTTGTGCAAATCCCGTATTGTCATCAATCCACCAAAAAGGGGGAGATTGTAAGGGCATATTTCTCCCTAAGTAGTTTTGGTGATTGATGACAATGCATTTGCGGACTAATCATGTGCTCTAAGCTCTTTCAGGTATATCTCACCTAGGCACAAGACGATTGTTTACCCCTCAGATTCGATGGAAGACGGTGTTTCCTTTTTGCTCCCTGTCGGTGGCTTTGAGTAATAGGAAAGCCGTACTATTAAGAGGGGGTCCGTTTCGGAAAGGTTTGGGTGGAATCAACACGTACACATCTTACTCTCGCACCACCTTTCCTTTGCTTCTCTGGAGCTCCGGCCGTTTCTTATCGTATATGCAAACCATGGCTTCCTACTTGTACATCTGCCTGGCAAGCGGTAGTACCGCTCATATAAGCGGTAGTACCGCACAGCCACACGGTAGTACCGCGACTAGCCACGGTAGTACCGCACAAGCGGTAGTACCGCGTCTCTAGGACGGTAGTACCGTGTATCTGGCCCGGCACTGCTCCAAGTACGGAAGTAGGTGCGGAAGTAATCCTACGCGGTAGTACCGCTTGAGTCAAGCGGTAGTACCGTACCGTGTTTTGCTACTACCGTATTTCTGCGGATGTAGCTACGGATGTATTTTATTTCATCCGTGCCTGTCCTCAGCCTGCTTGTCTCTGCCTTGCGGTAGTACCGCAACGGCGAGCGGTAGTACCGCTCAGGCAGTACTACCGCCCGTATTCCTTCGCAACAGAGTTCATTCTGGCTAGTACTGCTCCAGCGGTAGTACTGCACCCAAAGCGGTAGTACCGCTGGCCAAGCGGTAGTACCGCAACTTACGTGCGGTAGTACCGCGCTCTGCGGGCAGAAATGTGGGATAACGGTTGGATTTGTTCTCTCACTATATATAGGGGGTCTTCTTCCCCAAGAAGAACCACCTCTTCCACCCCAAAGCTCCATTGTTGCTCAAAGCTCCATTTCCGCCCGATCTCTCTCCCTAGCCAATCAAACTTGTTGATTTCCTCGGGAGAGCTTGAGGAGGCATCGATCTACACTTCCACCAAGAGATATTTGATTCCCCCCACTAATCCTTGTCGATCTTGTTACTCTTAGGTGTTTGAGCACCCTAGACGGTTGAGGTCACCTCGAAGCCATATTCCATTGTGGTGAAGCTTCGTGGTGTCGTTGGGAGCCTCCAATTCGGTTGTGGAGATAGCCCCAACCTTGTTTGTAAAGGTTCGGTTGCCGCCTTCAAGGGCACCACTAGTGGAATCACGGCACCTTGCATTGTGTGAGGGCGTGAGGAGAATGCGGTGGCCCTAGTGGCTTCTTGGGGAGCATTGTGCCTCCACACCGCTCCAACGGAGACGTACTTCCCCTCAAAAGGAAGGAACTTCAGCAACACATCCTCGTCTTCACCGGTTCCACTTGTGGTTATTTCTTACCTTTACTTTTGCAAGCTTTACTTGTTTATCATATATAGCTTGCTTGTGAGGTTGTCGTCTTTACTTCCTACTAGTTGTCATCTTAGTAACTTATCTAGACAACTTACTTTGACGCTTAATTTAAAGTGGTTAAGAAAAGCTAAAAATTGTTAGTTGCCTATTCACCCCCCCTCTAGTCAACCATATCGATCCTTTCAATAGTCGTAGACGTTTATGACCAAAAATAGGTTGTAGATTTAACGGCCGGTTATTTTGGTCACTAGCAATCCACCCACACCACGTGAGATCCACCGTGGCAAGCTGACATGGCAGAATTATGACCAAATGAAAAAATGTCATAAAATAGAATCAACCCAGTCCATTTCGGCCGTCTACATTGGCCAAGCCCAATAATTCAGCTCATTTAATGTTTTCTCTCTCTTTATTTTGCTTATCTGCATGGGCCTGGCCCAATAATTTGACCTTTTATTTTCTGGGATGGAGCCTTTTTCTGCTCAAATTTGTTATAGTCCACTATTGTTTTGGGCCACAATCTTTTTAGTCTAGTTCTAATTTGGGCCTTGGACTTTTTATTTTTTGGGATGCAGCGTTTTACAATTTTTTTTATAGTCAACTCATTTTTAGGACCAAGCCTTTTTAGTCTAATTCTTGTTTGGGCCTCGACCTTTTTAGAGCCCAGGTTCATATTTTGCATAACTTCAGAAAATGCATAACTATAAACAGCAAGATCCACATAACTATAAACACAAGCCCAGTGTCAGTGTACAAAAGTAGGGTTTCTCCTTTGTACCCCTTACTTGTGCATGGGCAGTCAGAGCCACGCCTACGGCCACACCTAACATGGCAGAGGAGGGAAGTCGAAGCACAAGAATACCAGAGCAGCGCCAAGACAGTGGTGCAAGAAGGCCAAGCAACAAGATAGTCTTACCACGACAAGACCCTTGTCGGGGCGGCCTGCGCGACCCCGGCAAGAACCCTTGCCGGGGCAACTCACCCAACGCCTCCATTGCAGCCACCCTTGAGCCTAGGAGCTCCGACACCATGAACAACGTTGGAACCAAGGCTCGGGAAGCGCCTGCGTGATGGCATGCATATCTTTGTGAAGACAAAGGATCTACGAATCCTAGATGAGAATCAGAGGACAAGACGATCGCAAGGCTCCTTGCCGAGGATGCCCACGAGGCCCCGGCAAGGCTCCTTGCCGAAGATACCCCCGAAGCCCCGGCAAGCCTCTTGCCGAGGGCGCTCACAAAGGCCCCGGCAAGACCCTTGCTGGGAACAGACGCAAGACCGTGGCAAGCCCTTGCCGCCCCATCATGGCCCCAACTCGACGGCCGACCCACTAGCTCAGGCAAGTACCCACATGGTAGTACTTGGTTCCTGATCCAGCTAGTCAAGCACCTGCGTGGTGGCATGCAGATCTTCGTGAAGACCCTGCCACCACGCCATCTCAGCTGCCTGCCAACCTACATGGCGCTGCATGCCTCGTTGGCCTGGACGCGCGTCGCAGCCAAACGAAGCGGCGGCAGACAGGACGGGCCTCGTTGCCGCCCCGAATAAAGCGAGTGGACACCTAAGTATTTAATGCGTCTTGTCCCGTAATGGCAAGAGATAAGCTTGTACACTATATACCTTTCCACCTCCCGTGTGCCACTGTGGCCACCCCTCTTTGACTATAAAAGGAGGCCCGAGGCATACTGGAAAAGGATTCAGATCTTTTGGACTAGGCACGCACCATAGCTAGTTCAAGAGCTCAAGAACACTCAAATACACATCAAAGAAGTACTAGGGTATTACGCATCTTCACGGCCTGAACCTGGGTAAACGATCCTTGTGCTGACTCCTAGACCTGCTCTTTGCACAACCCCGCGCCCGTCAACCGTAGAAGGGATTCCAGTGATCCAATAGGCGTCGATCGGTTCGTCCCCGACATCCTTTGGCGCGCCAGGTAGGGGCGCAGTTGTGAAAATCCGGTCTAGCGGTTAGTTTAGCAGTTCTTCATCGCCATGGCTCCCAAGAAGAAGACGATCACGGCGATCGGTTCATCTGGAGCCGAACGGCCCGTGCCAGTGCGGGCGGGCGACGGGGTGGTCGCGGATGGAAGCCGAGGTGCGGCCCGCGAACACCTACGTCGCTCTAGCAGCCGAAGCTTGGCAAGCGGCATCGTTCGTACACAAGACAACGAGCCGCACGCCGCCAAGTCCAAAGGCGGAGCCGCCCCCCCGCAGGCGGCGCGGGGCCCTCCAAGAGCGGTGCCGTGCCACGTACGGGCGGCGCAGCGACTTCCAGGACGCCCACGCCGGCGCCCACAACACGCTCTTCCTAGGTCATGCACGATGAGCAGCATCGCCACGCTGGTGACCCCGAGCACCGCCGCGGAAAGAGCCATGTGCATCATTCGTGGGACATAGAAGACCAACATGCTCACCGAGGTGCTGGCAAAAACGGCGTACTGCCGCAGGGCCGTGATAGAGCTCCTTCTAAGGTGGTTAGAAGTCGGAGCGCATCACGGTCCACGCAGCTTTCGCCGCTGCCCACATCGGCGGAGGCCTTAGCGCGCGCGCAGTTGCTCCTCGATTTCCCTCCTACTGTGGAGAAGCTCGACGAGTGGAGAGCCACCACCCGGAGCCTCGTCGGCATCACCAACAAAGACGAGCTGCGGCCAATGGGGCCCTCAGGCCGACGCTCTGTTGAGCTATCGCACGCCAGTGGTGGAAGGACCGGAGGCGCTGCAGCCATAGTGCATTCTCCTCCTCCTCGCCAGTTACCACGGGCACCGGTCCGTCAGGACGATGCTTGTGATAACATCTCCATAGCGTCGTCCAACCCGCAGACCCACCGTAATCAGCGCCAAGTTCTCCGGGAGCGAGTCCATGAAGACGCTCGAACTACCTTCGAGCGCCTGTGCGAAGCACGCCATCAGTCAGATAGGCGAGCAGGGCCCACTACGGACCACCCAGCACCGGGAGACCCTGGAGGCTTACCTTACGAGGTAGGCTGTCCGGCCTTTACCCGTGAGCTGCGGCAGTTCCAGTGGCCCACTCACCGCACATTCAAGCCTGACGTCGGCGAGAAGTACAATGGCAAAACTCACCCGTCAGAGTTTCTCGGCATCTACACCATCGCGATGCAGGCCGCCGGAGCATGTGACGACAAGGTGCTTGCGAATTACTTCCCGTTGGCGCTTAAACCCAATGTCATGTCATGGTTGATGCACTTGCCAGTAGATTCTATTTCTTCCTGGTCGGATCTGTGCCATGAGTTTGTTGGCGCCTTTACGGGAGGCCACCGGGCTCATGGCCAGGCAAGCGATTTGCATGCCATCCCCCAGAAAGAAGGTGAAAACATGCGCAAGTACATACAGAGATTCAGCCGAGTTCAGTACAACATCCCAGATGTTTATCCCGCTGCCGTCATCAGCGCATTCCATCAAAATGTGCGTAACCGCAAGATGCATGAAGAGCTGGCGACGAATAAGGTGAAGGATGTGGCCGAACTCTATGTTCTGGCTGACAGATGCGCTCGGACCGAAGAAGGAATGAAGTACCCTGGCGAAGACGCCGGTGTGGAAACCAATTCCTTAGACGAAGACGCCGTCGCCCAGGCGAAGAAGGGCCGACGCCGCAACAGGAAACGCAAGGGCAAAGCCGTGCTTGCCGTCGAGGGATCCGACGACGCCGGCGCTGCCAAGAAGACCAAGGCAGACGACCCCAGCAAGGAAGTTGCCGAGTGTGTCGCTGCCGGGCCTTGGCGACCTCCGACAAGCCAGGAGGCTCCAAGAAGCAGTTCTGCAAGATCCACCGCACCAAGGGCCATGACCTCCAGAACTGCCGGCAAGTCAAGTAGCTCGCAGAGAAGCAGAAAGCTGAATATGAAAGGCAGGACAAGGAGAAGGGCCAAGATGGTGCTGACGGATCCGACAAGAAGAATGACGGCCAGCCTGGCTGCCGCGACAAGGATAACCAACAAGAAAGGCCCGCCCAAGGCCGCGAAAAGAAGCAAGAAGACGATGATCATGATGAGGACGACGAGTCTGGCGAGCAAGAGTTCCAGAAAGCTACGGAGGCCATGTGCGTCGACGGTGGTGCCTCTCTGCACAGCTCTCACCGCCAGCTCAAGCAGTGGGCGTGTGAGATCACAGTGGCAGAACTATCGTTCGATGCCCAGAAGCCGCTGAAGTGGTCCAGCACACCTATCATTTTTGACACCGAAGATCACCCTGATTGCACAACTGCGGTCGGGTGTTTTCCATTGTTAGTTTCACCAATAATACGCAACCTCAAGGTGACGAAAATGCTGGTTGATGGCGGGGTTGGTCTGAACTTGATCTCGCCCGTTGTGATCAAAAGGCTGCAGATTCCTGATGGAGACCTCGAAGAGACGGGCACGTTTCAAGGGGTCAACCCGGGAAGGAGTCAGCAGAAGGGTAAAGTTTCACTGCCCGTGACATTCGGAGGTGAGCTGAACTATAGGCCAGAGAGGGTTGTTTTTGATGTTGCCGAGATCCCCTTGCCTTACAACGGGATCCTCGGCCGCCCAGCATTAGCCAAGTTCATGGCAGCATCACATTACGCCTACAACACACTAAAGATGCCTGGGCCAATGACCATCATCACCGTCCCCTCTGACAAGATGGATGCGCTGATCTGCGTTGATCAACTTTACCGGGAGGCAGTTGCGGCGACTGCCGCCAAGGCACTTGCTCCTACTGCTGAAGCCCCGGGAGGGAGGAAGACCAGTAAGACCTCTCACACCCACTCCAGCAAGCGCGCCTCTTTGGAGTGCAGTGCTCCCATCGAGGACGTGCCAGAGAGCTCCACCGGCAAGAGCAAGAAATCTAGAGCTGCACCACTAGAAACCAAGAAGGTGCCCATTATGGAGGACGACACGGGAGGGGCTTTCACCATAAGCTCCACCCTTGACAGCAAATAGGAAGGCGTGCTCATCACCTTCCTGCGGGCAAATGTTGACGTGTTTGCGTGGCAAGCATCCGACATCCCCGGCGTTCCCAAGGAGGTGATTGAGCACCATCTTGCTGTCTGCCCTCACGCGCGGCCCGTCAAGCAGAAGGTCAGGAAGCAAGCTCTCGAACGGCAAGAGTTCATCACAGAGGAAATCAGGAAGTTGGAGGCGGCATGCTTGGTGAGAGGACAACTCCATCCAACGTGGTTGGCCAATCCGGTGGTGGTGCGCAAGGCGAATGGGAAGTGGAGACTATGTATTGATTACACAGACATCAATAAGGCATCTCCAAAGGACCCTTTCCCGTTGCAGCGCATTGACCAGATTGTAGACTCGACGGCCGGGTGTGACCTGTTATCATTCCTTGATGCTTACTCAGGATACCATCAAATCTTCATGACGAGAGAGGATGAAGAGAAGACAACATTCATCACTCCATGTGGTACGTATTGTTTAATACGCAAGAGCGGTCTAAATTGGTTTTGAGCCTCAGCTACATAGAAATATGGAAGCCTATATGGATGACATAGTGGTCAAAACCAAGGACAAGGCAATGCTCATACAGGATTTAGAAGAGACTTTTGTGTATTTGCGCAAGATCAACCTCAAGCTGAACCCTGAGAAGTGTGTCTACGGTGTTCCGTCCGGCAAGCTTCTCAGTTTCTTCGTGTCATAGCGTGGGATCGAGGCAAATCCAGATAAGATCAAGGTTATCGAGCAAATTGAGGCACCCAGGCGGATCAAGGATGTGCATCGGCTTGCTGGCTGCGTTGCCGCCATGAGCAGATTCATCTCCAAATCTGCCGAGCACGCCCTTCCCTTTTTCAAAATCTTGTAAAAGGCAGGCCCAATGGAGTGGACCCTAGAAGCCGAAGCAGCACTACAAGATTTGAAGAAATACCTCTCCTCTACGCCAATACTGGTCGCGCCTGAACCCCAAGAGTCGTTGTTGCTATATCTAGCGGCAATGAATCAAGTGGTCAGTGCTACGCTTGTAGCCTAGAGAGAGGTCAATCCGGAAGTAATAGAAACGACATAACTTGACGCCATTGGGGCAGAAGCGACACAACCTAATGAAGTAGTGCAAAAGAAGAAGATGATGCAGCACCCGGTTTACTTTGTCAGCTCCCTCTTGCAGGGGGCTAGGTCAAGGTACTCCGGTGTGCATAAATTGCTCTTCGGCCTCCTTATGGCCCCGAGGAAGCTGCGTCATTACTTCCAAGCACATAAAATTACCATCGTCACCCGCCTCCCGTTGCAGCGGATATTGCATAACCCAGACGCGACCGGGAGGATTGTGGAATGGGCCTTGGAACTATCGAGCTTTGGTTTGAAGTTTGAAAGCACTTCGACGATTCAGAGTAGAGTCTTGGCGGAGTTCGTTGCAGAATGGACCTCAACGCCCGACGAAGAGTTCCAGGAGACCACTCTCCCGGCAAGGAAACAAGTCACGACTGGATTATGTACTTTGATGGAGCTTTCTCACTACAAGGCGCCGGTGCTTGTGTGCTCCTCATTGCACCCACCGGAGAGCACCTCAAGTATGTGGTCCAAATGCACTTCCCCAGGGAGATGTCAACGAACAACACTGCCGGGTATGAGGGACTGCTTGCCGGTCTCAGGATCGCGATAGACCTAGGAATCAAGAAGCTCATCATCAGGGGTGATTCGTAGCTTGTCGTCAAGCAAGTTAACAAGGATTACCAGAGCCCGTTGATGGAGGCCTACGTAGATGAAGTGAGGAAGCTGGAGGAGCGTTTTGACGGTATACAAGCAGAGCATGTTCCCCGAGCGGAGAACGACATCGCCGACTACTTGTTAAAGCGCACCGCCCTCAAACTACCTATGGAACCAGGTACTTTTGTGCTTCGATTAACTCAACCATCCATTGAACCGTCGACTGGGCAGAATAAGCGAAGGAAATCAGGCCTCGGCAAGTACTTTCCCGCCGAGCTCCCAGGGGCCGCTGGCAAAGATGTTGCCAGGGACGCTAAACCTGCCATAGGGCAACAGACTCCGGCAGGGCGTCAAGCCCTGGCCGTGGAGACATCTGCTCCTATGGCAGAGGAGATGACTTTAGTCCTTGCCATCGAGCCCCAGGCTCCGGCATGGGCACAAGATACCATCTGATTTCTCCAAGCAGGAGATCTTCCTGAGGAGCAGGAAGAAGCGGAGAAAGTAGCCCGTCGGTCTGCATGTATCAGTTCGTCGATGACGTCTTGTATAGAAAAAGGCCGAATGGCGTGAAATTGAAGTGCATTCCTCGGGAGGAAGGACTATAGCTATTGGAAGAGATACACAGAGGCATATGTGGCTCCCACATAGGGTCGAGGCGTTCCGGCAAGGTTTCTTCTGGCCCACTGCCCTCCAGGATGCAACGGCACTAGTAACCAAGTGTGAAGCGTGCTAGTTCCATTCAAAGAAGCTTCATCAACCAGCTCAAGCTCTCCAAACAATCCCTCTTTTCTGGCCATTCTCGGTCTAGGGGCTCGACGTATTGGGTCCCTTTCCCCGTGCTGTCGGGGGCTTTGAGTACTTGTACATTGCAATCGACAAGTTCACAAAGTGTCCAGAGTTTGAAGCAATGAGAAAAGTGACAACACCATCAGCCGTCAAGTTCTTCAAGGGCCTAGTCTGCCGTTTTGGTGTACCATACAGAGTCATCACCGACAACGGCATGCAGTTCACAAGTCGCACCTTCATGCAGTACATTCAAGGCCTCGGCAGCAAGGTCTGTTTTGCTTCTATTGCGCATCCTCGAAGCAACGACTAGGCAGAGAGGGCAAATGCTGAAGTACTGCAAGGCCTCCGGACAAGGACTTTTGACAGGCTGCACAAGTGCGGAAGGCGCTGGATTGATGAATTACCAGTGGTTCTTTGGTCAATCAGAACGACACCAAATTGAGCCACCGGCCAGACACCCTTCTCCCTCGTTTATGAGGCGGAAGCAGTTCTCCCCACGGAACTCACATACGGGTCACCCTGAGTACTCGCTTATGATGAGCTTGAGCAAGAGCAACTACGACAAGATGATGGAACGCTCCTCAAGGAAGATCGTCCTCGGGCGGCTGTGCGGGCAGCACGCTACCAGCAAGCCTTGCGCCGCTACCATAGCCGCAAGGTTCATGCCCGAAGCTTTGAGGAAGGCGACCTTGTTCTTCGGCGCGTTCAGTCGGCCAAGAATTCCAACAAGTTGACGCCAAAGTGGGAAGACCCTTATCGAGTAATACGAGTCACCAGGCCTGGCGCAGTCCGCCTGGAGACCGAAGATGGTATTCTAGTGAGCAACTCCTGAAACATCGAACATCTTCGCAAGTTTTACCCGTAAGGCGCGGTTGCCGGGCTCCCCGGCAAACCACCCTTTTGTACAAGCCTTGCCGGCAAGGCATGTAACCCTTCGTACAAAGCCAGGCGCAGACCTAGAGCATAAATAAATGAAGCGCTGGCGCCCTAAGTTTTAGCATGCATACTAGGTTGAGTCTCTTTCTCTGTTAGGGTTGATAGTGTTTGGCAGCGACTAACCCCTAGCATAGAGGTCGAGTGTGCGTGTCTCTGTTCCTTTCCATCCTCTTTTGTTCACAGGATGCATGGACATTTCTGCTGAGCTGTTTGGAAGAAAGAGGACGGGCTGACGCTCCGACCCCGGCGAACTAAGGTTGCCGGGGGCTGCAGATCCAAGGATCCGACCAGGGCAAGACAAGGTTGTCGGGGGCTACAAAATCAGATAAGCCTTTCATCCCCCACTCCTTACTTCCGTATGAAACTTGAACGTACGAGACTTCGCTCGCTCTTATACCATCATGCTCCCTTTTTTCCCTGCGTCCAACAAACTTTATTTTGGACCAGAACTCGGTAGTAGTGTAATTGGAAAGGAGCAGGCGAAGGGCCTAATCCTACTCTGCTCCTACTTCCGCCAAGGGCGTGAATGCGGTCGAGCTATAGAGTAGGAAGACGGCAAGGCCTGTTGCTGGGGTACGATGTTTATCTTAAGATAACAAGGGTTCGTTCCTTGGTGTGGCCCCTGCCCACGCGCAAAAGAAACCCGACAAACACCCTAATCTCCATTAATACGTTGTAAACAAGTACAATTCATACGGAATGCATACACGAGCAAGGGGGTTACAAGATTTTAATCTTACAAAGGCCTGTAGGCTTAAAACTGAAAAGAGATAAGGTGCATGTAATCCCTTTCTTGTCCCTCTCCTCAGGAAATGGAACAAGATGGTAAAAGGGCAAAGGGAGCGCCTAGGCGAAGCACGAGCAGCAGAAAGCACCAAGAGAACATCCCGGTGGCCGTCCCGAAGAGGGCTGGTGATCATGGCGCCGGGAGAAGAGCCGAAGGATGATGGAGCGGGTCAGCAATACGAAATGAAGGCATTTGATGCCCGCGTACTCTGACTTGACGGCCGCCACCCACATCCTTCATCTTCTCCGGCCTCCCAACGCCAGCCGCCCAAGGAGGCGACCCCGAGAAGTTCAAGGAGCTGGCGATGCAGATGATGGTGCTGCCGGCGTTGCCCTGGACGGTGTGTTCGATGCCTAGTCAGACTCGTCATCCTCCCGCCTGCTGCCCTCGTCGTAGTCGTTGCTGTCCTCCCCATCACTGCCGCTCGAGGAGAAGTTTTCGTCATCGGTCGAGCTCTCCGCACAACACCCTAGCTTGTGTCCCGAGCGCCCGGAGACCTTGACGGAGAGAAGATCGCACTCCGCTAACTTGAAGCAGAGGACATGCCCCTTCATAAAGCAGTGGGCACGTGTGAAGGTCTTCCACCCCCGGTGGAGAAACATTACATGAGGGGTGGGGAACTTGGTGTTCGCCCACATGGCGCCACTGCAACACCCCTTCATGTGAAACCTCAACCTCGATGGCTGGTCGACCTCCAACACCCTCACGAATGCTTCAGGAAGAAGAAGGTGACCGCGCGGCGGGTCGCGCAGTTGCAGAATGAACTCCAACGTCCTGTCCCCAACTTGGCCATGTGGTGAGGCAAGAGGAGATGGCGGAGGAGATGGAGACGGAGATGATGACGACGCGAGTGTCCACGTCCTCGCTCACCTCTGCCTCAACCGCCTCGCCGACCAAGACCCCGGACGGCGCCTCTACCTCTAGCATGACCCTCATCTTGGGCGTCCGGCTCTTCTTTGACCGCCGCCGCCCTCTGACGAGAGGATGACATGTCGCCTCCGCAGGGGCACGACCACGACCACGCCCTCTCGCCATGGCTTGCGAAGGAAAGGGATCGAACTGGAAGAGGATGAGTGTGGTGGGGGGAGCACTATCCCTCTCCCCTCCTTTATAGGAGATCAAGACCAAGCAAGCCTGAAGGCGACCGCCCGAATCGACCAATCCAGTCGCCGGAGACACAAGAAAACAAGACCGACCCGCTGCTCCAATCAGCAGCGCCCGCCCCCCGCCCTGGTGTTAAACCCGCACCCTCTGCGTCCGCCGCCTACCCTCCCTGATGCATGAGGGGCACATGGCGGGTGTATCGGGATTTAGATGGCGCGTGGTACAACCGTTTCGCGCCCCGCGATCATGGGACGACCCAACTCCACTTAGTAAATGAGCCGCGCCCCCGCAACTTCCTCTATTTTTTAATAAGGAGGACACGAACCGCCTCCTTACAATTTGGAACCACGGGGTGACGCAAGCATGCTGTGGTCACCCCACACACAACCCCCGCGTCCCGCACTCAACGCGAGTCATGGGGGAAGTGCAACCATCGGAGGAGTTACTACAGTAAAAAGAATCCGGCCCCAACTGCCCGCGCACCGTTCTGGGCCTAGCCCAACAACGCGTCGTGCTTATGTATGGCCCAGGCCCGGGGGCTCCTGTCGGTGTACAAAAGTAGGGGCTCTCCTTTGTACCCCTTACTTGTGCATGGGCAGTCAGAGCCACGCCTGCGGCCACACCTAACAGGGCAGAGGAGGGAAGTCGAAGCACAAGACTACCAGAGCAGCGCCAAGACAGTGGCGCAAGAAGGCCAAGCAACAAGATAGGCTTCCCCTACAAGACCCTTGCCGGGGCGGCCTGCGCGATCCCGGCAAGAACCCTTGCCGGGGCAACTCACCCAACACCTCCATTGCAGCCACCCTTGAGCCTGGGAGCTCCGACACCATCAACAACGTTGGAACCAAGGCTCGGGAAGCGCCTGCGTGATGGCATGTAGATCTTTGTGAAGACAAAGGGTCTACAAATCCTAGATGAGAAGCAGAGGACAAGACGACCTCAAGGCTCATTGCCGAGGATGCCCAGGTGTCGGGGGAAACCATCCGCCACGAACACCTATGGGACCGGAGCCCCTTGTCTGTGCGGTACGAGGGCGGAGGGAGCACGAAGAGCAGATCGTAGCGAGCACGCGGGCAGTTTTACCCAGGTTCGGGCCGCGGTAGACGCGTAAAACCCTACTCCTGCTTAGTTGTGTATTGAGTTGGAGGGCTCGGGAGCTTGAAGAAGCAGCTACACCAAGCGTATGAGCGATCTAAGTTCCGAACCCCCTCCACGTTGCGCATGGGCCTCCTTTTATAGTGCAAAGGGGTCACCGACAGGTGTCAACGTAGGAGAAAGGGGTAAAAACGTAAAAGAGGTGGTAGTTGCAACAGTGCGGGAATAGTGGAGCTACAGTGCATGAACAGTGGTTGCTACCTACTTTGACAGTGGGGGACAAGGGCATTTAATGCCCGTCGCCGTCGACCCCAAAAGCTCCCGCCCTTGCGTCTCCGTTCGCCACGGCGATGGCTACACCATCGTGAAGTGCCACCGTGTCCCCCAGGCTGCGCAACCATCTGCCACGCGTCCCTGGAATGGCCCCAGGGCGACGCGTGGGCCGATGAGCTGGAGCGCGGGCACACAGCGCAACCCTCCCGGCAAGCACCTTGCCGGGGTCTTGACCTTGCCGGGCCCGGGAGCTTGCCGGGCTCTGAAGCTTGTCGCTCCCCGGGCCCTCGCCGGGACGCATATAGCGCCGAGGCGTGTCTTCCATGATATGATTTTCTAATCTTCCTGGCAAGCTCCTCTTGCCAGGGCCTTGCGTGAGTGATGTAATCTTGAGCCTGGAACGGCCTTCCCGGCAAGCTCCGCTTGCCGGGGTCTCGATCTTCTGTCTTGTATACTTTGTTTTTGAATGGTTTGATATGGAGCAGGAAGGTCTCCGGCGAGTACGCGGTAAACCCTGCCGCGGGAAGCTGCAACTGCCCGTGCACAAGTTGGGGTACTGAGGTACCCCTACCTTAGTACACCGACAGGAGCCCCCGGGCCTGGGCCACACACGGTGCCGAGCGCTGTTGGGCCAGGCCCAAAACAGTGCACGGGCACACGCGGCCCACAGCGCGCCGAATCCTCTTCCGCATCCGCCGCGTCCCCCCGTAACGGCACGCGTCGATTGCGGCGTCATGGGATGGGACGTGCCCATGTTCTTTTAATGGAAAGGGCGAAACGCCCCCCACTTCCCCATAAAAGCAGAGGAAGCAGGAGCGGTTCCCCTCCTTACGCTTTCATTGCATCTTCTTCTTCCTCCAGAGATCCCCTTTGCGCTCCGCCTCCACACCTCCGCCGCCGCCGTCTGCATCTCCGGCGTCGCCGGGCTCTTCGTCCCCCTTCCTCCGCCGCCTCCGCCATGGCCCCGAAGACCGACAAGGCGAAGGCGGAGAAGGCCAAGAAGGAGAAATCGGAGCAAGCGGCGAGGCTCGCCGCGTATCGGAAGCGGAACCTCGTCTTTCCGCCGAAGCTCAGCGCGCGGGAACTCTGGAACAAGTATTGCTTGTTCTGGTCCAAGGGAACCAAGGCGCACCCCCGCACTCGAGCTTATCCGGCCGCCGCCAAGGACAACTACCCCGGCGGGTACTATTTCTTCGCAGCCTTCTTCCACTGCGGTCTTTGCCCTCCTTTTTCCGATTTCTTCTGTGACATAATGCACACCTATGGCCTCCATCTTCTTGACTTCACCCCCAACGCCATCCTCACAATGGCGGTTTTCGCACACATGTGCGAAAACTATATAGGAATACACCCGAACGTAGCGCTGTTTAGGCACTTCTTCACTCCTAGGGCAGAGGCCGGCACCCCCCTCTCCGGAGGAATATCTTGGGTCTTTCGTCTGAACAAGAAGGAGTCCTACTTGCCGGGGGAGCTCCGCGGCAAGTGGGAGGAGTGGCGTGCGGAATGGTGCTGGATTGTCGAGGACGAGCCGCAATCCTTCACCGCGCCGCGCACAACGCCCATCGTGCGCGGCAGGGACTGGAGCGAGCTAGATTCGGACGACCGCAAGCTCAACGTCGCCCTCATCAGGATTCTGCGTCTCCGGACCGCCAGGCTGTCCGTCACAGAAGTAGGCACAGACTTCCTCCGCCGCCGCATCGCCCCTCTCCAAGACAGGAAAAGGCCGGCCTGGGAGTACGGCAACTCGGCGGATGTCATGAGGTTGCGGCCCGGGCTCAACTACAACTTCACGTCGCTGGAGCTGAAGGGGATGGTCCGGGAGCTGTTTAAGCACGACCCGGCCCACCCGGAATGGTTCAGGGGGCCCCGGGGAGTGGTGCCCCTTTGCAACAGTACGGCTTGCGATCCTCTCCGCGCCATGATGCCCGCGTGTGATTCGCACGGCGTGGACCGCACATGGATTCCGCCCAAGCCATCTGACATTCTCAGCTTCTTCGACAACCTTGTGGAGGTGGCGAAGAACAAGAACGAGACCCGGGAGCTGACGCGGGACACCACCGACCAGGAGATAGCGTACATCGCTTCTCGGGTTGAAGAGGCCGCCGTAGCCGCAGCGGCAGGAGAGTTCGGCTACACGCCCGACGAGGCAGATGCTGCGGAGGCGTCCTGCCAAGCGGAGGAGGCGGAGATCCGCAGGCTACTGAAGCTGCCTCCCGACGAGCTCGCCGAGGTCCCATCCTTGAGGCACTCCGGGATCATCGGGATCCAGACGGAGGCCGTGGCGAGAGGCCACGCCGCCGGAGGGAACAGGGGCGCCGCAGGGAGCGGAGGCGCCGGAGGGAGCGGAGGCGCCGGAGGGAAGGAGGCCGCAGCGTAGGGCGCTGGGCCCAGCAAGCCAGCCGGGGAGGAGGAAGAGGAGGAGGACGTCGAGGCCGCCGAGGACTCCGGCGGGTCAACGGAGCTCTATGCCGACGACCTCTCCTCGTCGTCGGAGACCTCCCCGCCCCGGGCAAGCCCTAGGCGGTCTCCACTGAAGCGTCTCCGCAAGACGGCGATGGGAGAGAGGGCGCAGGCGCCCCGGCAACAACCAGCTCGCCGGGCAGCTCCCCGGGGGAGCCAAGCTACGCCGGGGGCGACCGGCGCACCAGCCACAGCGGAGGCGGCCCGCGCGCAGGCCACGACGGAGGCGCCCCGCAAGCAGGCCACAACAGAGGCGCCTCACAGGCCGGCGTCGAGCCGACAGGAGTCTTCACGGAGCGGAGCGGCGGCTCCGCCCGTTCCCCGGGCCCCGGCTACCACAGGGGCTGGGTCTTCGCAGCCCCCAGCCCCGGGGACCGCCAAGCGCCCGAGGGAGTCTTCGCCTCCCGCTCCTCGCGCAGACGCGCCCCAGGTGGAGTTTGACTTCTCCGCCTTGAGCGACGACGACGAGGATGAGCAGGAGTAAGAACTCGATATCCTTCATCTTCTCAAATTTCGTCTTGATTATTGTTGATGCTAATCCTGTTTTTTTTTTGATTTCAGGACCTTGGCGGAGCGAGTGGCAAAGAGAGCCAAGGTGCCCGTGGTCGAGGTCGTGGATGACTCGCCCGCCGCGGCAACTGGGGACGTGCCGGAGCCAAGCTTGCCGGACCCGAGCGCTGCTCCGAGGAGCAGCCCCCAGCGCAGCCCCCAGCGTAAGTCTGGGTTCTTGTACTTCCATTTGTAGGGTGCGCTTGAGCATCTGTCCTTGTGCTAATATCCTGATTATTTTGTCTTGACTTGTGCAGAGGCGGAGCCACAGCCGCAGGAGCGTCCGGAGGTCGCCCCTGAGGAGCCACAGGCCCCGCCGTCCCTGCCAAGGCCGAACTCCCCGGCGAGGGAGAGCGCTCCGCCAAGGGCGAGTACCCCGCCAAGGGCGAGCAGCCCGGCGAGGGCGGCCACTCCGCCAAGGCAGAGCTCCCCGGCGAGGGAGCCTGCCGCTGACGACGTCCGCCAAGGTAGGTTTTGCAATTTCGTCTTCTTGGAGTCGTTTCTTTTTGGATATTTGCTTGAGCTTTGTTTTGCTTCTTCTTCTTCTTCTAGATCCTCCTCCCCCCGAGGCGATGGAGACGGAAGTCATCATCATCGAGGAGGAGGGCGCGCAGGGCGGCGGCGGCGACGCCCCTGTCGCCGAGGACACGGCGGGAGCCGCCGGGCCAGCTGCGCCGGAGACCGCTCCGGCTGCGGACGCAGCGGCCGGGGAGGGGGACGGCGACCGCACCGTCGACCCGGAGGCGGCGGGAGCATCAAGTGCTGCGCCGGCCGCCGACCCCTTCGCCGGAACGGAGCAAGCCGGCTATTATCTCGAAGCCCCCAACGGCGTCTTCATCCAGGTGCCGTGGGGTTCTTCGTCACGAGCTCCCGCGGAGGGCGAGGCCTTTGATGGAGAGGTCCTCGCCTCCGCGGGCTTGAAGATCGTCGAGGCGCCCGGCGGAAGCGAAGGGCCTGAGGAGGAGAAGCTGCTTCACCAGCTCCTGGCCCTTTATCGGGCCAGGCAGGCGAAGCTTGCTTGTCGGGAGGCCCTCGCCGCCAAGGCCGCCGCGGAGATGGAGAAGCGCGCGGCGGAGCTCAGCGCCGCCAACCAGGCGGCCCTCCGCGAGGTGGCGGAGGAGCGCGAGCGACTCGCCGGAGAATACCAAGAGTGGGTGTTGGAGAAGGCCGAGGCCGAAGAGCAGCAGCGGCTCGCCGGGGTGGATCTGTCCCGGCGAGAAGGAGAACTCGCCTAGCGGAAGGTCAACCTCGACGCCCACGAGGAAGAACTTGCCGCTCGGGAGCAGGCCCTTGGCGGGGAGCTGAAGGAGGCGAGAGCTGCCGCGGCTACCGCGGAGACCGCCAAGGAGGAGCTCGCCGCCAAGGTCGCGCAGCTGGAGGAGGCGCTGAAGGCGAGCGTGGAGAAGGTCGCCGCGCTCAATATAGAGCGCGAGAAGGACGCCCACACTAACTCAGAACTCCAGGTGCGTCTTTCTGAGAGGGGCGACGAGTTGAAGGCCGCCAAGGACTCCATCGAGGATCTGGAGCTGAAGGTCTCCACACTGAAGGATTCGCTTGACGCCGCCCGGGATCGGGAGACCAAGTTGAAGGAGGAGCTCCGCAAGGAGCGAGCCTTGGTGGACAGCGCCAACAAGGCGGCCGAGAACTTCCGCCGTACCATTGAGGTATGGACCGAGGACTTGGTATCTTCTGCGTCCAACATCGACCAGGAGCTGCTGGCGCTGAAAGTCGAGCATCTCATCTACTCCCCGGATCCGAACCTCCCTCACAGCGCCAAGCTCAGCCTCTTCTTCAGAGGGATCGCGCCGGCTCTTGCAGGTCTTCGGAAGAAGATCCCCGCACAGCTGGCCGAGGAGTCGCGCCTGCTCTGCACGGGAACCTTGGAGCGCGTGCTGACGAAGATTGTATACCGCAATCCCGGCATAAACCTCACCAACGTTCTCCGCAGCCTGCCGGCCGACGCCAACATGGAGGTGCTGAAGGAGCAGGTCGCCCACATCATCGCCAAGGTGAACAAAATCTCCAGGATTGAGGGCGACCGCGTTGACTAGGCTTCCTTTTTCTTTATCTCTTTTTGTTGCTGCATAGGATGTTTGTGAACTCATTAATCATTGCGACAAGTTATCTTTTGTAAGATATTTATCTCATTTTGATCAATCAGCGCAATGTTATCTTCCTTGTCTTGGTCATTTACTTTGTATGCTTTTCACCCTACGATCCCGGGGAGCTTGCCGGCAAGGGGCCTTTGCCGCGAGCGCTGAGTGCTGGACTCTGAGCAGCCTGCTGGCCAAGGTCTCACCGGCAAGCAACCTTGCCGCAGCTAGTCGCAACGCACTTAGCTTGCTGAGCGAACTCGAAAACGAAGTAAGGGCGCGACACTTGTCGCAGCTCACTTAGATCGTTGAGCGTACTCGGAAACAAGATAAAGGTGCGGCTAGCTACGGGTAGGTTCCTCCGCGCACAAGTTTTCCATACAAAGTGTGATTGTTCAAGGAAGACAACTAGAATTTAAAAATTTGAACTGGTCAAATTCCAATAACTTAGCTTTCATATGTTGCTTCCTTCTCGGTAAGGCTTTTCTTTCTTGAACAGCACTTGGTTCCTCCTCCATCTCCTTCCCCCCCGGCAAACTTGTGCGCGAGGAACGTTCCTTCTGCTTAAGAGGCAAAGGAAAAGAAGAGGGAAACAAGTCATGGCCTTTCGGCGTGCTAATGCTTACCGGATGTGTATGTTGCACAAGATGCCAAATAACACATGCAAATATCAAAGAAAAGCATGCAAAAGGCAAATAACGCAAGACACAAAATCTTTACTGATGCATGGGGTCTGCGCCCGGCTTTGTACAAAGGGTTACATGCAACAGCGGCAAGGCTTGTACAAAAGGTGGTTGCCGGAGCGGATCACGGCAACCGCGCCTTATGGGTGAAACTTGCGAAGATGCTCTATGTTCCAGGAGTTGCTCACCGGTAAGCCTTCTTCGGTCTCGAGGCGGACAGCGCCGGGCCTCGTGACTTGTCTCACCCGATAAGGGCCTTCCCACTTCGGCGTCAACTTGTTGGAATTCTTGGCGGACTGAACGCGCCGAAGAACAAGGTCGCCTTCCTCGAGACTCCTGGCCTTGACCTTGCGGCTATGGTAGCGGCGCAAGGCTTGCTGGTATCGAGCAGCTCGTACAGCAGCCTGGAGACGTTTCTCCTCGAGTAGCAATGCATCATCTTGTTGCAGTTGCTCTTGCTCGAGCTCATCATAAGCGAGCACTCGAGGAGATCCGTATACGAGTTCCGTGGGGAGAACTGCCTCTGCTCCATAGACTAGAGCAAAGGGTGTCTGTCCGGTGGCTCGACTTGGCGTCGTTCTGATTGACCAAAGAGCCGCCGGTAGCTCCTCTATCCAATTTCTTCCGCACCTGCGCAGCCTGTCAAAGGTCCTTGTCTTGAGTCCGCGCAGCACTTCAGCATTGGCCCTCTCCGCTTGACCGTTGCTCCTCGGGTGAGCAACAGAAGCGAAACAGACCTTGGCGCCAAGGTCTTGGACGTACTGCATGAAGGTGCGACTAGTAAATTGTGTACCGTTGTCGGTGATAATCCTGTTAGGGATTCCGAAACGGCAAACAATCGACCTGAAGAACCTGACCGCTGACTGTGCTGTCACCTTTCTCACTGGCTCCACTTCTGGCCACTTTGTGAACTTGTCGATTGCAACGTACAAGTACTCAAAGCCCCCGACGGCTCGGGGGAAGGGGCCGAGGATATCGAGCCCCCAGACCGAGAAGGGCCAGGATAAAGGAATTGTTTGGAGAGCTTGAGCTGGCTGATGGATCTGCTTTGCATGGAACTGGCACGCTTCACACTTGGTTACTAGTGCAGTCGCATCTTGGAGGGCTTCTTGCCAAAAGAACCCTTGCCGGAAAGCTTTCCCGGCAAGCGCCCTTGCGCCAATGTGGTGGCCGCATATGCCTCCGTGTATTTCTGCCAACAGCTTCTGTCCATCTTCCCTGGAGATGCACTTCAATCTGACACCATTGAGCCTTCTTCTGTACAGCTCGTTGTCCACGAACTGGTACATACTTGACTGCCTGGTTATCTTCTCTATTTCTCCTGGGTCGTCGGGAAGTTCTCCAGTTTGCAGAAAACGGACGATCTGCTGCGCCCATGCTGGAGCTTGTGGCTCAACGGCAAGGACTAAAGGCGTGAGGGCCGCTGCGGGGACCTCAGCTTCTACGGCAAGAACCTCTGGCTCTGCCGGAGCCGATGGTCCCCCGGCAAGCTCGCCGGGGCGAGGCTTGTCGGGAATGCTTGCTTCAACTGTACAGGCCCGAGGACCTGCAGGAGCAAACTGTTCCTCAGCGTTCTGGTTGTTGATCTTGGGGACCTTGGCGGCGGTTTCTGGAAGATCCGCCGGCAAGTAGTCACCGGAGACCAACTTTCTCTTCTTGGACTGCCCAATTGATGGTGTAACGGATGGTTGAGTCAGCTTGAGCAAGAAGGTCCCTGGTTCCACAGGTAACTTCATCGAAGCGCACTTTGAAAGGCCATCTGCTATTTCATTTTGAGCTCTCGGGACGTGCTCCATTTGCAGACCTTCAAAGCGCTCTTCAAGCTTTCTCACCTCATCTACATAGGCTTCCATCAAAGGGCTCTGGTAGCTCTTGTTAACTTGCCGGACCACCAACTGAGAATGTCCCCGCACAATCAGCTTCCTGATCCCAAGTTCGGCCGCAATCCTGAGGCCGGCAAGCAAGCCTTCATATTCTGCAGTGTTGTTTGTCGCTTGCTCCCTGGGAAAGTGCATCTGGATAACATATTTGAGGTGCTCTCCGGTGGGTGCGATGAGTACCACGCCAGCACCGGCGCCTTGCAGCGAGAAGGCACCATCAAAATACATTACCCATTCACTTGTCGCTTCTTGTACGGGTGCACTTGTTTCTTGGATTTCTTCATCGGGCGTTGGGGTCCACTCAGCTATGAATTCTGCCAAAGCTCGGCTCTGTATGGTTGAAGTACTTTCAAACTTGAGTCCAAAGCTCGACAGCTCCAGTGCCCACTCAACGATCCTGCCTGTTGCTTCCGGATTGTGCAATATCCTCTTCAGCGGAAAGCGAGTGACCACTGTTATCTCATGTGCCTGGAAGTAATGGCGCAGCTTTCTCGAGGCCATGAGGAGGCCGAAAAGCAACTTTTGCACCCCGGAGTATCTTGATCTAGCCCCCTGCAAGAGGGAACTCACAAAATACACCGGGCGCTGCACCATCTTCTTCCACACTTCTTCCTGTTCCTGCGCAGAGTTGTCCTTGCCGGGGCCAGAGCTTGCCGGAGCAGCCCCCTGCTTGTCGCTGGACTCGCTTGCCGGTGGTGTAGCCTCCTCGTCGGACTCCCTCTCCGCTACCAACGCAGCACTAACCACCTGGTTGGTTGCCGCTAGGTACAGCAGCAACTTTTCCTGTGGTCTAGGTGCGACAAGTATTGGAGTGGAGGACAGGTACCGTTTCAAATCTTGCAGCGCTGCCTCCGCTTCCGGAGTCCACTTCATGGGACCTGCCTTCTTCAAGATTTTGAAGAAAGGTAGGGCGCGTTCTGCAGACTTCGAAATGAACCTACTGAGGGCAGCCACACAACCTGCAAGCCTTCTAACATCCTTGACGCGCTTCGGGGCCTCAATCTGCTCGATGGCTTTAATCTTGTCGGGGTTGGCTTCAATACCCCTCTATGACAAAAAGAATCCGAGAAGCTTGCCGGAGGGAACTCCAAAGACGCACTTCTCGGGGTTCAACTTTAGCTGTATTCTGCGCAGGTTCTGAAATGTCTCTTCCAAATCTTGGACTAGGGTTTCCTTGCTCTTACTTTTCACCACGATGTCATCCATGTAAGCCTCTACATTTCTGTGGATCTGTGGCTCGAAAGCAGTGTACACTACCCTTGCAAACGTTGATCCTGCATTCTTCAGTCCAAATGGCATGCGTATGAAGCAATAAGTGCCACATGGAGTGATAAATGCAGTCTTCTCTTCATCCTCTTTGGCCATAAAGATCTGGTGGTAGCCTGAATATGCATCAAGAAAACAGAGTAGCTCACATCCGGCAGTGGAGTCAACGATCTGGTCAATGCGCGGCAAAGGGAATGGATCCTTGGGACATGCTTTATTCACATCGGTGAAGTCTATACATAGTCTCCACTTCCCGTTGGCCTTGCGCACGACGACTGGATTTGCCAACCACGTCGGATGGATCACACCTCTAACTAGGCCTGCTGCCTCTAGTTTCTTCATCTCTTCATTGATGAATTCTTGGCGCTCCACGGCTTGCTTCCTCACTTTCTGCTTGATGGGCCGCGCATGAGGACAAACAGCAAGCTTGTGCTCAATTACCTTCCTGGGAACACCGGGGATGTCAGATGGTTGCCAGGCAAACACATCGACATTCGCCCGCAGGAAGGCAACGAGCGCGCTTTCCTATTTGCTGTCAAGCGTGGCACTGATGGTGAAGGTACCACCAGTGCCGTCCTCCTTGGCGGACACCTTCTTGGTTGCCGGAGGAGCGGCCATTCCTTTCTTACACTTGCCGATGGAGCTCGATGGGGCGTCCTCGACGGCAGCGCAGCACTCCGAAGAGGTGCGGTTGCCGGAATCTTGGACTAGGGTTTCCTTGCTCTTACTTTTCACCACGATGTCATCCATGTAAGCCTCTACATTTCTGTGGATCTGTGGCTCGAAAGCAGTGTACACTACCCTTGCAAACGTTGATCCTGCATTCTTCAGTCCAAATGGCATGCGTATGAAGCAATAAGTGCCACATGGAGTGATAAATGCAGTCTTCTCTTCATCCTCTTTGGCCATAAAGATCTGGTGGTAGCCTGAATATGCATCAAGAAAACAGAGTAGCTCACATCCGGCAGTGGAGTCAACGATCTGGTCAATGCGCGGCAAAGGGAATGGATCCTTGGGACATGCTTTATTCACATCGGTGAAGTCTATACACAGTCTCCACTTCCCGTTGGCCTTGCGCACGACGATTGGATTTGCCAACCACGTCGGATGGATCACACCTCTAACTAGGCCTGCTGCCTCTAGTTTCTTCATCTCTTCATTGATGAATTCTTGGCGCTCCACGGCTTGCTTCCTCACTTTCTGCTTGATGGGCCGCGCATGAGGACAAACAGCAAGCTTGTGCTCAATTACCTTCCTGGGAACACCGGGGATGTCAGATGGTTGCCAGGCAAACACATCGACATTCGCCCGCAGGAAGGCAACGAGCGCGCTTTCCTATTTGCTGTCAAGCGTGGCACTGATGGTGAAGGTACCACCAGTGCCGTCCTCCTTGGCGGACACCTTCTTGGTTGCCGGAGGAGCGGCCATTCCTTTCTTACACTTGCCGGTGGAGCTCGATGGGGCGTCCTCGACGGCAGCGCAGCACTCCGAAGAGGTGCGGTTGCCGGAGTGGGACCCAGAGCACTTGCCGGACTTGGTCTTCGTCTTCTTCCCCCCGGGAGCTTCAGCGGCAAGTGTATCCTTTTCGGCCGCAGCTGCTGCATCCCGGTAGATCTTGTCGGCGCAGACAAGCGCATCCTTCTTGTCGCCATGGACAGTGATGACGCTTATCGGCCCCGGCATCTTGAGTACGTTGTAGGCATAATGGGAAGCTGCCATGAACTTGGCGAGGGCAGGACGGCCGAGTATTCCATTGTATGGCAACGGAATATCGGCGACGTCGAAAGTGATGCGCTCAGTTCTGAAGTTGGGCTCCCCGCCAAAGGTCACCGGCAGAGTGATCTTCCCCTTGGGCTTGCTCCTTCCCGGGTTGATTCCTTGGAAAGAACCGGTCTCTTCGAGCTCGCCATCTGGAATTTGGAGTTTCTTGATCACAGCAGAGGAGATCAAGTTCAGCCCGGCCCCGCCGTCAACCAACATTTTGGTGACCTTGAGGTTGCGGATGGTGGGTGAGACCAGCATCGGCAAGCACCCGACCGCGGTGGTGCGGTCAGGGTGATCCTCAAGATCAAAAATGATGGGCGTGCTGGACCATTTGAGGAGCCTGCATGACTCCACGGGCGGCTCCGCTGCATTCACCTCACGCACCCACTGCTTTAGCTGGCGGTGGGAGGTGTGCAGAGAGGCGCCACCGTCGACGCACAGGACCTCCGTGGCCTTCTGGAACTCCTGCTCGCTGTTATCTTCGTCCTCCATGTCTTCATCATCGTCCTCTTCATCCTTGTCGCGGCCCCGGGGAGGTCGATCACCTTGCCGCTGCTTGGCCTTGCCGCGGCGTCCTCCCCGGCCATTGAACGGCCGCTTCTTGCTTGGCTCTCCCCCGCCACCTTGGGCCTTCTCCTTGTCGCGCCTCTCGTACTCAGCCTTCTGCTGCTCGACGAGATACTCGACGCGTTTGCAGTTGGAGAGATCATGGCCTTTGGTGCGGTGGATCTTGCAGTACTGCTTGTCGGAGCCGTCCTGCTTGTCGGCTGCCGCTACAGGGGCAGGCTCCTTGCCGGAGCCGCCAGCCTGTGTTTGTTTGGCGGGAGCCTCCTTGCCGGACTTCTCGACGGCAAGCACTTCCTTCTTGCCTTTCCTTCTGTTGTTCCGCCGCCGGCCCTTCTTTGCCGGGGCGGCGTCGTCGCTGTCGCTTCCTCCTGCGCCAGCATCCTCCCCGGGGAGTCTCCTCCCCTCTTCTGCGCGTGCGCACTTGTCAGCCAGAGCATAGAGCTCGCTGACATCCCGAATCTTGGTCATCGCCATTTCTTCACGCATGCGGCGGTTACGCACGTTCTGGTGGAACGCACTGATAACCGCGGCAGGGTGGACATCAGGGATGTTGTGTTGCACGCGGATGAAGCGTTGGATGTACTTGCGCAGGGGCTCTCCTTCCTTCTGGGCCAAAATGTGGAGATCGCTCTCCTGGCCGTGGGGTTTGTGGCCGCCGGTGAAGGCGCCAACGAACTGGTGGCAAAGGTCTGCCCAAGAAGAAATGGAGCCTTCCGGCAAGTGCATAAGCCACGAACGAACGTTCGGCTTAAGCACGAGCGGGAAGTAGTTCGCCAAGATCTTCTCGTCGCGCCCCCCGGCAGCCTGCACCGCGATGGTGTAGATGCTGAGGAATTCCGAGGGGTGCGTCTTGCCGTCGTACTTTTCCGGTACGTCGGGCTTGAAATTCTTCATGCTGGGCCATTGGACGCGCCGCAGCTCACGGGTAAACGCAGGGCAGCCTGCCGCGTACGGCAAGTCGCCTGGTTCACCGGGCGCGCGCGCGCCGACAGTGTCTCCAGCCCTCTGGTCTGATTGTCGCCGATCTTCTCGGCGGCGCTCGATTGTTGTGCGAGCGTCTTCTTGTCGCCGGTCGTCAAGGACCTGGCGCTGGTCCCGACGAGCCCGCGGATCCGACGATGCCGTGGAGCCGTCGTCGGCGTTGTTCCGGCGGGGCGGCGTCTTCTGCTTCTGCGGCTGGGAGTGCACGGTTGTCGCGCCCCCAGCGGTCTTGTCGCCGTCGGCCTTCGTTTTCTCAGCTTGCCACGGCCGCGAGGCCACCGGCTGCTGTGGAGAATCGTTGTTGGCGAAGGCGATCAGGCTCTGGATGGTGGCCCTCCAGTCCTCAGCCTTGTCTGCCGCTGGAGGGAAGTCGAGGAGCAGTTGCGCCCTTGCGAGCGCTTCTGCTGGAGTGGAAAGGAACGGGGGCGAGCGGTGCGAGGAGCGGGATATGCTCGGACTCCTAACAGGGTTAGAAGGAGCAGGGTCCCGCCCCGGCGCCTTCGCTTTGCTCGTGCCCGGACGGTGGTCCGGGGCATCCCGCGAACCTCCGGTTTGTCCTTGGCCCAACAAGCGGATGCCACCTCCTGTGGCATGGCGCTGCTGGGTTGTCGTGTGCTGAGATGGACGCGGCGCGTCCACGGAGACCGAGGCTCGGTCGTCCGTCCTGTCCTTGGACTTGGTGGCGCCGCGAGTGTCCTCGCCGGCGACCACCCTTCCGACGGCGTCTCCCCCGCCCACCGTTGGCTCTGGTGGCGGCGGATGAGACGCAGACGGGCCTCCGACCTCCGAAGCCTTCTTCTTCGGGGCCATGGTGCTGTTGCTGATGAAACTGGAGAGGTTGATGAAGAATGCGCCCGCGCGAACGCCGGATCAGATTCGCACAACCTCGACGCCCCCTACCTGGCGCGCCAAAGATGTCGGGGGAAACCGTCCGCCACGAACACCTATGGGACCGGAGCCCCTTGTCTGTGCGGTACGAGGGCGGAGGGAGCACGAAGAGCAGATCGTAGCGAGCACGCGGGCAGTTTTACCCAGGTTCGGGCCGCGGTAGACGCGTAAAACCCTACTCCTGCTTAGTTGTGTATTGAGTTGGAGGGCTCGGGAGCTTGAAGAAGCAGCTACACCGAGCGTATGAGCGATCTAAGTTCTGAACCCCCTCCACGTTGCGCATGGGCCTCCTTTTATAGTGCAAAGGGGTCACCGACAGGTGTCAACGTAGGAGAAAGGGGTAAAAACGTAAAAGAGGTGGTAGTTGTAACAGTGCGGGAATAGTGGAGCTACAGTGCATGAACAGTGGTTGCTACCTACTTTGACAGTGGGGGACAAGGGCATTTAATGCCCGTCGCCGTCGACCCCAAAAGCTCCCGCCCTTGCGTCTCCGTTCGCCACGGCGATGGCTACACCATCGTGAAGTGCCACCGTGTCCCCCAGGCTGCGCAGCCATCCGCCACGCGTCCCTGGAATGGCCCCAGGGCGACGCGTGGGCCGATGAGCTGGAGCGCGGGCACACGGCGCAACCCTCCCGGCAAGCACCTTGCCGGGGTCTTGACCTTGCCGGGCCCGGGAGCTTGCCGGGCTCTGAAGCTTGTCGCTCCCCGGGCCCTCGCCGGGACGCATATAGCGCCGAGGCGTGTCTTCCATGATATGATTTTCTAATCTTCCTGGCAAGCTCCTCTTGCCAGGGCCTTGCGTGAGTGATGTAATCTTGAGCCTGGAACGGCCTTCCCGGCAAGCTCCGCTTGCCGGGGTCTCGATCTTCTGTCTTGTATACTTTGTTTTTGAATGGTTTGATATGGAGCAGGAAGGTCTCCGGCGAGTACGCGGTAAACCCTGCCGCGGGAAGCTGCAACTGCCCGTGCACAAGTTGGGGTACTGAGGTACCCCTACCTTAGTACACCGACACCAGGAGGCCTCGGCAAGGATCCTTGCCGAAGATACCCCTGAAGCCCTGGCAAGCCTCTTGCCGAGGGAGCTCACAAAGGCCCTGACAAGACCCTTGTCGGGAACAGACGCAAGACCGCAGCAAGCCCTTGCCGCACCATCATCGCCCCAGCTCGGCGGCCGACCCACTAGCTCAGGCAAGTACCCACGTGGTAGTACATGGTTCCTGATCCAGCTAGTCAAGCACCTGCGTGGTGGCATGCAGATCTTCTTGAAGACCCTACCACCACGCCATCTCAGCTGCCTGCCAACCTACATGGCGCTGCATGCCTCGTTGGCGTGGACGCGCATCGCAGCCAGACGGAGCGGTGGCGAACGGGACGGGCCTCGTTGCCATCCCCGATAAAGCGAGTGGACACCTAAGTAGCGCATTTAATGCATCTTGTCTCGTAATGGTAGGAGATAAGCTTGTATACTATATACCTTTCCACCTCCTGTGTGCCACTGTGGCAACCCCTTTTTGACTATAAAAGGAGGCCCGAGGCATACTATAGAAGGATTTGGATCTTTTGGACTAGGCACGCACCATAGCTAGTTCAAGAGCTCAAGAACACTCAAATACACATCAAAGCAGGACTAGGGTATTACGCATCTTCGCGGCCCGAACCTGGGTAAACGATCCTTGTGTTAACTCCTAGATCTGCTCTTTGCACAACCCCGCGTCCGTCAACCGTAGAAGGGATTCCAGTGATCCCATATGTGTCGATCGGTTCGTCCCCGACACCCACGTTCACAAGTGATCCACAAGCCCAGGTTCAAACAACAAGATCCACATAACTTCATAGAAAATATTGCTCACAGGTTCAAACAACAAGATCCCAGGTTCACAAGTGCTGCCAGGTTCACAAGTCCAAAACACTACCAGGTTCACAAGTACCAAGTGCAAAATGCAACAAACTGCATAAGTTCATGACCTACTACGACATAACTTCACAGGTTCAAAGACAAACTGCACAACCATCAAACTACCTTAGCTCCAAAGAGAGCCATCAAGTGGGCTAACTTCTCATCCTGCTCTTGAGACTTCTTGCGAAGCATCTCAAGTTCCTTGTCGCGTGCAGCTTCAGCTTCTTCTGCCTTCATCTTGATTGCCGCCAATTCTTCTTTCATCACTTCTGCTTGAAGCTCCAACCTCTCTAGCTTCTGCTCAAGATCACAAACATGAGCAACCACAACAGCAGTTGCTTTGCCGGGGTTGTTCCTAGATGGCTAGAGCCCAACATTCCCGAGGAATGTGCTTTGCTTGACTTCGGTCTTGAGCACTTCGTCAACAATTTCAGCAGCAGACTTTGGCTTTTCACCTTCTGGTACCGGCGCGTCCTTCATTTTTTCCATCTCAAGCTAGCATATGGATGAAAATAATAGGCATTAGTGGCAGATCTATTTCACATTTTGCAAACCAAACCAAGCAAGAGAAACCAAACCAGCACATGAAATGGATTATTTGAAGTAACCAAACTAGCACACAAAATCTATACATAGATATTTTACTCAAACTCAAACAGAAGAAGATGATGACTAGTAACTTGACAACATTATTTGAATCTGCACATAGATATTACCAATAATAGATTCATTATACCAAGTGTACACACTTATGTGATCCGGAGACATGCAATTGGAACAATATGATCGCTTCATTAAGCCTAGAATGGTGCTTCTATATAAGATGGCTTCCCGAGTGAGCCGATCACCAAACTAACATTCAGATAAAATTTCATCATATCATAAAATATGCAACAAATAGCTACACCAAGTTCTAATATCATTGTTGAACTATCTTAGGCTCTTGCAAACAACAACAAAGCATGGAACATAGTGTGTGTTCTTGACTGGCTCCGAATCAAACAACATCAAAGCATCAAACAACATCAAAGCTGGCTGTGAATGAAACATGGCCGAGGCTTCTAGAAAAAAGTTAAACTGGCTGGAGAAAGCATGGAGTGACTTACTATAGCAGTCTTGACTGGCTCCGAAAACCCATGCTTCTTGCTGTTGTGGGTGGCCTTGAACAAGTCAATCACAGACAGCTCCTCACCCTTACGCTCTTGTTTGTGAAATGTTTTTTAACAAAAATCAAAATTTTATTCAGCAAGAATCAGAAATGTTATTCAACGAGGATCAAACGGTAAGGTCTCTAGAGAAAAGTTCTCATAGTGTTAAAAATGTGTGCTGTGTAGTGCCTGGAACCAGTTCTATGATGGTACACGTCTTTTTCTCAATTCATCTTGTTCGACACACAGGTTTCCTACAAAAAAGCATACTGTCAGCATGATCTAGCACTAGCATATCATGTGCAGAACATAAAGCAGAGACAAACCTTGTGTCTTGGGGTAGACCACATCTCCACCAGAGCTTTCCGTTCGCCGTCCATCAGATCTGGCACCGGAGACTTGATGCTGACTTTGTTTGCGGCTACGATATCAAAATACTTCTTCTTGATCTGATGGCGTCTGTTCTATGATTTTTTTTGCAAAATATCTTTGCACGCATCTTGATGGTCTCCAAGTTCGTGTTCATCTCAAAATTTGCCTACCAAGACAGCAAACAAGGTAGGAACAATATTAGTGATCATGCATAGGTGTAATAGAAAATAGATAGCACATTAACTACGTAACAAGTAGCTTACAACAACTTCCCCAATTTAGTTCTCCAATAGACTAGCATTTTTTGCGTTCATTGAAGTGAGGAAGAACCAGAAGATGGCTTCTTGCAACGAGTCCACACTCAGAAGCAAGCTTTGCTGCCCGCAGAGGCTTCTCTGGATGCTTCATCCCTTTGGCAATTTGGATAGGCACCTTGGTACCAAGCAACTTGGTAATTCTCTCTAGCCCTTTGCCCTTTCTAAGTCTAGTCTTGGTAGTCATTGCATCTGAAAATGAAATTGAACCCATAAATTAGAAGAGAAATCGACAAATGCAGGAATGGTTCTGCTAAACAGGTAAGCATAGATGATCATTCCATTTGGAAAATGCACTAGTAAAAGAGAGCATTGCAAAGGTCAACTTGCCTGATTGAAGCACAAGCTACTGTTCTTCTTCACTGATGACAACATTCCTGTCAATAGAAGGTGCAACAGGGCTGAGGTCTATGTGGACAGTGCATGCTTCTTCTATGCAGACAGTTCCTCCTTCATCTAGGCAGACAATTCCGCTTTCATCCATGCGGAGAGTGGTTCCTTCATCCATGGACGGTAACTCATCACCCATTTGCACTGAGGTCTCAGAGTCCATGCGCTGCAGACTTTCCTGATGATCCATCGCAGTCTCCATCTTTAATTTCTGCCTTGTGACTCTATCATGGGCAGGTTCATCAGGTTCCAGGATCCTCTTTTTTTGTCCTGGAGGTGGGGCCATCACCCTTCCTAGAGGCATTGCAGCAGATGTTTCTGAGCTCTTCTTCTTCTTGCTGACTGTCTTCTTATTGACTATCTTCTTAACACCAGGCCTCTTCGTCCTAGATTCCTTCAGTGCCTCATATAAATAGCACGAAAAAAGCATTAGATCACAAGAGAAATATGTGAGCACAAGGAAACACATAGCATACAAGAACCCCAACCCTCCAAGCAAGACAGAGCGTGCACCTTAACAGTCTTCTGCACTACAACATCATCCACTTCCTATCCATCAATAACTTCATCCTCCTTAGGATTGTACTCTGGGTCATCATTGATAACTCCACTACCTTCTTGAACCTCATCACTTCTACCTTCTTCTACATCATTCATTTTCCTAATCATTGACGCTATTGCACCGATGCAAGGGACTGCAACATTCGATTGTTCGTCATCGTATTTCTAGCCCTAACCTTCTCGTACTTGGTGAGAGGCTCTTCTTTGCATGATAAAGGAAACGTAACTATTAGGTGAATGTTTGGAATGCATGGATAGACATCCAAACATATATTATGAGATTTTATTATCATTTAATCCTAGTTATTTGGGTAAGGAATACTAACAGCACACAGGCACAATTAAGCCAGCTTATTCAGATTGCAGCAATACATTTCACTTGGCATATTAAGACACATCTTTTATAAAACTTACAGTATAACCACAAGGAGCAAGTTGCATACCAACGGTTGGCCTCATGTTTGAGCTTGTCCTCCTTGCCATGGATAATCTTAAGGTGGTGCTTGCAAAATAGAATAAACAACAATCAAATACAACAGGGATAAAGTAAAATGCTGCACTTGTATCAATAAAGGAAAGCATTTTGACCATCATGCAGATACATGTAATACATGTGAAGCAAACTTGATGGATCAAAAATACAGTGATGTAGTGTTATTAATTAAGCAAGCATGTAAGTGCACTAAACAAGCATGCATGTACCCTGGAAAGATGTGAAGCATCTCTTAATATCTTCACTACATCAAGCAGGATGTAGTAATGTACATCAAGAAATCTGCTAGTGCCTCATATAAAGTACACAAGCAAGCAAGCAAAGTGCTAGTAGTATTGCTGATGCAAACCCTAACCCTATGTATGCTAGCAAGGAACTGAATTGAAGCAAATTATATATGTGAAGAAATGCATTAGCTGCAGTATATGTGAAGCAAACTACACCAAGCTAAGTGGATTAACATTGTGGTACCAGAGACAAGAACACAGCTCACATGTATTACAAGTATGTATAGTTGGATACAAATACAGTGCACATCTTATTCATAGTAACTGATTTCCCAATAGTTGATGAATAAAGAAGCAAGCAGTGTTAACAATAATACCGGGCCTTGAAATCATGCTTATGTAGGAAATTTAGAAGATTTCTCTCTCAATGTAGGGCCCAACACATCATTGCCAACATTAATGCAACAGAAAATCAAGTACATGTTGATACAAACCCTAGTAGCAAGCAAGCAAAGTGCATAAGTGCTACTAATACAAGCAAGCAAGAAAGCAAAGTGCTACTGATAGAAACAAGCAAGCAATGAAGGAAATTGAAGAGAAGCAAGCAAGTACTATTAATACAAACCCTAAGTAATAAGCAAGCAAGTAGCTTCTTCTCCAAGTGCTACTGATAGCTTCTTCTCCAAGTGCTACTGATACAAACAAGTACTGCTGATGGAAACCCTAATTAAGCATGTATGCTAGCAAGCAAGCAACATGACCTAGTGAATTGGTGTCGTGTAACTAGCAAGCAAGCAAGCAAGCAATATGCTTAGATAGTCTGACAGCAAGCTAGACGAGTATATCATGAGGACCTTCAAAACAACTAGATGTTGCCACTGGTAAAGCATGGAACAACTATACTTGCAGAAGTACAAAAGCAGATGAAAAAACTATACTCAACTATTGATTATGCTGCCTATACACACCAAAAATGGCTACAGACTAGAAGACACACAAGTTAAGACATTTTAGCAACAACCTTGTATATTACATCACCCAAAATTATCTAGCACCAATCTAGTATATATTGAAACTAGTCATACTTCCTTAACACACCAGGAATTCCAATACCACAATAAATACTTAGCATTCTCTTGTTCACTGGAAAGAAGAACACAAGCTTCATGCCCATATCATAAAGAAGAACACCGATACAAACCCCAGTAGTGCTACTGATAGCAAAGTGCTACAAGCAAGATGAACCAGAGGGAGGTCTTCCTCTAACATCATCTACTTCCTCATCCATACCCATCCCCTAAAATCATGCACTTCCTCTCCATCAACATGAACCCTAAACCATGAAGCGGACTACCGCAGGGGGATCAAATGAACCACCAGGAGGTCCTAACCCTAGAATCACCAGGAGCTCCTAGATGAACATGAACAAGAACCACCAGGAGCTTCTAGATTATCCGAATCCTAACCCTAGATTGACCAGGAGGGGGACCTACCAAACCCTAGAAGATCGAGGGGAGAGGGGAGAGGGGATGGGAGAGGAGAGGGGTACCTGCCGTCATCGATGATGGGGATGATGTCGTTGATGTAGTCGCCGTCGTCGATGTAGTCGTAGCCGGGGCGGTCGATGTAGCCGTCGATGTAGCCGCCTTCGTGGATGTAGCCGCCGTTGTCGAGGGGAGAGGGGCGGCGGGGTGGCGCGGAGCAGGGGAGGGGTGGAGGCGCAGAGCGGGGCGGCGCAGAGCAGAGGAGGGGCGGTGCTAGGGTTGCGGAGTGGGGAATGGGGAAATTTTGGGAGGGGAGGGGAGGGGATCCCGCATGTTAGTGGGAAAGGGAGTGGTGGGTCCCGCCTGGTAGTGGGAGAGGGTGTGGAGGGAAATTTTGGGAGAGGGAAAATTTGGTGGAGGGAAAATTTTGGTGCGGGAGGGAAATTCTTTTGGGTTTGGAGGCAGAAAATTTTAGTTTTTTTTTTGTAAACTTTGTACAAATCATGGTTAAAATCATACCGAATAGCTCAAGAAAACACCGATATTCCAAGTTTAGTATTTTTGCTAGTTGGTAGGCTACATTTGATGATGTAACACAGATGTCTCCCATTTTTTTTGAATTTTTTACGGTGTTTTCAAAAACGTTCGATTTCGTCGCGGCGGTCATCCGTGGCTAGGGTTCAATCATGCAAATCTGTTGTTGATTCTTTGATGAAATGCCTACCTGTGAAGCTGGAAATCATTTTTTAGCAAAAATAACGGGCAAGCTATGGAAGACCCGCAGTTCAAATTCCAGCCGGTTCTAGCTGAATCGACCGAAGGTTGTTTGAATGGTCGAGAGTAGCTACGAGGGTCGAAAAAGCATGATTTTGGCAACCTTCCGTAAAATAGGGTCTGCTTTGAGGTAGACATGGAATGGCGCCGTTTGGGATGACCCTCCATGCAGCCGCTTCAATAAAAACACATGTTTTTAGCATTCAAAAAATGAAAAATGTTTTTTCTGAAACAAGTTGGAACCTCGCTTTGGCAACGTTGTTGCCATCACAAGACGGAGGCATGCGCCAAATTTGGGCATATTATCACAGACTATTCAACCAATGCGGCCATATCATTGCTCGTTTGGCTTGAAAGCCATGAATCTTCATTCATGGTAGGTCGTTTTGACAACACATTTTCAAGAAAACACCGGTATTCCAAGTTTAGTATTTTTGCTAGTTGGTAGGCCACATTTGATGATGTGACGTGGAGGCCTCCCATTTGTTTTGATTTTTTTGAGTTGTTTACAGTATTTTCAAAAACCGTCCGATTTCGTCGCGGCAGCCGTCCGTGGCTAGGGTTTGAATCATGCAAATCTGTTGTTGATTCTTTGATGAAATGCCTACCTGTGAAGCTAAAAATGATTTTTAGCAAAAATAACGGCCAAGCTATGGAGGACCCGCAGTTCAAATTCCAGTCAGTTCCAGCTGAATCGGCCGAAGGTTGTCTGAATGGCCGGGAGTAGCTACGAGGGTCAGAAATGCATGATTTTTTGTGACCATCCGTAAAATAGGGTAAGCTTTGAAGTAGACATGGAATGGTGCCGTTTGGGATGACCCTCCTTGTAGCCACTTCAAGAAAAACACATATTTTTAGCATTCAAAAAATGAAAAACGGTTTTTTGTGAAACAAATTGGAACCTCGCTTTGGCAACATTGTTTGCCATCACAAGACGGAGGCATGCACCAAATTTGGGCATATTATCAGAAACTATTCAACGAATGGGGCCATATCATTGCTCGTTTGGCTTGAAAGCCATGAATCTTCGTTCATGGTAGGTCGTTTTTTAGAACACATTTTCAAGAAAACACCAGTATTCCAAGTTTAGTATTTTTGCTAGTTGGTAGGCCACATTTGATGATGTGACACGGAGGTCTCCCATATTTTTATTTTTTTTTGAAATTTTTACGGTGTTTTCAGAAATCGGCCGTTTTCGTCGCGGCGGCCGTCCGTGGCTAGGGTATGAATCATGCAAATATGTTGTTGATTCTTTGATGAAGTGCCTACCCGTGAAGCTAAAAATGATTTTTTAGCTAAAATAACGGGCAAGCTATGGAGGACCCGCAGTTCAAATTCCAGCCGGTTCCAGCTGAATCAGCTGAAGGTTGTCTGAATGGCCGGGAGTAGCTACAAGGGTAAAAGATACATGATTTTTGGCGACCGTCTGTAAAATAGGGTCTGCTTTGAGGTAGACATGGAATGGCGCCGTTTGGGATGATCCTCCTTGTAGCCACTTCACGAAAAACACATGTTTTTAGCATTCAAAAAAAATGAAAAATGGTTTTTTCTGAAACAAATTGGAACCTCGCTTTGGCAACATTGTTTGCCATCACAAGACGGAGGCATGCTCCAAATTTGGGCATATTATCACAAACTATTCAATGAATGCGGCCATATCATTGCTCATTTGGCTTGAAAGCCATGAATCTTCGTTCATGGTAGGTCGTTTTAGAGAACACCTTTTCAAGAAAATACCGGTATTCCAAGTTTAGTATTTTTGCTAGTTGGTAGGCCACATTTGATGATGTGACACGAAGGTCTCCCATTTTTTGAAATTTTTATGGTGTTTTCAAAAACCGGCCAATTTCGTCGCGGCGGCCGTCCGTGGCTAGGGTTTGAATCATGCAAATCTGTTGTTGATTCTTCGATGAAATGCCTACATATGAAACTAAAAATGATTTTTAGCGAAAATAACGAGCAAGCTATGGAGGACCCGCCGGTCAAATTCGAGCTGGTCCAAGTTGAATCGGCCGAAGGTTGTCTGAATGGCCGGGAGTAGCTATGAGGGTTGGAAATGCATGATTTTTGGCGACCGTGCATAAAATAGGATCTGGTTTGAGGTAGACATGGAATGGCGACATTTGAGATGACCCTCCTTGTAGCAGCTTCATGAAAAACACATGTTTTTAGCATTAAAAAAATGAAAAAAAACGTTTTTTTTGTGAAACAAGTTGGAACCTCGCTTTGGCAACATTGTTTGCCATCACAAGACGGAGGCATGCACAGAATTTGGGCATATTATCACAAACTATTCAACGGATGCGGCCATATCATTGCTCGTTTGGCTTGAAAGCTATGAATCTTCGTTCATGGTAGGTCCTTTCTTAGAACACCTTTTAAAGAAAACACCGGCATTCCAAGTGTAGTATTTTTGCTAGTTGGTAGGCCAAATTTGATGATGTGACGCGGAGGTCTCCCATTTTTTTTTATTTTTTACGGTGTTTTCAAAAACCGACGATTTTGTAGCGGCGGCCGTCCGTGGCTAGGGTTTGAATCCTGCAAATCTGTTGTTGATTCTTTGATGAAATGCCTACCTATGAAGATAAAAATGATTTTTAGCAAAAATAACGGTCAAGCTATGGAGGACCCGCAGTTCAAATTCCAGCCGATTCCAGCTGAATCGGCCGAAGGTTGTCTGAATGGCCGGGAATAGCTACGAGGGTCGGAAATGCATGATTTTTGGTGACCGTGCGTAAAATAGGGTCTGCTTTGAGGTAGACATGGAATGACGCCGGTTGGGATGACCCTCCTTGTAGCCGCTTCACGAAAAACACATGTTTTTAGCATTCAAAAAAATGAAAAACATTTTTTTGTGTGAAAAAAGTTGGAACCTCGCTCTTGTAACATTATTGGCCATCACAAGACGGGGGCATGCGCCAAATATGGGCATATTATCACAAACTATTCAACCAATGCGTCCATATGATTGCTCGTTTGGCTTGAAAGCCATGAATCTTCATTCATGGTAGGTCGTTTTTTAGAACACATTTTCAAGAAAACACCGGTATTCCAAGTTTAGTATTTTTGCTAGTTGGTAGGCCACATTTGATGATGTGACGCGGAGGTCTCCCATTTTTTTTGATTTTTTAATGTTTTGCGGTGTTTTCAAAAACCGTCCGATTTTGTCGCAGTGGCCGTCCGTGGCTAGGGTTTGAATCATGCAAATCTGTTGTTGATTCTTTACGAAAAGCCATGTTTAGATTACACTGTCATACTTGAGCATGAAACTTGTATAGTTTCATAATGTTGTTGATTCTTAATGAACAATCTTAATGAACAATCTTAATGAAAAACCATGTTTTTAACAATCACAAAATGAAACTTATATTGTTTCATACATGAGTAGGCATAAAACCCCATAATTTAATCTTTTATCGATGATCATGCACAAAATATCAATTCCCATCAATTACCAAACTGAATATTCATAATTAAGAAACTGACATGTTTAGATGACACTGTCATACTTGAGCATCCATGAGCATGCACAAAATTTTGATTCTCATCAATTTCAAACTAAGCTTGGCTGACATTGTCATACTTAAGAGATTTACACTAACAAGCTTAAACTTGACATACTTAACATTGACATGTTCATATTAACATGCTTAACATTGCCACTTGATTTCTTAACATCTTCACTCTTTCTTATCCTTCTTCTCCTTCATCATCCTGATGTGCTAAAAGTGGCGAACGCCGACACGAATGTACTCTTCCACCACAATTGGCATGGTCATGTCGCCCAGCTATGGGATCGCCGACGCCACCACCATCGCAAGGTCATCGTCAGGCACCACAATCACGAGGTCGTCATCAGCCACCACCATAGCAAGGTCGTCGTCAGCCACCACCATAGCAAGGTCGTCATCAACCAGAATAGGCTACACCTCCCCGCTCTGCTCCTCTTCTTCCCCGCTCTGCTCCTCGTCATCCCCACTCTGCTCCTTGTCATCACCGTTGCTGCTCCCATTGCCCGGCCAAATGCAACAAAGTTTTTATAGCAATCTGTGTGAGACGAAGCCAAAAGGACAGGAAGAAGAGAGGCAGAGAGCTTACTGGCATCGTCGTCATGCTGGTAGTACATGCGGCACATGGTGTTGTCAAACATCTTCACGGTGAACATGGCATCACCGTCGTAGCGGAAGACAAGGAAGTGCCCGAGTTTCAGGTCATGGGCGCGGGCGAAATGCTCCCAGTCAGGCCCTAGGTAGATGTGGCCTTTGGCGTCGAACACCGCCAACATGCCCACAGCCTGTGACGCCCGCTACCGGCCTCCCACAGCTTCACTTTATGGGGCTCGCGGCCGGTGAGCATCTTTGCAAAATTGTCAGGCAGCATGTGCAGCAAGGGTCAAGCAGTGGTTAATTATGCCAATCAAGCACTATACAACAGAGTGATGATAAAGAGATGGGCGAAGGGGAGATCTTGTCTTGAATATACCTGTCTACTGCAGGATTTCTCAATTACGATCTCGAAGAACTCGAAACCTTCCAAGCCGGCCATCTCACTTCTTGGCGTGGCAGAGCGCAGCCGGCGATGGCGGCCTCCCCTCCTCTCTGAAAAGCAGCATTGTAATTAAACAACAAGTTACCATAAACATGACTGTACATAGTTGGAACAGAACCAAGTTTATGATGGCAAAAGTGAGAAAAAAGCAATACATTTGGAAACAAGCACTTCAAAATAGTAGAATATTCACTACATGTGTTTTCCAGGGCCTCAATTTGCTACTATTGTATCTTGGCAAAGGGGCAATGGGTAGAAGAAGGACATCAACATCAACATCAACATCACCCATCAACAATAGTAAGAAAACAAGGACATTTCTGATGGCAAAAACATCAACAACACTCTGCTTTCTTCTTATACTCATTCCATATTTTGCTACTACGAAAAACATCAACATCAACATATCTATAAATGAACTTATCTGCCCATATCATTGTTTGCTAGGTCAGTCAGTCAGACAACATCAAGAAGAACCATATCATATTTGGCTACTACCCAAATTTCCAAAGACAACATCAAGCAGATCATATCCTCTTGACTTGAGCAGAAGCATTCAGCTTAGTTGTGGGATTTCATATCATCTAACCCAAATTTCCAAGCAAACCCTAATTCAAACCAATACAAAACAACAGCGGTGGCAAGAACCCTAATACAACCCTAATCAAAACCTAATCAAACCACCCTAATCCAATAAGTTCAACCCTAATTCAATAGAATCAAACCCTAATCTAAACAGCAGCAGAAAACCAAATGGAGAGGAAGGAGTCAGCGGCGGATTCATACCTCCGCGGGAGAGGAAGCAGTCGGCGGCGGCGGTGGGTCGAGATGGCAGTGGGGTGGAAGAGACGGCGGCGGCGGCGGCGGCGGGGAGGAGGAGGAGTCGGCGGAGATGAAGGAGGAGAGGAGTCGAGTGGGGGAAAAGAGTTGGTAGCTCAGGGGGAAAAGAGTCGAGTCGATAGAGTGGGACCACTTATCGGTAGGGAAGGAGTCAACTGGTTTGATGATTTGAAAAGGGTGGGCATAGAGTACAAAACCAACATCCTCTTCCTAGCTCAGTGGTAGAAACACAGTGAAGTAAGCGCTAGGTCGTGGGTTCGAGTCCCCGCTTGCGCATTATTTTTTGCTAGGTCCTTTGAGCCGCGCGTGGGATCGGACGGGTGTCTGATGGAGCGCGCAAGTATCTGTGTGATTGGTTTGGTCCTTTGAGCCGTGCGTGGGATCAGACTAGTGTCTGATGGATTGCACAAATATGTGTCTAATGGAGTGCCCGGTCGTGGGTTCAACTATATAGTGAAACAACTAGAGACACAATCAACATTCTCTTTGTAGATCAGTGGTTCTGTACACAATGAAACATGTGCTAGGTCGTGGGTTCGAGTCCCCGCTCGTGCATTTTTTTACAATATCAAAATTGATGAAAAAAACATCAAAATGTTCACTGACAAAAAACAGCTCTGAAACAACATTTTGCAACATTTTGCTCCATGAAAATTACAGCCATCGGCTCTGAAAAAAAACAATATTTTGCTCCATCGGTATAAAACTACAGCCATCAGCTCCATGCTACAAATTTGAAACTTCATGCCATCAGAACACAACGTCTCAATTCAGTTCAAATAAACTTCATGAAACAGGATAACTACGTCACTTTGCTACAGCCATCAGGATCATCATTTTGCTACAGCCATCAGGATCATCATGAAACAGGATAACTACCTCACTTTGCTACAGCCATCAGGATCATCATTTTGCTACAGCCATCAGGATCATCATTTTTCTACAGCCATCAGGATCACATCATTTTGCTCCTGGAGAGAAGGTTGATCACATCTGGTCACCAGTCCCATAGATACCAAAACAAAGAACATGTAGTAATAATATTTACCTTCATGTCCATTCGCTACTCATCGTCGTTGATACCAAAACAAGGAACTCTATGCCCACTCCCGTTTTCCTCATCATCACTACAATATTGCAGCATAATATGATCAATACTGTTTTCCTCATCCTCGCTCTCATGTCCATCCGCTACCACCTTTCTTCTTTTCTTGATGCCTTCAACTATTGCAGCATCAACGACCACACGTTCCCGGTCCCTTCGCACTCTGCTTTGCACCTGAACTTCCATAGAGTCATCATCATCTTGCAACGGAACTTTCGTAGAGTCATCATCCTGGTATGTTAGTCCACTACCACCGGGGCCCTTTTCCACTTCAGTTTCAGTCACACTCCACAAGTGTGTGTGCTCAAAGTTTTGCACAATTCACCATTTTCCATGCAAAAGAGTGTCTGGCAGATAAAACACCATTGTTGCTTGTGGTGTTAGAATAAAGGGATCACTCTTATACCAGCACCTTGCAGTGTTGATGCTTTTGAAGTGGCCATCATATTTGACAAAATAGTCTCTCTTCTTCTTGCTACCAAGCTCATACTAGTCACGGCGAAATAAGACAACCGAGTGATGGATGCCTCCACTAGTGTTGTACTGGAACTCCACGATGCTTCTCAGTTGACCATAGAAGTCAATGTTCTCATGATCATGTGACCCCTTGGTGACGATTCCACTATTCCGAGTCTTCCTTTTTTCCTCGCGGTCAACGGTGCGGTAGCGAACACCGTCATCAATGCATGATGAATGCACTCTCACTCGCTTATTCGGTAAGCATGCCAAATAAAATAGATCATCACTGACCTTCTTCTCGTCATGCAACTTTCCAATCTGCACAAATAAACCATTTAGCAACAATGGTATTTAACAGTTGGTGAATAACTCAGAAAACATAAAACATGTGGCTAAAGATCTCACACGATTCTTAAACCATTTAGCAAATCCCTTGGCGACCCTTTTATGAACATTGATCTGACTTTCTTCCTGATTGAACTCTTCCTTGCATTTCCTGGAATGCCAACGAAACACGTGAATTAAAATAATAGGCTGGTGCAAACCCAAGGAAAAAATATAACGAGTGCACGGGATATAATGTACTCGATATATGGTAGAACCTCGGCACAAATGCTGAGCACATACCAAACCATCTTGTCATACTCATCACCAGCCTCCATGTATTGTGAGGCTCCAAGAAAGTTCACACCATGGTTGAAAACAGAGACATCACCACTTTGCGAATCAGACCACTCTCTATATCTGCCCGGCTGGTTCCATCTTGTTTCCACATCGCCAAAGTATCTAGAGCAAAAAGTCAAGCACTCGTCAATGACATATGCTTTAGGAATCGAACCTTCAGGTCTTGTCGTGTTTCGCACATAACGCTTACATGTAAGCAACCTTCTTTCGATTGGGTACATCCAACTGTATTGTACAAGGCCTCTAAGCATTGCCTATTTTGGTAAGTGAACCGCCAAATGGACCATCACGGTGAAGAAAGCTGGAGGGAAAATCTTCTCGAGCTTGCAAAGAATAATTGAGATTTCTTTTTCAAGTCTTTCCAGAACAATTAACTTGAGTGTTTTGCAGCACAATTCTCTAAAGAAATTTCCCAGCTCAGCAACCACTTCATATATATCCTTGTCCATGATTCCCCGGAGGCCCGTCGGTAAAATCCTTTGGAGGAGGATGTGACAATCATGGGTTTTCAGTACTGAAAGCTTGAATACATCAGAAGTAACACACTTTGCCAGGTTAGCAGCATATCCATCTAGAAATCTCACCGCTCTTAGGAATTCACAGAATGGAAGCTTTTGTTCATTATTCATCGTATACCATGCTCGTGGCATTTCAAATGAATCTTCATCTTCATTGTGCTGTAGACAAAAATCTTCTCTTATGCCCATGTCCTCCAAATCAAACCTAGAACTAACCGTGTCCTTTGTCTTCCCTTCAATGTTCAGAAACGTGCCTAGCAGATTCTCGCATATGTTTTTCTCAATGTGCATTACATCGAGATTATGCCTTAATTTCAGATAAACCCAGTATGGAAGGTCCCAACATTGACCTTCCTCATGCTTTCTTTTCTTCGCAAGCTTTCCTGGTCTCACATCTTTCACCTTTTCAAGCTGCTGCTCCAGCTCTTCTTTAGTGAATTCAGCTGGCTTGTCATGGGTTTCATTCTCACCATTAAAATATTTGCTTCTTCGCCAGCGATGGTTTCGAGGAAGAAAGCAGCGGTGCCCAATATAGCATATCTTGCTCCTTATTCTCTTTGAGCAAGGGTCTTTGTCACAATGGACACATGCCTGATAACCCACTGTGATCCTCCCAGACAGAGTGTGCAGAGCCGGTAAATCATGGATGGACCATATGCTTACAACACGTAGATTGAACTTTTCTTCCGGACTCAAGGCATTGTATGTAGGTACACCAGTCCAGAGCTGGAGGAGTTCTTCTGCGAGGGGCTCCATACAGACATCAAAATTCTTTCCTGGAGACTCTGGACCCGGGAGAAGCAACGACATCATGAAGTTGGACTGATCCATGCATGCCTATGGTGGCAGGTTGTAGGGAACCAGAAAAACTGGCCACATGCTATAAGACGTGCTCATGTTCCCAAACGGATTAAAGCCATCTGTGGCAATGCCAAGTTTTATGTTCCTTGGGTCTCCAACAAAATCTACATGTTTACTGCCAAACTCTTTCCATGCCTCTCCGTCCGCTGGATGGCTCAGCTCATTGTCCACAGGTTGCCGCTTCAGCTTCTGCCATTGTACCTCCAGCGATGATTTCTTCGAGATAAACATCCGCTGCAGCCTTGGTATCAACGGAAAGTGCCTCAGTACCTTCTCCGGTATTGACTTCTTCCCATCAGCATCTTTCCACCTATAGGCATTGCATTTTGGACAGTTTTCATGCTTCGCTAAATCCTTCCGAAACAAGACAGTTATTTGGGCACACATGTATTGAAACATAACCTAGCCCCAACCTACAGATTATGCTCAATGCTTCATCATAACACCTGCGAATAGAGCTATCAGGGAATTGCAAGCTCAAATGGAGTATTGCGTTGAATGCACCATTGCTAATCCGGTAGAAAGACTTGATGTGGAGTAACTTCACGGTGAAGGTAAATCTTGAAAATTTACCCCCTTCATGAGATGCGCGATTCGCCTCCTCTAACACCTCAGCAAACATCGACTTTTTTCCATCAGCACGATCTTCAGCATCGTACAGATCCTTAAATAGGTCAGGAATCCTATCATCTTCATGCCCATGCTCTTCTTCCAAACAAGCATTATCTCACAAAACCTTTTCCATGAAATCAATGCCAGCATCATGATACGTCTCCAACGTATCTATAATTTTTGATTGTTCCATGCTATTATTTATGATGTCTTGGATGTTTAATGGGCTTTGTCATACACTTTTATATCATTTTTGGGACTAACCTACTAACCCAAAGGCCCAGTCCAGATTGCTGTTTTTTTGCCTGTTTCAGAGTTTTGCAGAAAAGGAATATCAAACGGAGTCCAAACGGAATGAAACCTTCGGGAGAGATATTTTTGGAGAAAATCACGCACAGGAGGCTTGAGAACCACGTCAGGGGAGCCACGAGGTGCCCACGAGGGTGGGGGCGCGCCCCCTACCTCGTGGGGCCCTCGTGAGTCCCTCGGTGTCCTCCTTCCTCCTATATAAGCCTACGTACCCTGAAACCATCAGCAACAGAGAGAAAACCCTAATTCCACCGCTGTAACCTTCTGTTCCCGTGAGATCCCATCTTGGAGCCTGTTCCGGACCTCCGCCTGAGGGGGGATCCATCACGGAGTGCTTCTACATCATCATCATTGCCCTCACCATGAGTTGTGAGTAGTTTACCACAGACCTTCGGGTCCATAGTTAGTATCTAGATGGCTTATTCTCTCTCTCTCTCTCTCTCTCTGGATCTCAATACAAAGTTCTCCTCGGTCTTCGAAGAGATCTATTCAATGTAATCTCTTTTTGCGGTGTGTTTGTCGAGATCCGATGAATTGTGAGTTTATGATCAAGATTATCTATGAGAAATATTTGGTTCTTTTCTGAACTCTTTATGTGTGCTCATAATATCCTTGCAAGTCTCTTCAAATTATTGGTTTGGTTTGGCCTACTAGATCTATAGTTCTTGCAATGGGAGAAGTGCTTGGCTTTGGGTTCAATCTTGCGGTGTCCTCTCCCAGTGACAGTAGGGCCTGCAAGGCACGTATTGTATTGTTGCCATCGAGGATAAAAAGATGGGGTTTATATCATATTGCTTGAGTTTATCCCTCTACATCATGTCATCTTGCTTAAGGTGTTACTGTGTTCTTATGAACTCAATACACTAGATGCATGCTGGATAGCGGTCGATGTGTGGAGTAATAGTAGTAGATGCAGGCAGGAGTCGGTCTACTTGTCTCAGACGTGATGCCTATATACAATCATCATGCCTAGAGAGTCTCATAATTATTCGCTTTTCTATCAATTGCTCGACAATAATTTGTTTACCCGCCGTAGAATATCGCTATCATGAGAGAAGCCACTAGGGAACAGTATGGCCCCCGGGTCTATTCTCAACATATCAATCTATATCTAGTTTACTTTTTCCGCTTTTACTTTCTGTTCTTATAAACAAAAATACCAAAAATACAAACTGTCATCTCTATCAGATCTCACTTTCGTAAGTGACCATAAAGGGATTGACAACCCCTTATTGCGTTGGCTGCAAAGTTCTTATTTGTTTGTGCAGGTGCGAGGGACTCGCGCTGTTGGGGAACGTTGCATGGGAAACAAAAATTTTTCCTACGCTCACCAAGATCAATCTAGGAGATGCATCTACGAGGGGAGAGTCGGATCCACATACCCTTGTAGATCGCTAAGCGGAAGCGTTCAAGAACGCGGTTGATGGAGTCGTACTCGCCGCGATTCAGATCGCCGAAGATCCTAGCACCGAACGGACGGTGCCTCCGTGTTCAACACACGTGCAGCTCGGGGACGTCTCCTCCTTCTTGATCCAGCAAGGGGGAAGGAGTAGTTGACGGAGAAACCCAGCAGTAAGGATGGCAATGGGTAGGGTATGGGGCGGGCAGAGCAATACCATACCCATACCCGTGTAGTCAATGGGTACAAAGTTCTACCCATACCCGTACCCATGGGTATGAAAAATTACCCATACCCATACCCGATGGGTATCCATACCCATTGGGTACCCAATGGATAGATCTAATAGTACACAAGTTATTCATAATTTTGCATTCATCCACAGTATATTTGAAAAAAAAACATTTATCTAAACTCAATAACGAATAGAAGAGTACCAGACAATCTCAATTCGAATTGAAAATTGATGACAACTTTAACATAGGTTCACGAAATGACCAAATAACATCCGACACGTAACATGTCTGTATAAATGAGTAGGGTATGGGTATATCCATGGGTACAAACCTATACCTGTGCCCTACCCATGACTTAATGGGTGGGGTATGGGTACTATCCATGGGTATAAATTCCTGCCCATACCCTGCCCATGCGGGTACGGTATCCACGGGTACCCGTACCCATGGGTAAAATTGCCATCCTTACCCAGCAGCACGACGGCGTGGTGGAGATGGTGGTGGAGGAATTCCAGCAGGGCTTCGCCAAGCACTGCAAAATAGACGAAGATATTCGTGGGAGAGGGAGGGCAGCGCCGAGGCACGAACTTGTGTTGCTGCCCTCCCTCTGCCTCTCTTTATATAGGGGGGAGAGGGGGGGAGGAGGCGCCCTAGGGTTTCCCCTAGGGGCCGGCGGCCAAGGGAGATGGGAAGGGGGCGGCGCCCCCAGGGCTAGGGTTTGCCCCCCAGGGTGCCTTGCCCCCCAAGGACTCTGGGGTGCGGCTCCCTAGGGGGGGCCAGCCCCCATGCGCAGGTGGAGAGGGCCCAAGGGGGGGCGCACAGCCCCTGTGTGGGCTGTTGCGTCTCCCACTTATGGCCCACAGGGCCCGCAACACTTGCCGGGACCCCTAGAAACTCCTTTCGGTCATCCGACGACTCCCCGGTGCTCCCCGGAACACTTCCGGACTCCGTTCACTCTCATCCTATATATCAATCTTCGTCCCCGGACCATTCCGGAGACCCTCGTCACGTCCGGGATCTCATCCGGGACTCCGAACAACCTTCGGTTACCATACACTGTTCTCACTAACAACCCTAGCGTCACCGAACCTTAAGTGTGTAGACCCTGCGGGTTCGGAAACTATGCAGACATGACCGAGACACTCCCAGGTCAATAACCAATAGCGGGATCTGGATACCCATATTGGTTCCCACACGTTCCTCGATGATCTCATCGAATGAACCACGATATCAAGGATTCAGGCAATCCCGTATACAGTTCCCTTTGTCTCGTCGGTATGTTACTTGCCCGAGATTCGATCGTCGGTATCTCTATACCTAGTTCAATCTCGTTACCGACAAGTCTCTTTACTCGTTCCGTAATACATAATCCCGTGACTAACTACTTAGTCACTTTGAGCTCATTGAGATGACGTATTACCGAGTGGGCCCGGAGATACCTCTCCGTCACACGGAGTGACAAATCCCAGTCTCGATCCATGTCAACTCAACAGACACCTTCGGAGATACCTGTAGAGTACCTTTATAGTCACCCAGTTACGTTGCGACGTTTGGCACACACAAGGCACTCCTACGGTGTCAGTGAGTTACATGATCTCATGGTCATAGGAACTTATACTTGACATGCAGAAAACTATAGCGATAACTGATACGATCAAAAGCTATGTTTAACGTTTGGGTCTCGTCCATCACATCATTCTCCTAATGATGTGATCCCGTTATCAAATGACAACTCATGTCTATGACCTGGAAACCGCGGTCATCTTTGATTAACGAGCCAGTCCTGAAGAGGCTTACTAGGGACACAAAGTTTGTCTATTTATCCACACATGTATTTAAGTTTCCAATCAATACAATTATAGCATGGATAATAAACGATTATCATGAACAAGGAAATATAATAATAACTCTTTTATTATTGCCTCTAGGGCATATTTCCAACAGTCTCCCACTTGCACTAGAGTCAATAATCTAGCATTACAAGGTAATGAATCTAACACCCATAGAGTCTTGGTGTTGATCATGCTTAGCCCGTGGAAGAGGCTTAGTCAACGGATCTGCAACATTCAAATCCGTGTGTACTTTGCAAATGCTTATGTCCTCCTCTTTGACTGAATCGCGGATGGAATTGAAGCGTCGCTTTATGTGTCTGGTCCTCTTGTGAAACCTTGGTTCCTTGGCTAGAGCAATGGCACCAGTGTTGTCACAAAACAGAGTCATTGGGTTCAATGCACTAGGCACAACTCCAAGATCTGTCATGAACTCCTTCATCCAGACACCTTCCTTTGCCGCCTCCGAGGCAGCTATGTACTCCGCTTCGCATGTAGAATCGGCTACCACGCTTTGCTTGGAACTGCACCAGCTTACCGCTCCCCCGTTGAGAATATATACGTATCCGGTTTGAGACTTAGAGTCATCCGGATCAGTGTCAAAGCTTGCATCGACGTAACCCTTTACGACGAGCTCTTGATCACCTCCATAAACGAGAAACATCTCCTTAGTCCTTTTCAGGTACTTTAGGATATTCTTGACCGCTGTCCAGTGATCCATACCAGGATTACTTTGAAACCTTCCGGCCATACTTATGGCAAGGCTGACATCTGGTCTTGTGCACAGCATTGCATACATGATAGAGCTTATGGCTGAAGCATAGGGGATGACACTCATCTTTTCTCTATCTTCCGCAGTCACTGGGCATTGAGTCTTACTCAACTTTGTACCTTGCAATACCGGCAAGAACCCCTTCTTGGATTGATCCATTTTGAACTTCTTCAAAACTTTATCAAGGTATGTACTTTGTGAAAGTCCTATCAAGCGTCTCGATCTATCTCTATAGATCTTGATGCCCAATATGAAAGCAGCTTCACTGAGGTCCTTCATCGAAAAACTCTTGTTCAAATACCCCTTCACGCTATCCAAAAGTTCTATATTGTTTCCAATCAGCAATATGTCATCCACATATAATATTAGAAACGCTATAGAGCTCCCACTCACTTTCTTGTAAATACAAGCTTCTCCGTAAACTTGTACAAACCCAAACGCTTTGATCACCTCATCAAAGCGAAGATTCCAACTCCGAGATGCTTGCACCAGCCCATAAATGGAACGCTGGAGCTTGCAAACTTTGTCAGCATTCTCTGGATCGACAAAACCTTCCGGTTGTATCATATACAACTCTTCCTTAAGAAAACCGTTAAGGAACGCTGTTTTGACATCCATCTGCCAAATTTCATAATCGAAATATGCAGCTATCGCTAACATGATTCGGACGGATTTAAGCATCGCTACGGGTGAGAAAGTCTCATCGTAGTCAATCCCTTGAACTTGTGAAAAACCCTTTGCCACAAGTCGAGCTTTATACACGGTGACATTACCGTCAGCGTCCGTCTTCCTCTTAAAAATCCATTTATTCTGAATGGCCTTCCGCCCTTCAGGTAATACTTCCAAAGTCCATACTTTGTTTTCATACATGGATCCCATCTCGGATTTCATGGCTTCTAACCATTTGTCGGAATCCGGGCCCACCATCGCTTCTCCATAGCTCGTAGGTTCACCGTTGTCCAACAACATGACCTCCAAGACAGGGTTACCATACCACTCAGGTGCAGTGCGTACCCTTGTCGACCTACGAGGTTCAGTAGTAACTTGATCATCATCATTTGCTTCCTCTTCAACCTCTGCAGGCTCCACAAAAACATCTTTCTGTGCTGCGCTACTCTCTGGTTGAAGCAGAGGTTCAATAACCTCATCAAGTTCTACCTTCCTCCCACTCAATTCTTTCGAGAGAAACTCTTTCTCGAGAAAGGACCCGTTCTTAGCGACAAACACTTTGCCCTCGGATCTGAGATAGAAGGTGTACCCAACTGTCTCTTTTGGGTATCCTATGAAGACACATTTGTCCGCTTTGGGTTCGAGCTTTTCTGGCTGAAGCCTTTTGACATAAGCATCGCAACCCCAAACTTTGAGAAAAGACAACTTAGGTTTCTTACCAAACCATAGTTCATACGGTGTTGTCTCAACAGACTTAGATGGAGCCCTATTTAAAGTGAATGCAGCTGTCTCTAACGCATATCCCCAGAACGATAGTGGCAAATCGGCAAGAGACATCATAGAACGCACCATATCTAATAGGGTTCGATTACGACGTTCGGACACACCATTACGCTGTGGTGTTCCAGGTGGCGTCAACTGTGAAACGATTCCACACTTTCTCAAGTGATTGCCAAACTCATAACTCAGATACTCTCCCCCTCGATCAGATCGTAGGAACTTGATCTTCTTGTTACGATGATTCTCAACTTCACTCTGAAATTGCTTGAACTTTTCAAACGTTTCAGACTTATGCTTCATCAAGTAAATATACCCATATCTACTTAAGTCGTCAGTGAAGGTGAGAAAATAACGATATCCACCGCGCGCCGTGACACTCATCGGGCCACACACATCAGTATGTATGATTTCCAATAAGTCACTTGCCCGTTCCATTGTTCCTGAAAACGGGGTCCTAGTCATCTTGCCCATGAGGCACGGCTCGCATGTGTCAAGTGATTCAAAATCAAGAGACTCCAAAAGTCCATCAGCATGGAGCTTCCTCATGCGTTTCACGCCGATATGACCCAGACGGCAGTGCCACAAGAAAGTGGTACTATTGTTATCAACTCTACATCTTTTGGCATCAATGTTATGAACATGTGTATCATCACTATCGAGATTCAATAAGAATAAACCCCTCACTTCGGGTGCATGACCATAAAAGATATTACCCATATAAATAGAACAACCTTTATTCTCTGATTTAAATGAGTAACCGTCTCGCATCAAACAAGATCCAGATATAATGTTCATGCTCAACGCAGGCACTAAATAACAATTATTCAGGTTCATAACTAATCCCGATGGTAATCGAAGAGCGAGCGTGCCGACGGCGATCACATCAACCTTGGAACCATTCCCCACGCGCATCGTCACTTCGTCCTTCGCCAGCCTCCGTTTATTCCGCAGTTCCTGTTTGGAGTTGCAAATGTGAGCAACCGAACCGGTATCAAATACCCAGGCACTACAACGAGAGTTGGTAAGGTACACATCAATAACATGTATATCACATATACCTTGCTTGTTGTTGTTGTTGGCCCCCTTCTTGTCTGCCAGATACTTGGGGCAGTTCCGCTTCCAGTGGCCGTTCCCCTTGCAATAGAAACACTCAGTCTCTGGCTTGGGCCCAGCCTTGGGTTTCTTCACTGGATGAGCAACTGCCTTGCCACCCTTCTTAGAGTTACCCTTCTTGCCCTTGCCATTCTTCTTGAAACTGGTAGTTTTATTGACCATCAACACTTGATACTCCTTCTGGATGTCTGCCTCAGCGACTTTCAGCATCGCAAACAGCTCGGCGATGGTTTTGTTCATCCCTTGCATGTTATACTGCTGCACGAAGCTCTTGTAGCTAGGTGGGAGTGACTGGAGAATTCTGTCAATGATAGCCTCCTCCGGGAACACAAGTCCCAGATCAGCTATGCGGGTATAGTACCCAGACATCTTCAGTAAGTGCTCACTGACAGACGAATTCTCATCCATCTTGCAAGTAAAGAATTTATCGGTGGTCTCATACCTCTCGATCTTGGCATTCTTCTCAAAGATGAACTTCAACTCCTGGAACATCTCATATGCTCCATGACGTTCAAAACGCCTTTGAAGTCCTCCTTCCAAGCTATACAACATGGCACACTGCACTACTGAGCAGTCATCCGCACGCGACTGCCAGGCGTTCATAACGTCCACAGAGGCCGGAGCGGGGGGTTCACCTAGCGGTGCATTTAGGACATAAACCTTTTGGGCAGCTGTGAGGATGATCCTCAGATTGCGGAGCCAGTCCACAAAGTTGCTCCCATCATCTTTCAGCTTAGTTTTCTCTAGGAACGCATTAAAATTCAGGGGAGCTACTGCGGGAGCCATCTACAACAAAAGATTTGCAAAGACATCTTAGACTATTGTTCATGATAAGTGAGTTTTAACTAATCAAATTACTTATAACTCCCACTCAAATTGACATCCCTCTGGTCATCCGAGCGTGACATGATCCAAATCCACCAACCCATGTCCGATCATCATGTGAGATGAGGTGGTGTCAATGGTGAACATCTTCATGTTGATCATATCTACTATATGACTCATGCTCGACCTTTCGGTCTTCCGTGTTCCGAGGCCATGTCTGTACATGCTAGGCTCGTCAAGTCTAACCCGAGTGTTCTGCATGTGCAAAACTGGCTTGCACCCGTTGTATGCGAACGTAGAGTCTATCACACCCGATCATCACGTGGTGCTTCGAAACGACGAACCTTCGCAACGGCGCACACTCGGGGGGAACACAATTTTATCTTGAAATTTTAGTGAGGGATCATCTTATAATGCTACCGTCGTCCTAAGCAAAATAAGATGCATAAAAGGATTAACATCACATGCAAATCATAAGTGACATGATATGGCCATCAACTCGTGCTTTTGATCTCCATCTCCAAAGCACCGGCATGATCTCCATCGTCACCGGCGTAACACCATGATCCCCATCATCATGATCTCCATCATCGTGTCGCCATCGGGGTTGTCTCGCGCCCACCATGCTCTTACTACTATTGCTACCGTTTAGCGATAAAGTAAAGCATTACATAGCGCTTAATGATTGACACGCAGGTCATACAAAAATTAAAGACAACCCTATGGCTCCTGCCGGTTGCCGTATACATCGACATGCAAGTCGATATTAACTATTACAACATGATCATCTCATACATCAAATATATCTCATCATGTCATTGGCCATATCATATCACATACATACCCTGCAAAAACAAGTTAGACGTCCTCTAATTTGTTGTTGCATGTTTTACGTGGCTGCTATGGGTATCTAGCAAGAACGCTTCTTACCTACGCAAAGCCACAACGGTGATATTCAAGTTGCTATTTAACCTTCTACAAGGACCGCCTTGTTCTATTCCGATTCAACTAAGATAGGAGAGACAGACACCCGCCAGCCATCTTATGCAACAAAAGTCACATGTCTGTCGATGGAACCGGTCTCATGTACGTGGACATGTAAAGTTGGTCCGGGCCGCTTCATCCCATAATACCGCTGAATCAAGAAAGACTAAGGAGGGCAGCAATTTAAACATCAACGCCCACAAGCCCTTTTGTGTTCTACTCGAGAAAGCATCTACGCAAGATCCTAGCTCATGATGCCACTGTTGGGGAACGTTGCATGGGAAACAAAAAATTTTCCTACGTTCACCAAGATCAATCTAGGAGATGCTACTACGAGAGGAGAGTTGGATCTACGTACCCTTGTAGATCGCTAAGCGGAAGCGTTAAGAACGCGGTTGATGGAGTCGTACTCGCCGCGATTCAGATCGCCGAAGATCCTAGCACCGAAGCAACGGTGCCTCCGCGTTCTTCACACGTACGGCTCGGGGACGTCTCCTCCTTCTTGATCCAGCAAGGGGTGGAGGAGAGGTTGATGGAGAGACCGGCAGCACGACGGCGTGGTGGTGATGGTGGAGAAGGATTCCAGCAGGGCTTCGCCTAAGCACCGCGGGAGATGAAGATATTATGGGAGAGGGAGGGCAGCACCGAGGCACAAACGTGTGTTGGCTGCCCTCCCTCTACCTCTCTATATATAGGGGGAAGGAGGAGAGGGGGGCGCCCTAGGGTTTCCCCTAGGGGGGCCGGCGGCCAGGGCAGGGGGGGCGGCGGCCAAGGGCCAGGCCCTAGGGTTTCCCCCCCTAGGTGCCTTGCCCCCCAAGCCAGGGGGGGTGCGGCAGCCCTAGGAGGGTCCACCTCCCCTTGCGCATGAGGAGAGGGCCCAGGGGGGGGCGCACAGCCCTATGAGGGCTGTGGTGTCCCCCCTTGTGGCCCATTAGGCCCAGAACCACTTCCGGGACCCCCGAAACCCTTTTCGGTAATCCGCCGATTTCCCGATGCTCCCCGGAACACTTCCGGACTCCGAAACCTTTCATCCTATATATCAATCTTCGTCCCCGGACCATTCCGGAGACCCTCGTCACGTCCGGGATCTCATCCGGGACTCCGAACAACCTTCGGTAACCATGCACTGTTCTCACTAACAACCCTAGCGTCACCGATCCTTAAGTGTGTAGACCCTGCGGGTTCGGAAACCATGTAGACATGACCGAGACACTCCCAGGTCAATAACCAATAGCGGGATCTGGATACCCATATTGGTTCCCACATGTTTCTCGATGATCTCATCGGATGAACCACGATGTCAAGGATTCAAGCAATCCCGTATACAGTTCCCTTTGTCTCGTCGGTATGTTACTTGCCCGAGATTCAATCGTCGGTATCTCTATACCTAGTTCAATCTCGTTACCGGCAAGTCTCTTTACTCGTTACCGTAATACATAATCCCGTGACCAACTACTTAGTCACTTTGAGCTCATTGAGATGACGTATTACCGAGTGGGCCCGGAGATACCTCTCCGTCACACGGAGTGACAAATCCCAGTCTCGATCCATGTCAACTCAACAGACACCCTCGGAGATACCTGTAGAGTACCTTTATAGTCACCCAGTTACGTTGTGACATTTGGCACACACAAAGCACTCCTACGGTGTCAGTGAGTTACATGATCTCATGGTCATAGGAACTTATACTTGACATGCTGAAAACTATAGCGATAACTGACACGATCAAAAGCTATGTTTAACGTTTGGGTCTCGTCCATCACATCATTCTCCTAATGATGTGATCCCGTTATCAAATGACAACTCATGTCTATGACCTGGAAACCGCGGTCATCTTTGATCAACGAGCTAGTCCTGTAGAGGCTCACTAGGGACACAAAGTCTGTCTATTCATCCACACATGTATTTGAGTTTCCAATCAATACAGTTATAGCATGGATAATAAACGATTATCATGAACAAGGAAATATAATAATAACTCTTTTATTATTGCCTCTAGGGCATATTTCCAACAGTCTCCCACTTGCACTAGAGTCAATAATCTAGCATTACAATGTAATGAATCTAACACCCATAGAGTCTTGGTGTTGATCGTGCTTAGCCCGTGGAAGAGGCTTAGTCAACGGATCTGCAACATTCAAATCCGTGTGTACTTTGCAAATGTTTATGTCCTCCTCCTTGACTGAATCGCGGATGGAATTGAAGCGTCGCTTTATGTGTCTGGTCCTTTTGTGAAACCTTGGTTCCTTGGCTAGAGCAATGGCACCAGTGTTGTCACAGAACAGAGTCATTGGGTTCAGTGCACTAGGCACAACTCCAAGATCTGTCATGAACTCCTTCATCCAGACACCTTCCTTTGCCGCCTCCGAGGCAGCTATATACTCCGCTTCACATGTAGAATCAGCTACCACGCTCTGCTTGGAACTGCACCAGCTTACCGCTCCCCCGTTGAGAATATATACGTATCCGGTTTGAGACTTAGAGTCATCCGGATCAGTGTCAAAGCTTGCATCGACGTAACCCTTTACGACGAGCTCTTGATCACCTCCATAAACGAGAAACATCTCCTTAGTCCTTTTCAGGTACTTTAGGATATTCTTGACCGCTGTCCAGTGATCCATACCAGGATTACTTTGAAACCTTCCGGCCATACTTATGGCAAGGCTGACATCTGGTCTTGTTCACAGCATTGCATACATGATAGAGCCTATGGCTGAAGCATAGGGGACGACACTCATCTTTTCTCTATCTTCCGCAGTCACTGGGCATTGAGTCTTACTCAACTTTGTACCTTGCAATACCGGCAAGAACCCCTTCTTGGATTGATCCATTTTGAACTTCTTCAAAACTTTATCAAGGTATGTACTTTGTGAAAGTCCTATCAAGCGTCTTGATCTATCTCTATAGATCTTGATGCCCAATATGAAAGCAGCTTCACCGAGATCCTTCATCGAAAAACTCTTGTTCAAATACCCCTTCACGCTATCCAAAAATTCTATATTGTTTCCAATCAGCAATATGTCATCCACATATAATATTAGAAATGCTATAGAGCTCCCACTCACTTTCTTGTAAATACAAGCTTCTCCGTAAACTTGTACAAACCCAAACGCTTTGATCACCTCATCAAAGCGAAGATTCCAACTCCGAGATGCTTGCACCAGCCCATAAATGGAACGCTGGAGCTTGCATACCTTGTCAGCATTCTCTGGATCGACAAAACCTTCCGGTTGTATCATATACAACTCTTCCTTAAGAAAACCGTTAAGGAACGCTGTTTTGACATCCATCTGCCAAATTTCATAATCGAAATATGCAGCTATTGCTAACATGATTCGGACGGATTTAAGCATCGCTACGGGTGAGAAAGTCTCATCGTAGTCAATTCCTTGAACTTGTGAAAAACCCTTTGCCACAAGTCGAGCTTTATACACGGTGACATTTCCGTCAGCGTCCGTCTTCCTCTTAAAAATCCATTTATTCTGAATGGCCTTCCGCCCTTCAGGTAATACTTCCAAAGTCCATACTTTGTTTTCATACATGGATCCCATCTCGGATTTCATGGCCTCTAACCATTTGTCGGAATCCGGGCCCACCATCGCTTCTCCATAGCTCGTAGGTTCACTGTTGTCCAACAACATGACCTCCAAGACAGGGTTACCATACCACTCAGGTGCAGTGCATACCCTTGTCGACCTACGAGGTTCGGTAGTAACTTGATCAGAAGCTTCTTGATCATCATCATTGGCTTCCTCTTCAACCGTTGCAGGCTCCACAAAAACATCTTTCTGTGCTGCGCTACTCTCTGGTTGAAGCAGAGGTTCAATAACCTCATCAAGTTCTACCTTCCTCCCACTCAATTCTTTCGAGAGAAACTCTTTCTCGAGAAAGGACCCATTCTTAGCGACAAACACTTTGCCCTCGGATCTGAGATAGAAGGTGTACCCAACAGTTTCTTTTGGGTATCCTATGAAGACACATTTGTCCGCTTTGGGTTCGAGCTTTTCTGGCTGAAGCCTTTTGACATAAGCATCGCAACCCCAAACTTTGAGAAAAGACAACTTAGGTTTCTTACCAAACCACAGTTCATACGGTGTTGTCTCAACGGACTTAGATGGAGCCCTATTTAAAGTGAATGCAGCTGTCTCTAACGCATATCCCCAAAACGATAGTGGCAAATCGGCAAGAGACATCATAGAACGCACCATATCCAATAGGGTTTGATTACGACGTTCGGACACACCATTACGCTGTGGTGTTCCAGGTGGCGTCAACTGTGAAACAATTCCACATTTTCTTAAGTGATTGCCAAACTCATAACTCAGATAATCTCCCCCTCGATCAGATCATAGGAACTTGATCTTCTTGTTACGATGATTCTCAACTTCACTCTGAAATTGCTTGAACTTTTCAAACGTTTCAGACTTATGCTTCATCAAGTAAATATACCCATATCTACTTAAGTCGTCAGTGAAAATGAGAAAATAACGATATCCACCGCGCACCGTGACACTCATCGGGCCACACACATCAGTATGTATGATTTCCAATAAGTCACTTGCCCGTTCCATTGTTCCTGAAAACGGGGTCTTAGTCATCTTGCCCAGGAGGCACGGCTCGCATGTGTCAAGTGATTCAAAATCAAGAGACTCCAAAAGTCCATCAACATGGAGCTTCCTCATGCGTTTCACGCTGATATGACCCAGACGGCAGTGCCACAAGAAAGTGGTACTATTGTTATCAACTCTACATCTTTTGGCATCAATGTTATGAACATGTGTATCATCACTATCGAGATTCAATAAGAATAAACCCCCTACTTCGGGTGCATGACCATAAAAGATATTACCCATATAAATAGAACAACCTTTATTCTCTGATTTAAATGAGTAACCGTCTCGCATTAAACAAGATCCAGATATAATGTTCATGCTCAACGCATGCACTAAATAACAATTATTCAGGTTCATAACTAATCCCGATGGTAATCGAAGAGCGAGCGTGCCGACGGCGATCACATCAACCTTGGAACCATTCCCCACGCGCATCGTCACTTCGTCCTTCGCCAGCCTCCGTTTATTCCGTAGTTCCTGTTTAGAGTTGCAAATGTGAGCAACCGAACCGGTATCAAATACCCAGGCACTACAACGAGAGTTGGTAAGGTACACATCAATAACATGTATATCACATATACCTTGTTTGTTGTTGGCCCCCTTCTTGTCTGCCAGATACTTGGGGCAGTTCCGCTTCCAGTGGCCGTTCCCCTTGCAATAGAAACACTCAGTCTCTGGCTTGGGCCCAGCCTTGGGTTTCTTCACTGGATGAGCAACTGCCTTGCCACCCTTCTTAGAGTTACCCTTCTTGCCCTTGCCATTCTTCTTGAAACTGGTAGTTTTATTGACCATCAACACTTGATACTCCTTCTGGATGTCTGACTCAGCGACTTTCAGCATCGCAAACAGCTCGGCGATGGTTTTGTTCATCCCTTGCATGTTATACTGCTGCACGAAGCTCTTGTAGCTAGGTGGGAGTGACTGGAGAATTCTGTCAATGATAGCCTCCTCCGGGAACACAAGTCCCAGATCAGCTATGCGGGTATAGTACCCAGACATCTTCAGTAAGTGCTCACTGACAGACGAATTCTCCTCCATCTTGCAAGCAAAGAATTTATCGGTGGTCTCATACCTCTCGATCTTGGCATTCTTCTCAAAGATGAACTTCAACTCCTGGAACATCTCATATGCTCCATGACGTTCAAAACGCCTTTGAAGTCCTCCTTCCAAGCTATACAACATGGCACACTGTACTACTGAGTAGTCATTCGCACGCGACTGCCAGGCGTTCATAACGTCCACAGAGGCCGGAGCGGGGGGTTCACCTAGCGGTGCATTTAGGACATAAACCTTTTGGGCAGCTGTGAGGATGATCCTCAGATTGCGGAGCCAGTCCACAAAGTTGCTCCCATCATCTTTCAGCTTAGTTTTCTCTAGGAACGCATTAAAATTCAGGGGAGCTATTGCGGGAGCCATCTACATCAAAAGATTTGCAAAGACATCTTAGACTATTGTTCATGATAAGTGAGTTTTAACTAATCAAATTACTTATAACTCCCACTCAAATTGACATCCCTCTGGTCATCCGAGCGTGACATGATCCAAATCCACCAACCCAAGTCCGATCATCACGTGAGATGAGGTGGTGTCAATGGTGAACATCTTCATGTTGATCATATCTACTATATGACTCATGCTCGACCTTTCGGTCTTCCGTGTTCCGAGGCCATGTCTGTACATGCTAGGCCCGTCAAGTCTAACCCGAGTGTTCTGCATGTGCAAAACTGGCTTGCACCCGTTGTATGCGAACGTAGAGTCTATCACACCCGATCATCACGTGGTGCTTCGAAACGACGAACCTTCGCAACGGTGCACACTCGGGGGGAACACAATTTTATCTTGAAATTTTAGTGAGGGATCATCTTATAATGCTACCGTCGTCCTAAGCAAAATAAGATGCATAAAAGGATTAACATCACATGCAAATCATAAGTGACATGATATGGCCATCAACTCGTGCTTTTGATCTCCATCTCCAAAGCACCGGCATGATCTCCATCGTCACCGGCGTATCACCATGATCCCCATCATCATGATCTCCATCATCGTGTCGCCATCGGGGTTGTCGCGCGCCCACCATGCTCTTACTACTATTGCTACCGTTTAGCGATAAAGTAAAGCATTACATAGCGCTTAATGATTGACACGCAGGTCATACAAAAATTAAAGACAACCCTATGGCTCCTGCCGGTTGCCGTATACATCGACATGCAAGTCGATATTAACTATTACAACATGATCATCTCATACATCAAATATATCTCATCATGTCATTGGCCATATCATATCACATACATACCCTGCAAAAACAAGTTAGACGTCCTCTAAATTGTTGTTGCATGTTTTACGTGGCTGCTATGGGTATCTAGCAAGAACGCTTCTTACCTACGCAAAGCCACAACGGTGATATTTAAGTTGCTATTTAACCTTCTACAAGGACCGCCTTTGTCGAATCTGATTCAACTAAGATAGGAGAGACAGACACCCGCCAGCCATCTTATGCAACAAAAGTCGCATGTCTGTCGATGGAACCGGTCTCATGTACGTGGACATGTAAAGTTGGTCCGGGCCGCTTCATCCCATAATACCGCTGAATCAAGAAAGACCAAGGAGGGAAGCAATCTAAACATCAACGCCCACAAACCCCTTTGTGTTCTACTCGTGAAAACATCTACGCAAGAACCTAGCTCATGATGCCACTGTTGGGGAACGTTGCATGGGAAACAAAAAATTTTCCTACGCTCACCAAGATCAATCTAGGAGATGCATCTACGAGGGGAGAGTCGGATCCACATACCCTTGTAGATCGCTAAGCGGAAGCGTTCAAGAACGCGGTTGATGGAGTCGTACTCGCCGCGATTCAGATCGCCGAAGATCCTAGCACCGAACGGACGGAGCCTCCGCGTTCAACACACGTGCAGCTCGGGGACGTCTCCTCCTTCTTGATCCAGCAAGGGGGAAGGAGAAGTTGACGGAGAAACCCAGCAGCACGACGGCGTGGTGGAGATGGTGGTGGAGGAATTCCAGCAGGGCTTCGCAAAGCACTGCAAAATAGACGAAGATATTCGTGGGAGAGGGAGGGCAGCGCCGAGGCACGAACTTGTGTTGCTGCCCTCCCTCTGCCTCTCTTTATATAGGGGGGAGAGGGGGGGAGGAGGCGCCCTAGGGTTTCCCCTAGGGGCCGGCGGCCAAGGGAGATGGGAAGGGGGCGGCGCCCCCAGGGCTAGGGTTTGCCCCCCCAGGGTGCCTTGCCCCCCAAGGACTCTGGGGTGCGGCTCCCTAGGGGGGGCCAGCCCCCATGCGCAGGTGGAGAGGGCCCAAGGGGGGGCGCACAGCCCCTGTGTGGGCTGTTGCGTCTCCCACTTATGGCCCACAGGGCCCGCAACACTTGCCGGGACCCCCCAAAACTCCTTTCGGTCATCCGACGACTCCCCGGTGCTCCCCGGAACACTTCCAGACTCCGTTCACTCTCATCCTATATATCAATCTTCGTCCCCGGACCATTCCAGAGACCCTCGTCACGTCCGGGATCTCATCCGGGACTCCGAACAACCTTCGGTTACCATACACTGTTCTCACTAACAACCCTAGCGTCACCGAACCTTAAGTGTGTAGACCCTGCGGGTTCGGAAACTATGCAGACATGACCGAGACACTCCCAGGTCAATAACCAATAGCGGGATCTGGATACCCATATTGGTTCCCACACGTTCCTCGATGATCTCATCGAATGAACCACGATATCAAGGATTCAGGCAATCCCGTATACAGTTCCCTTTGTCTCGTCGGTATGTTACTTGCCCGAGATTCGATCGTCGGTATCTCTATACCTAGTTCAATCTCGTTACCGACAAGTCTCTTTACTCGTTCCGTAATACATAATCCCGTGACTAACTACTTAGTCACTTTGAGCTCATTGAGATGACGTATTATCGAGTGGGCCCGGAGATACCTCTCCGTCACACGGAGTGACAAATCCCAGTCTCGATCCATGTCAACTCAACAGACACCTTCGGAGATACCTGTAGAGTACCTTTATAGTCACCCAGTTACGTTGCGATGTTTGGCACACACAAGGCACTCCTACGGTGTCAGTGAGTTACATGATCTCATGGTCATAGGAACTTATACTTGACATGCAGAAAACTATAGCGATAACTGATACGATCAAAAGCTATGTTTAACGTTTGGGTCTCGTCCATCACATCATTCTCCTAATGATGTGATCCCGTTATCAAATGACAACTCATGTCTATGACCTGGAAACCGCGGTCATCTTTGATCAACGAGCTAGTCATGAAGAGGCTTACTAGGGACACAAAGTTTGTCTATTTATCCACACATGTATTTAAGTTTCCAATCAATACAATTATAGCATGGATAATAAACGATTATCATGAACAAGGAAATATAATAATAACTCTTTTATTATTGCCTCTAGGGCATATTTCCAACACGCGCGTGGTCTCCTACTGGATTGATACCTTGGTTCTCAAAAACTGAGGGAAATACTTACGCTACTGTGCTGCATCTCCCTTTCCTCTTCGAGGGAATACAACGCAAGCTCGAGAAGTAGCAAGAAGAATTTCTGGCGCCGTTGCCGGGGAAGCTTACGCAAAAGTCATATACCAAGAACCTATCACAAACCCTTATCCTTCGCATTTTCGCCTCTCATTTTCCTCTCCCCCACTTCACCGTTGCCGTTTTATTTGCCCTTCTTCTGTCGTGTGTTTATCTTTCGCTTGCTTCTTGTTTGCTTGTGTGTTGCTTGCCTGTTTGCCCTCATGTCTGAGATGGGGGACAATTTTATCGATAAGGGTAGTAATGTCGAGGGCAACGTCTATGTTGACCCCCCGGATGATGCTACCACTTTACATATTAAGAAGTTTCGTGTTAGTAGTGGTAATATCATTGGAAAAAGAGTTCTTCAAGACTTCTTTACTTATGCCGGCGCTTTGCCCACTATGGGTGGCTCTATTCTTCATAGAACTAGTAGCCTTGCGGATGCTGTATCTATGCTTATGGTAGAAATTGAAAGGCAATTTATCCATATACATCCCTGCATTCAGAGAGTCTTTTTGGAGTTTTCCAACATTGAGCATTCTTCTGTTAAGCGTGCAGCTACTACCTTTTTGGCTCATGAATTTAGATTTATCATGAAAGAGGCCAAAGAAATCTTTGCTCATTACGGAGTAGATGCCGGTCGACCTCCCATAGAGGCTATCTTGTTAAATCAAGAAGACATAATGCGGTTGCGATCTCCTGATCATGTTGCTTTTAATGAAAACCTTAGAAAAAAGGTTCCTACCGATGTCTTGAATGATAGAATTTCTAAGATGAACGATGATTTTGCTGTTCAAAACAATTGGTTAGGCTTCTCCCTTGAGCGAAGGCTTATGACCTTCTGCCAAAAGAATGCCTATAATGATGAATTGGTTGTCCACTACAAAGGGCCAAAAGAGGAACCTATTCCTCCTGAGATTGATGTAGGGGACTTTTGTCCCATTAAATTTAGCCCTTTTGATTACTTTTGCTTGCCACAAAGGAAGCTTGCTGCTGAACGTAGGGAATATGAGATGAGCTTTCGCGACATATCGTATCATTATGGCATTCCCTAGATTTATCCATGTATCGTGCCTAGCTAGGGGCGTAAAACGATAGCGCTTGTTGGGAGGCAACCCAATTTTATATTTTTTGTTTTTGCTGCTGTTAGGGAATAAATATTGCATCTAGCTTCTGTTTAGATGTGGTTTCATGTTTTATTTAGTGTTTGTGCCAAGTAGAACCTTTGGGAAGACTTGTGTGAAGTTTATGTGATTTTGCTGTGAAAAACAGAATCGTTAGCGCTCGCTAGAATGGTCATCAGATTTTACTGGAGCGTGCTATTTAGTTGATTCATTTTGCAGATGATTAATAAACAGATTCCTCACGTTTACCAATTTAGTTTGATTTTTTTGGAGTTACAGAAGTATGCGAAACCTGCAGATTACTACAGACGGTTCTGTTTTTGACAGATTCTGTTTTTCGTGTGTTGTTTGCTTATTTCAATGCATCTATGAGTAATATTGTGAAGTATGAACCATAGATAAGTTGGAATACAGTAGGTTTAACACCAATATAAACAAAGAATGAATTAATTGCAGTACTTTTGAGTAGTGGTTTGCTTTCTTATACTAACGGAGCTCACGAGAATTTTTGTCTATGTTTTGTGTTGTGAAGTTTTCAAGTTTTGAATATTGCTTTGATGGACAATGGAACAAAGAGTAGCAAAGGCCTAAGCTTGGGGATGCCCATGGCACCCCAAGTGAAATTCAAGGACAATCAAAAGCCTAAGCTTGGGGATGCCCCGGGAAGGCATCCCCTCTTTCGTCTTCATCCATTGGTAACTATACTTGGAGCTATATTTTTATTCACCACATGATATGTGTTTTGCTTGGAGCGTCTTGTATAATTTGCTTGTTAGTTTGCCACAATTATCCTTGCTGGACACACCTATTTGAGAGAGTTAAATATGGCCTAGGAATTGTTAGAATACTCTATGTGCTTCACTTATATCCTTTGAGTTGAATAGTTTTGCTCTAGTGCTTCACTTATATCTTGTAGAGCACGGTGGTGGTAATATTTTGAAGAAATTGCTGAACTCTCATGCTTCACTTATATTCATTTGAGAGTCTATTAAAACATCATGGTAATGTGTTTAGTTTATAAAACTAGTCTTCACATGATAGACATCAATATCAATGTAGTAAAAACTTTCACACTAAGTGCATTGAATATGATTAGATGTTGGATGCTTGATAATTGTTTTGAGATATGAGGATAGTGATATTAGAGTCATTCTAGTGGAGTTATTATGAAACTGAGAAATACTTGTGTTGAGGTTAGTGATTCCCGTAGCATGCACGTATGGTGAACCAGTATGTGACGAAGTTAGAGCATGAGGTATTCGTAAAGTGCCAACCTTTGTGTTGAGGTCGGGGGCGCGGTGTGGTTAACTCCTACCAACCTCCCCCCTAGGAGTATGCGTTGATTGCTTTGTTTTGATGACTCGTAGATTTTTGCAATAAGTATATGAGTTCTTATGACTAATGTTGAGTCCATGGATTATACGCACTCTCACCCTTCCACCATTGCTAGCCTCTCTTGTACCGCACAACTTTCGCCGGTACCATAAACCCACTATGTATCATTCCTCAAAACAACCACCATATTATTCCTCAAAACAACCACCATACCTACCTATCATGGCATTTCCATTGCCATTCCGATATATATTGCCATGCAACTTTCCACCGTTCCGTTCATATGACACGCATCATATTGTCATATTGCCATGCATGATCATGTAGTTGACATTGTATTTGTGGCAAGGCCACCATGCATAATTTTTCATACATGTCACTCTTGTTTCATCGCACATCCCAGTACACCGCCGGAGGCATTCATATAGAGTCATACTTTGTTGTAGTATCGAGTTGTAATATCGAGTTGTAATGAAAGTGTGATGATCATCATTATTAGAGCATTGTCCCATGGGAGGAAAGGCTAAATCAATAAAGCCCCTCCGCAAAAAAAAGAAAATAGGAAAGGCCAAAAAAATGCCCAAAAAAAGATAAAAAAAAGAAAAAAAAGAAAAAAAAAGGGACAATTGCTACTATCTTTTTTCCACACTTGTGCTTCAAAGTAGCACCATGTTCTTCATGATAGAGAGTCTCATGCTTAGTCACTTTTATATACTAGTGGGAATTTTCGTTATAGAACTTGGCTTGTATATTCCAACGATGGGCTTCCTCAAATGCCCTAGGTCTTCGTGAGCAAGCAAGTTGGATGCACACCCACTAGTTTCTTTTGTTGAGCTTTCATACATTTTTAGCTCTAGTGCATCCGTTGCATGGAAATCCTTACTCACTCACATTGATATCTATTGATGGGCATCTCCATAGCCCGTTGATACGCCTAGTTGATGTGAGACTATCTCCCTCCTTTTTGTCTTCTCCACTACCACATCTCTATTCCACCCATAGTGCTATGTCCATGGCTCACACTCATGTATTGCGTGAAAGTTGAAAGGTTTGAAAGAATAGAGTATGAAAACAAGTGCTTGGCTGAAATCGGGGTTGTGCATGATATGAATATTTTGTGTGATGAAGAGGGAGCATAGCCAGACTATATGATTTTGTAGGGATAACTTTCTTTAGCCATAGTATTTTGAGAAGACATAATTGCTTTGTTAGTATGCTTGAAGTATTATTATTTCTTATGTCAATATACACTTTTATCTCGAATCTTTCAGATCTGAACATTCATGCCACAATTAAGAGAATTACATTGAGAAACTATGTTGGTTAGCATTCCACATCAAAAATTCTGTTTTTATCATTTACCTACTCGAGGACAAGCAGGAATTAAGCTTGGGGATGCTTGATACGTCTCCAACGTATCTATAATTTTTTATTGTTCCATGCTATTATTTATGATGTCTTGGATGTTTAATGGGATTTGTCATACACTTTTATGTCATTTTTGGGACTAACCTACTAACCCAAATGCCAGTCCAGATTGCTATTTTTTGCCTGTTTCAGGGTTTTGCAGAAAAGGAATATCAAACAGAGTCCAAACGGAATGAAACCTTCGGGAGAAATATTTTTGGAGAAAATCACGCACGGGAGGCTTGAGAACCATGTCAGGGGATCCACGAGGTGCCCACAAGGGTGGGGGTCGTGCCTCCCTTCCCACAGCACGCCTCCTGCCTTGTGGGGCCCTCGTGAGTCCCCCGGTGTCCTCCTTCCTCCTATATAAGCCTACGTACTCCGAAACCATCAGCAACAGAGAGAAAACCCTAATTCCACCGCCGTTACCTTCTGTTCCCGTGAGATCCCATGTTGGAGCCTGTTCCGGAGCTCTGCCGGAGGGGGGATCCATCACGGAGTGCTTCTACATCATCATCATCGCCCTCACCATGAGTTGTGAGTAGTTTACCATAGACCTTCGGGTCCATAGCTAGTATCTAGATGGCTTCTTCTCTCTCTCTGGATCTCAATACAAAGTTCTCCTCGGTCTTCGAGGAGATCTATTCGATGTAATCTCTTTTTGCGGTGTGTTTGTCGAGATCTGATGAATTGTGAGTTTATGATCAAGATTATCTATGAGAAATATTTGGTTATTTTCTGAACTCTTTATGTGTGCTCATAATATCCTTGCAAGTCTCTTCGAATTATTGGTTTGGTTTGGCCTACTAGATCTATAGTTCTTGCAATGGGAGAAGTGCTTGGCTTTGGGTTCAATCTTGCGGTGTCCTTTCCCAGTGACTTTAGGGGCAGCAAGGCACGTATTGTATTGTTGCCATTGAGGATAAAAAGATGGGGCTTATATCATATTTCTTGAGTTTATCCCTCTACATCATGTCATCTTGCTTAAGGCGTTACTCTGTTCTTATGAACTCAATACACTAGATGCATTCTGGATAGCGGTCGATGTGTGGAGTAATAGTAGTAGATGCAGGTATGAGTCGGTCTACTTGTCTCGGACGTGATACCTATATACAATGATCATGCCTAGATAGTCTCATAATTATTCGCTTTTCTATCAATTGCTCGACAGTAATTTGTTTACCCGCCGTAGAATATCGCTATCATGAGAGAAGCCACTAGAGAACACTATGGCCCCCGGGTCTATTCTCAACATATCAATCTATATCTACTTTACTTTTTCCACTTTTACTTTCTGTTCTTATAAACAAAAATACCAAAAATATAAACTATCATCTCTATCAGATCTCACTTTCGTAAGTGACCGTAATGGGATTGACAACCCCTTATCGCGTTGGCTGCGAAGTTCTTATTTGTTTGTGCAGGTGCGAGGGACCGCGCGTGGTCTCCTACTGGATTGATACCTTGGTTCTCAAAAACTGAGGGAAATACTTATGCTACTGTGCTGTATCTCCCTTTCCTCTTCGAGGGAATACAGCGCAAGCTCGAGAAGTAGCACATCACCACCACCCATCATATGAGGGCCCTGTGTATCAGCTTCAAAATGTTGAGGTTGTCCGTCTAAAGGTTCTCCATGATATATCCATCTATCATATGTGTTGGACATCCCATTAAGAAGCAGATGACCTTCCACTCTTCCTTGAGCCATTCTTCAACGGTTGAGGCATTCGCAGCATGGGCAAAGAATGTGAGCATCGTTGGAAAATATTGCCCGAACAAATGCCATGAAATCATCAACTCCTTTCATATGTTCTTTCGAAAGCTTTCTAACTCCTTCTCTAATCCAGCTTCTGTCCATCTGCCAAAGACAACAAATTGTTACAACTTAGGAAATCAATCTAAGTGCATCAATATTAATTAATGAAAATAGATGGCAGTAATGGCAGCTAAAAATATAGAAAATTTTATATGCTAAGTGCCTAACCACAACATTGAAACAAACCAAACTATAAATCAAACTGGCATGAATTTTTGTTGTAGAGAAGGCTAATTAAAATTAAACCAAACCAAGATTTAGAAGGATCATGTTTCTGAGAAGATCAAGCTAGCTAGCTCCTAACAAATACTCCCTCCGTTCCGATTTACTCGTCGTGGTTTTAGTTCAAATTTGAACTAAAACCACGACGAGTAAATCGGAATGGAGGGAGTACTATGCAGTTTCTATCAATTACAATTACTATGCTCCTAACAATCTGTAGACAAACAACTGAAGAACAACTGAGGCCTTGTTCGGTTCCATGATAAATGAGAGGGGTTAACATGGATTGGCAGGGATTAAATCCCATCTAGCTCAAATTCCCCCCAAATCTTAACCGAACAAGGCCTGAAGAATTCTTAACAAACAAGATGAAGAACTCCTAACAGTACATCAAGAAAATTTATGTATGCAATATCCACCAAACGAGCAAGCTATCTCCTAACTCCTAACAGTGCATCAACAAAATTCATCTATGTTGAAGAACATCTGACTGAAATCCATCTCCCACTGATATCCATGCTCAGCGACGAGGTGTAGATAGTGAGAGAGGAGAGGGGGGAAGAGGAGAGGGGTGCATACCAGGAGGTGTGCTTGCTGCGGCGGCGAGTCCCCCATGCTCGGCAAGCCTCTCCTTACGTGGGTGAGGTCGCCATTCCTGCCCCTGCCCCCACCACCGCCGGTTGCCCACGCCCCTGCTGGTCGCTTCGCCTCCACACCCACGCCCTGCCTCGCCTTCGCCCCCTGCTGGTGGATTCCACTACCGGCCCCGCCCCCACCTCCGCCCCTGCCGGTTGCTTCCGCCATGAGGCCGTGGGCGAGGTCACCTACGGCGAGGTCGTGGGCAAGGCGAGCGGCCTCTGCTGGTCGCTTCGGCCGCCGGCCCCACCCTCGTCTGCTGCCCCCGCTGATTGTTTCCGCCCGCCGGCCCCGCCCTCATCCGCTGGCCCATGCTGGTTGCTTCCGCCCATCGCCACCTGGTCGGAAGACCTAGAAAAGCGCTAAGTGTTGCTCTGTTCGATGCCACCTGGTCGGAAGGTCCCACTTGTCACTGATACAAGAGAGCCGTGGTATTATATAATGTATAGATAAATTCTCATACAAGAGCAACAGTCCCTCTCTAGCCCAGCGGTAGCGAACGAGCAAACCCAGCGCCAGGTCGTGGGTTCGAGTCCCAGCTCGCGATCTTTTTTGGGCGAATTAAGCGCTCAGCCCCGCCTGTCAAATGGGTCCCGCCTGTTAGTGTGTGCCCACCTGCTATCAAATCGGCCCCGCCTATCTGTTGAATATACACATTTAAGCAAAAATGGCACCTAGACAATGACACATAAGCGAGGTTGCTGCCTAATCATCCTAATGCATTCGAACTCAAGTGTAGTGACTATTTATATTGGTCGTTATCAGCTAGGCGTGAGGCAGTGGACAATGCTGCCAGCTTTACGACCATTTCCTCTAATGAAATTACGACCTTTCTGTCGTTATGGTTTAGGGTTTGCAGCCCCCCGAACAACTTTTGACCAATTGGTCTAAAATGGTCATAAATTTATTACCAATTCTTCGAGGGTCACTGACAGAAGGTCATAAGTTGACGTATTTATTGTAGTGGCTCCCCTCCAAATGAGGACTAGGCTCCACCTCTAGCTGGACTCACCATATCCACGGAGGACCTATCTTCAGCCCTCGAGGCGGAACCCGGAGGCAGGAGCCAAGAGTCAATCTCGGCCAAACCTTTCCTTCACAACGCTCTGCTGGCCTTGAGCCATTACGACGAGTCAACGACCGACGACCAGGGGTTACCCCCGGCACGAAACGGCTCGACCTCGAATCCCGGCATGGCAACTACACGTCAAGGCTCGTCCTTAGCCTTTGGGGATAATCTGGACCCCCTCGAGGATCCGTTCCCATGCCCCAAGTTTAATTCGGCCCGCGGAGACCAGGGATCGGCTGGGGCGCAGACCGCCCCCGCCCACTATGACGGAATCAGGCCTGGAGCCCTCCAATTCGACGACCCTCGACATGTTAAACGAAGCACTGGACCGACTTCAGAGAATGTCCATCTAGGAGGACCGGCCCTCAGCCCACGATCAGCAACCCTTCGAGGCGTACCTTAAGGAATTTTCCGTCCCACCCACCACCCACTTGTTAGACACTATCGAATATTTAACCGACATGCTAGATTGTAATTCGGAAAACACCGAATACATGGACGAGGACAGCGGAGCCACGACTAATACCGATGTTGTCCCCCGTCCCGTCACCGGCCGCTGGTCGGCCACGTCCACTTACGATATTTACATGCTGGACACCCCCAAGGACAGCGATGGCACTCCCAGTGAGGACCAAGACAAGCTCGGAGATGAGCCACCCAAGCGCCGAAGAATCGCCGTCGATCAAGGCCACGTCGAAGCCATGCGAACAATGTGGACTCTGTGGAGAACAACACCGTGAATAACACAGATGACCTCGTCGGAGCCGCAACTAATGAACATCAGCAGGATGACCCCGTGGGGTTAGGACACTACTAAGGAAAAGCCTAGCAGTAGCGCGGGTAGCCGCACTACTGATACGACGCTACATCTAAAGGTTAGCAGTAGCACTGTTCTAAACATGCTACTGCTATACGTACTTAGTAGTAGCGTGTTCTACAGAAAGCGCTACTGGTAATTACTAGCAGCGCGCTTCTGTGCCCGCTCTTCTGCTATGCCTATAGCAGTAGCGCCTTCTACCAAAATGCTATACTGCTAAGGCTTAGCATGTAAAAATGAACATAAAAAGTACATTGGTCATCAATGATCTTTTTGTGTAGAATCTTAATTGTCAATAGGAGTCTTGTCCAATTTAGGAACCAGAAAGGACTCCTATTGTGGCCACAAATCCTACACGTAGAGTTCAATGAAGACCAAGTGGTTGTGATAGTTTGAGAAGTAACATATTTAAGGTGGTAAGCACGCTGCTCGTGGAGTGAGGTGGGACTAAACTTAGTTGCAAAGAATGGACTAAACTTAGCAGTAGCGTGGGTTCGCAAAAAGTGTTGCTGCTAATTGAATAGCAGTAGCACGTTTGCGGCAGGGGTGGTTATCAGCAACCAACGGTATCGAATAACTCCAAAGATTGAGAAAGCGATTGCCAAGTGAATGTAAATATGCACGGTGTAGAAATATGTGGAGCTGGGTTGGCTATATATGGTAGCAAAAGATTAGCAATAATCAATTCAGAGATGCAATGTTGAATAAATGCTCAACGATGGTACTGTGCTGGTCCTAGGCTATACCGTGCTAGAGACGCGAGCCTAGAACAGTAATGAGACCACGTTGTAGCACAACTAGCATCAATAAAGGATATGAATAGCTCTCGACAGCAAGATATAAGTGAAGATCATAATGGAAGTCAAGATAATGATGAGAAACAATTGCCAAACACGATATACAAACACCTCTCTCTTCAACTTTCCTCTGAAAAAGTTTGTGCCAATTTTTTGATAATTTTTCTACAGAATGCTACCGACTCAAGATTTCAAACGCAAAAAAGAATCACTCAATTCCGAGTTGATATGAGGAGTCAATTTTTTTTCTAAAACTGGCCTGAAAAACTGGAACAAGCTATGTTCACGAACTTTGGAGGGCAAAAAGACCTATTTAGAAGCCGATTTTGAGGTGTGAAATATTGAACATGCTTCTGCAACTATTCAAATGCAGATCGTCGCTAACTTTAATTTAAGTACTTGTGGAGACAAAACAGACTTCATATGAAAAAGATATGCCTATTTTACTAAAAAGGGTACAAAACAGATTCCAATCCGAATTCAGGTACGTGATTGAGTCTAAATAGATATGAATTTTCTTTTTTCCTTTCTTTCTCACACTTTTTTTTCTTTCTCTCCTTTTTCTCTCTCACCTTTTTATATTTTTTTCTCTATCTTTTTTGTTCTCTATCTTTTTTTTCTCTTCCTCTTTCCAAAAACAAACCAGATAGTTAAGATGCAGATTGGATCAAGCGAAGATGTGAGCGACCTCAACTATGATTATGACAATGAACGGTGGGTAGCACATGGTGGAAATTGATGAATGGGATAGTGGACAACGAAAGGAATAATGATGAAGCGGCGGCGTGACTAATGTGAACAAAACTCGAAAGTCTAAACAAAATAGAAAGTAAGACCAGCAACTCGACACGACAATGCAACCGATAATTCAACTATGCAAACAATGAAAAGAAAATTGTAAAGGCTCAGACTAGCTTGGACAAAGAATGAATATATCTAACTTTTTTATGTGGCTTTTTCTTGGACTCTAGGTATGAAGAACAGATGCAATCTAGACTACAAAAAACTGGAAATATTTCACCGAGCAACCTGGAAACTGATACCACTTGATAGAGGCGAGGGGCCGGTTCTTTCGATGAGATGATAACTATCGATTTGGTGGAGATGACTTTGATGATCCGACTACAAACGTGCATGACGTTGCGCCTTAGCAATCGCTAAACCAATCTCCAGGGGTTGCTGACGATGCTAGAAGCACGATCAGCCTGACCACGAAGGTCTATTCCTGCATGCAATCGAAGAACAAGCAAGAATATGATAATCAATCTGAATATTGCAAATATAGATGAAGTATTGATAAAAGTGGGGATCCGTAAGTGGTCTTGGTCTGGTCGTTGGACACAAACAAAGTACACGAAGTTGCAATGGCTAACTTTTGACTAAACAAATCCCAATGAAAAGCTACTATATGGATCTACTTATATAGGAGCAATGGGTGGCAGCCAAGGAGGTGGGAGGATATCCCAAGGCAGCCTAAAACTAACCCTAGGTCGTACAAGACTCATGGGCCCAAGTGGAGGTGATGCAACACCTTTGGACTTGTAGTTTGACTCGGATTCTGCTGCAACGTCAAATTGTTTTGTCCACCACTCAATGCTCCGGACGAATTTGAAGGTGAATCCAATTGGTTCGAAAAGTGTACGAAATCTACTTTCCAAAAAAATAAAATAAAGAATCACATAATTCGGAGTCCGTGTGAAAAAGATGTTGGCGTTTTGAGTCTGGTATGTCTGTGCAGTCCGAATCTGAGTCCAGAACATGAGAGACTTGGACTCTATCTTCTCTTGGCCCAAAAGTGACGTGAGAGAACTTTTTGAACATCACCTAAACTTCTCTTTTTCCCTTATCTTCATATGTAGATTTCCAAATGTCCCATACACCTGCAATTATACATGGCACAAAAGTGTGTGAAGTATTCTTGTCCTATATAACATAAATAAATTATGGCATACTTTGCATTAGAAATCACCTCACAAATATGCACGCATGCAATATTTTTGGTCGTATCCAAGGTAGCCATGTCCTCATCAGGGTGCTACTGCTATACCTACTATGTCGGCAATGTCGTGGCAATTGTAGTGGCAGCTTTGTTTCTTCCAGACGCGCTACTACTACGTTTCTATCAATAGCGTCGTTTTTGGTCATGCGCTACTGCTAAGTAGCAGTAGCGCCTGATTATAAACCGTGCTACTGGTAAGATTCTATGTGTATGGTTTTCCCTTGTAGTGGGAGGACCCATTCAATCTGGAGGACCTCGAAGACTCCGAAGATGGCAACTACCTCCCATCCACGGAAGAGGAGGCCAGTCTCGGGGAGGAAGATTTCATCGTCCTCGAAGACCCGCGAGAGCAGGAATGGTTCAAGCGGAGCCTTATAGCCACCGCCCGCAGCCTGAAGAAACGAAAACGCGGAATCAAGTCCGAGTAGAAACCCTCAATGACCAATGGACCAAAGTCTTAGCCGCCAAAGAAGGGTACAACCATGAACGGCCAACCAAAAGCTATCCAAAGCAACAATTACTATTGCAGTTCGACGACGAGGCCGTAGCGCAAACGCGTCCAACACACACTCGTGCCGAACAGCCGGACCGTCCCCCTAGAGGGCGGGACAGAGAAGCTGACAAGGTAGAGCACCCCGCCACACCACCTCGCTATTATGGCAAGGAAGAAGTGCGGCCTGCCTACGAATATGACCTCCTTCATGACCTGAACGCTCGGGGAGGCCATGCCAGGTCCATCTACGGACCAAGAGAAGACCCGCTCGCTCACTGGAAAGGATATTATGGCTGGCTGAACCGGAATGCTAGAGTTTGGGATCAGCAGTGGACTCGGATGGCCGAAGACCTCCGACGCGAGATAGCACGAGTTTGGGGCGCCGCACACCCCTTGTGCTTCATGGAGAGGGTGATATAACACCAATTCCCACAAGGCTTCAAGCCTGTAAACATTGAACCGTACGACGGAACCACATACCCGACCATATGGTTAGAGGATTTCCTCCTCCACATTCACATGGCGCGAGGAGATGACCTCCACACCATTAAATATCTGCCACTAAAGCTTAAAGGACTGGCTCAAAACTGGTTGAACAGCCTTCCTGAGGACTCTATAGGCCGTTGGGAAGAGCTCAAGGATGCTTTTCGAGTGAACTTTCAAGACACCTATGTCCGGCCACCGGACGCGGATGACCTAAATCACATCACACAACAGCCCGGGAGTCTGCTCGACAATTTTGGAACCGATTCTTGACTAAGAAGAACCAGATTGTCGACTGTCCGGACACCGAGGCAATAGTCACCTTCAAGCATAGTGTCAAGGATGAATGGCTTGTTCGACAGCTCGACCAGGAAAAGCCAAGGACGATAGCAACCCTTACTTCTCTCATGACCCGCTTTTGCGCGGGAGAGGACAATTGGCTTGCTCGACAGAACACCAACCCCGATACACCCGGTACCTCCGAGGTTCAGGACAGAAACGGAAAGCCACGATGCAACAAGAACAAACACCACCATAACGACGGCGCTGGTGAGGATACGACAGTAAATTCTGGATTCCGAAACCCTAAGTCCGGATCCCAAAAGCAAGCCTCTAAAAGCAACGGCGACAACCCATCCAGATTAGAAACAATTCTGGACAGACCTTGTCAGATCCACGGCACGTCGGAAAAGCCTGGCAACCAGTTCAACCATAACTGTTGGGTGATAAAACAGGTCGGCAAGCTCACAGTTGAAGACTCTGGCAAAAGCCCATGAAGCGGGGATGATGAGGACCCCCATAGGCCGAATAGTGGAGGCCATAAGCCCTTCCCTTTCGAGGTCAAAACGGTAAACATGATCTACGCAACCCACATACCGAAGAAGAGAAAGCGCGTGCTACGAGACGTATATACCGTCGAGCCCGTGGCACCGAAGTTTTACCCATCGTCAACATGCCCGATCACTTTTGATCGCAGGGATCACCCGACAAGCATACGTCACGGAGGGTCGGCAGCCTTGGTGCTTGACCCGATCATCGATGGATTCCACCTCACTAGAGTCCTCATGGACGGAGGCAGTAGCCCCAGTCTGATATACGAAGACACGGTGAGGAAGATGGGGATCGACCCATCAACAATCAAACCAAATAACACCACCTTCAAGGGGGTCATTTCGGGAGTAGAGGACCGCTGCACGGGAACAATGACGCTTGAAGTAGTGTTCGGCTCCAGACATAATCCGAAGCGAGGACTTAATCTTTGATATCGCACCTTTCGCAGCGGCTATCACGCCCTGCTCGGCCGAACATCGTTCGCTAAATTCAATGTCGTTCCTCATTATGCATACCTCAAGTTGAAGATGTCCAGACCCTCAGGCGTCATAACCATCAATGGCAATACATAATGCTCACTTCGAACCGAAGAGCATACTACAGCCCTAGCGGCTGAAGAAGCCGGCCCGTACATGCCTCGATACCGACCCATCGTAAAGACCGGTGACAACAGCAAATGAGTCCAAACCCACTCCCCGTCATGGGAACCCGCATGCGTTCGCTGCAAATAGGGACGCGCGCCCCATGGCACGCCCAAAATATTCATGCTCCACGTGCCTCGGCAGCACAATTTTGCGCTCAAGATACCATGGCCACCCGCGAGGCCTACATCAGCAGATCCGCACCACATGTTCGGCTATCCCGAACTTCAGAACCACCTTATCTTCAGACGGTACGAGGGACAATCCTAACCCCCCTAAGGTTTTATTGAAGGTCCCAACCCCTACCTCTCAGAAGCAAAGGTGCAGACGTGCAGCAGGGCATAGTGGAGGCTTTGACTCACGCATCGAGGCCCTATGTAAACCTTTACTCCGTAAAACTTTTTTATGCCTTGGCAGTTCGAATTATACGGTTAGACGCATTGAGCCTATGAGAAATAATAAAAACACCCTTTATGGTGTTCAGATATCCACATCCTGCGAATGTCTCCTTCCTTTCCGATTCCCCCTCGCTCTTCCAACAACCCGGCATGATAATACAGTTAACTCTAAAAGAGCCAGATTTCATCATCGGCTCCACATAGCAAGTCCGACACCGCCTTCCGCAAAGTGTTCGGCGTCTCGGATTTTGCACTATATGCATCAAGTTCTGAACTATGTCTTGGGTCCATAGTTGGGTTGCCCGGCTCCTGTGTTTACCCCTCACATTCCGCATGTTCGGTTTAGAGGGTAAAGGTAGAACCCCTACGATTGTGCTTCTAGCTAGCCTAGCAAAGCACCTCAGGAAGGGAAAGCTGAAAACTGATCATCATAGTAAGCGTGGACTGGTCAGCGATCTGATGACGAGGTTTGACTCTAAAAATCGTTTGTGATTTCACCGTGTCACACGAAGGGTTCGTCTTAATACAAACCATCTGATCGGAATGGACATGTATCGTCCCCAAGTATGTCACCAGGGGCTAGTCACTAGCCCCCAAAATCAAGCTCCTAAGGCTAAGTGAAAGCGATAAAAACCGAATAGTCTGATTCCCTAGTTTGTCTCACGCACTACCGCCTCCAGGTTCCAAGACATCGGCTAAGGGTAACAGCGCGATGACAAACACCCGTCGTGATATTCACTTGGGGGCAGAAGCCGATGACTGGTAGCTTTCAAAATAAACATACGGCCGCACAGGAGTCAAAATTTAAAAATGGCAAGACAAAATAAGTCACTCATCATAAAGCACAAGGGTCCAATTGACACAAATTTAACATAGTCACTCAAACATTACATCTTTCGAACATTGGCCCTCTATCGCCGGCGCACCATTCATCATCTGCATAAAATATAGCTCCGGGCGGCGATGCTCCTTTCCCTTGGGCGGAGGACCAGTGGACATGTCCATCAGGTTGATCTTCGGACAATGGACCATGGTCTTGGCAAATGCCAGCCAGCCCCCTCAAGGCATTCCCATCGCTTCACGATGTCAATGCGAAGCGGTGCATCCCACAACCTTTGCACTAAGCCAAAGTAGCTCTCCGGAATTGGCTCGATAGGCCACAACTGGACACACAGATCCTTCAACGCCAGTTCTAACTTCCAATGCAGCTCCATCAGCTGCTTCATCTGGTTACTGAGGAGGGGAGGATACTCGGAGGCTGGAAACTGCGACCAAAATAGCCGTTGCTCGGAGTCCTCCTCGTAAGCAGCATAATGCTCCATGGCGGCTGCCACACTCTTCGGAAGCTCTGTGAAGACACCTGTGGAGCGCCAGACCCGCGTCAGCGGGGCGAACTGGTTGCCTCCGAACACACTCTGCAATAAGTATTTCTTACCATTTGCAATTTGCTTGACTTGGCGGACCTCTTCCCGGACACCTCGCACTTTGGTCCTCGCCTCCTGGAGCTCCTTCTCCGCCTTGGACAGATGGGATGATCGCTCCCCTGCTCCTTCTTAGGTGCCTCAAGCTTCTTGATGGCATCCTTGAGCTACACTTGCACCTAGGCTACTCGAGCCTTGTGCTTCTCACCAACGAGCTTGGTCTTCTCGAGCTCGGCCACCGCGTTGTCAGCGACTGCCTTCTTTGCGGCCGCCCCGCCTTGGATTTCTTCAAGGCCTCTTTCAAGCCCTCGACCTTGGCAGTGGCACCTATAAAATCATCACATTAAAGATTAGCACATATTCCGGATCGTCAATACCCGTCACTAAGCAATTACACATCTTCTCAAAGGTCTTACCTTGCGCCTCATCAAGCCGCCTATTGACAAGATCAAGCTCTTTATCGGAATGCGTGAGCTTCCGATCCATATCCTCCAGTGCGGCAACATTAGAAGCCGCAGCCAGAGAAGATGCATGTGACATTAAAAAATTCACGCCACTTCAAATAATGGTCTATAGAACGGGATCCTCCGTAGTTTTTCTTTACAAAATATACAGAGTCTCGGGGCTACTATAGATATGGCATACTTAAACTAAAGACTAGATCCAATCTATGAGACGAGAGTATTACTTGACTCACCTCAAAGCCTGTTAGGAGGCCTTGGACATCATCGTGTAGTCCGGATTGGACGGACGAACACTCTGCATGACCGCACTCATAAGAGTGTGGTGCCCATCAACGATGGAGGAGTTTTCCACCAACTCCCCCAGCACGTTTGGCCAGCCAGATGCCGCCCGTTTAGAGGTGTTCGTCGCCGGGGTCGGTTCTCCGCTCCTCCCTCATTGGAAGGAGTAGCGTGTGCCGTCAAGGGCCTCGGGGGCTCAGGAGCGGATGGCCGATGGGGTCCGGATGGTCCGGACTCCCTTCCCGCAGCAGCCAAGAGGGATGCATCCTCTTGGTCTTTAGCGACCGAGGTGTCAACCTCGGCCGTGATGGTGTCCACCTCGTCCTCCATGTTCTAATGAGGAGGGGTCCTTCGGGACAACACCTCTCAGATCCCTTCAGGGATCAGGGGAGGCACAGAGCGTGATGTAGACCCGCTGTGTGCCAGTTTGGCAGGCGGAGACATCCCCTCCAAGGTTTGCTCGGTGGGGCGGTCGCGTGGAGGGCTGCGATTTTGAAGAGTTAGCTCCCATCCATAATGAATTACTAAAAACATGGTAGCTAAAAATACTAGCTCCATACCTGCCGGCCGGGGGCTTGACCCTGGGACCTTTCGTTGGAACATCCTCGGATGCCTCGGACTCCTCGTCTGAGCTGTCAGGCAAAACTAGCTTAGGCCGGTACCGCCTCTTCAGGGCTTGTGGGGTTGAACCTCGTCTTCATCCTTGGCCGTCGCCCTCTTCCTGGAGTATGAGGAGGCGATTTCCTCCTCGTCCTCGTCCCCATCCCCATCCTGTGCGGATGGGGCTGCAGCATCTCCGGACCGGTTTCCCGGATGAGCTCTGCGGCGGAGGCCCTCCCTGGCCCCCGGTACCTCCTTCTTGCTATTCTTGTCGGGCGCCTTGTAAGGCACCACGACTAACTGCTTCTCTAGCTTCTTTGATCGGGGCTCTTCGGGCAGCGGCGCCGGGCCGCTGATCTTCTTGGCCTTGGTGACCTAGCCCTGCATAATTTGCATAGAGGTTCAGACCGGATCGTACGTGGCGTCAATATCCGAACACATAATAAAAATAAATGCTGCTCATCTCCCATGCTGGGTTCATGGTTTCAAGGCCGATGTCTTTTCCCTCGACCATCCACTCCTCTTGAGGCTTGAATAACATGCCCCATATTTTATCGTGGGTCATGCCAAAGAGGTGCTGCATGGTGGCCGGGTCCTCGGGCATGTGCTCCCATGCCCCATATTTTATTCTTGCAGGGCAGGAGCCGGTGGTTGAGCATGATCTGGACCACGTCCACCAGCTTCGCACCGGTCTCCATCATGCTGATGATGCGCTTCTGCAGCACTAGAGGACCCCAGTCCGGACTTTTTGTTGTCCACGAGGCCAGTCTAGTAGGGGGTCTGGATCTGAATGCAGGGGCCGCTCCCTGGGAGTCATCCCTTGGCTCGATGGTGTAGAACCAATCCTTTTGCCACACCTTAATGGTGTCGACGAACTTTCCCTCCGGCCACTGGACCCGCGCCAGCTTTCTGATCATGGCCCCGCCGCAGTTCGCATGGTCGCCGCCCACCACCTTGGGCTTAATGTTTAACACTTTTGGCCATAGGCCGAAGTGCGGCCGGACTCGGAGGAGCGCCTCGCATACGATAATGAATGTCGAGATATGGAGGAGGGAATTGGGGGATAGATCATCAAAATCTAGCCCGTAGAAGAACATTAACCCCCTCATGAAGGGGTGTAGGGGAAATCCCAACCCCCTAAGGAAGTGAGAAAGAAATACAACCCTTGCGCCCACCCTAGGCGCCGGGATGATCTAGCCCTGCTTAGGGACCCGATGGGCAATGTTGGCCGTGATAAGTCTCCAACGTATCTATAATTTTTGATTGTTCCATGCTGTTATATTATCATTCTTGGATGTTTTGCAATCATTTTATAGTCATTTTATATCATTTTTTGGTACTAACCTATTAACATAGTGCCAAGTGCTACTTGCTATTTTCTGCATGTTTTTTACACCGCAAGAAGTCAATATCAAACAGAGCCCAAACACCGTGAAACTTTTTGGAGAATTTTTATAGGCCAGAAGACACCCAGTGGGCCAGAGCTGCACCTGGGGGTGCCCCGAGGGGGGCACAACCCATCAGGGCGCGCCGGCTCCCCTGGCGTGCCCAGGCGGTTTGTGCCCACCTCGGAGGCCTCCCGCACCGCCTCTTCGCTCTATAAATACTCAGATATTCCAGAAACCCTACAGGAGTCGACGAAATTCTATTCCAGCCGCCGCAAAGTCCAGAACCACCAGATCCAATCTAGACACCATCACGGAGAGGTTCACCACCTCCATTGATGCCTCTCCGATGATGTGTGAGTTTCCTTGTAGACCTACATGTCCGTAGTCAGTAGCTAGATAACTTCCTCTTTCTCTTTTGATTATCAATACAATGGTCTCTTGGAGATCCATATGATGTAACTCTTTTGCGGTGTGTTTGTTGGGATCCGATGAACTTTGAGTTTATGATCAGATCTATCTTTTTATATCCATGAAGTTATTTGAGTCTTATTTGATCTCCTATATGCATGATTTCTTATAGCCTCATATTTCTTCTCTGATATTTGGGTTTTGTTTGGCCAACTTGATCTATTTATCTTGCAATGGGAAGAGGTGCTTTGTAGTGGGTTCGATCTTACGGTGCTTGATCCCAGTGACAGAAAGGGAACCGACACGTATGTATCATTTCTACTAAGGATAAAATAATGGGGTATATTTCTACGTAAATAGATCTTGTCTGCATCATGTCATCATTCTTATTGCATTACTCCGTTTCTCCATGAACTTAATACACTAGATGCATGCTGGATAGTGGTCGATGTGTGGAGTAATAGTAGTAGATGCAGGCAGGAGTCGGTCTACTAATCTTGGACGTGATGCCTATATAATGATCATTGCCTGGGTATCGTCATGATTATTTGAAGTTCTATCAATTGCCCAATGCTAATTGTTTTCCCACCGTTTGCTATTTTCTCGAGAGAAGCCACTAATAAAATCTACGCCCCCGGGTCTCTTTCTCATATTATTTGCCTTTACGATCTATTTTCCTTTGCTTTTATTTTTAGATCTACTAAACAAAAAACCCTAAAATACCTTGCTTCAATTTATCTTATTTATCATTCAATCTATCAATATTTACAACTCTATCACGTTTGTTACCTGAAAGGGATTGACAACCCCTTTTACACGTCGGGTTGCGAGTATTTGTTATTTGTGTGCAGGTGTTGTTTACGTTGTGTTGCTTGGTTCTCATACTGGTTCGATAAACTTGGTCTCATCCATGGGGGGAATACCTACCGCTGCTATACTGCTTCATCCCTTCATCTTTGAGTAAATACCGACGTAGTTCTAGCAGACATCAAAAGGAATTTTTGGCGACGTTGCCGGGGAGCACCTTCAACATATACCAGGTTCCTAATCACAAATCTCATCTCCTCACAATTTACATTAATTTCCATTTGCCTCTCGTTTTCATCTCCCCCACTTCACAAAAATATGCCATTTTTTATTCGCCCTCTTTTCCATTCGTTGTTTTCTTGCCAGATCTATTTGAGATCTTGTCATCATGGCTAGTCCTCCCCTCATCATTTGCACCCCGAGAACGAAGTTCTCAACTTTAAGCAAAGAGGAGGAGAAAGCCTAAAAGATGTGTGGTACCGGATTTGTAATGCTAATAATAGATCTATTCACAGGCAATCCACTATTGTTCTTCTATGAATTTTTTATGTGGGAATCTACTTGGTTTAGATTTGTTCTTGATACCATTACCGGAGGAAATTTCTTAAGTTGTCCTCCTCTTGATGCCTTGAATGCTATGGGAAGTTTAATGGGTCTCCTCTTATTATTGTTAATGAAACAACTTTGACTCTTGAGCATGTTATGAATGTTGGGGAACGTAGTATTTTAAAATTTTCCTACGATCACGCAAGATCTATCTACCAGATGCATAGCAACGAGAGGGAAGAGTGTGTCTACGTACCCTCGTAGACCGGGAGCGGAAGCGTCAAGTGACGCGGTTGATGTTGTCGAACTTCTTCGCGATCCAACCGATCAAGCACCGAACGTACGACACCTCCGCGTTCAGCATACGTTCAGCTTGATGACGTCCCACGAGCTCTTGATCCAGTTGAGCTTCACGGGAGAGTTTCGTCAGCACGACGGCGTGGTGACGGATATGATGTGTTCACCGGCGCAGGGCTTCGCCTAAGCTCCGCGACGGTATGACCGAGGTGTGATTCTGTGGAGGCGGGCATCGCACACGGCTAAAACCATTCAACTTGTGTGTCTTTGGGTGCCCCCCTGCCCCAGTATATAAAGGAGAAAGGGAGGGAGGCCAGCCGGCCCTTCCTGGTGCGGCTAGGGAGTGGACTCCTACTAGGAATAGGATTGCAATCCTATTCCTAGTAGGATTCACCAAAAGAAGGAAGAGGGAAAAGAATAGGAGAGGTGGCGCCCCCCCCCCAATCCTAGTCCAACTAGGAACCCTAGGTGGGGGCGCCAGCCAGCCCTATGGGCTGCCTCTCTCTTTCCCTTTAGGCCCATTATGGACCATCCCCTCTCGTAGGGGGTTCCGGTAACCCCCTCCGGCAATCCCGATAAATCCGAAACTTTTCCGGAACACTTCCGGTGTCCGAATATAGTCGTCCAATATATCAATCTTTATGTCTCGGACATTCCGAGACTCCTCGTCATGTCCGTGATCTCATCCGGGACTCCGAACTACCTTCGGTACATCAATACTCATAAACTCATAATACCGATCGTCATCAAACGTTAAGCGTGCGGACCCTACGGGTTCGAGAACTATGTAGACATGACCGAGACTCATCTCCGGTCAATAACCAATAGCGGAACCTGGATGTTCATATTGGCTCCTACATATTCTACGAAGATCTTTTATCGGTCAGAACCGCATAACAACATACGTTGTTCCTTTTGTCAAACGGTATGTTACTTGCCCGAGATTCGATCGTCGGTATCTCTATACCTAGTTCAATCTCGTTACCGGCAAGTCTCTTTACTCGTTCCGTAACACATCATCTCGTGACTAACTCATTAGTCTTTTGCTTGCAAGGCTTATTGTGATGTGTGTTACCGAGAGGGCCCAGAGATACCTCTCCGACACTCGGAGTGACAAATCCTAATCTTGATCTAAGCCAACACCACGAATACTTTCGGAAACATCTGTAGAGCATCTTTATGATCACCAGTTACGTTGTGACGTTTGATAGCACACAAGGTGTTCCTACGGTATTCGGGAGTTGCATAATCTCATAGTCATAGGAACATGTAAAAGTCATGAAGAAAGCAATAGCAGTAAAACTAAACGATCATAGTGCTATGCTAACGGATGGGTCTTGTCCATCACATCATTCTCCTAATGATGTGATCCCGTTGATCAAATGACAACTCATGTCTATGGTTAGGAAACATAACCATCTTTGATCAATGAGCTAGTCTAGTAGAGGCATACTAGGGACATACTGTTTTGTCTATGTATCCACACATGTACTAAGTTTCCGGTTAATACAATTCTAGCATGAATAAAAGACATTTATCATGATATAAGGAAATATAAATAACATCTTTATTATTGCCTCTAGGGCATATTTCCTTCAGTCTCCCACTTGAACTAGAGTCAATAATCTAGATTACAAAGTGATGATCCTCACACCCATGGAGTCCTGGTGCTGATCATGTTTTGCCCGTGGAAGAGGCTTAGTCAACGGGTCTGCAACATTCAGATCCGTATGTATTTTGCAAATCTCTATATCTCCCTCCTTGACTAGATCGCGGATGGAATTGAAGCGTCTTTTGATGTGCTTTGTTCTCTTGTGAAACCTGGATTCCTTCGCCAAGGCTATGGCTCCAGTGTTGTCACAAAAGATTTTCATTGGACCCGATGCACTAGGTATTACACCTAGATCGGATATGAACTCCTTCATCCAGACTCCTTCATTTGCTGCTTCCGAAGCAGCTATGTATTCCGCTTCACACGTAGATCCCGCCACGACGCTCTGCTTGGAACTGCACCAACTGACAGCTCCACCGTTCAATAAAAATACATATCCGGTCTGTGACTTTGAGTCATCCGGATCAGTGTCAAAGCTAGAATCGACGTAACCGTTTATGACGAGCTCTTTGTCACCTCCATATACGAGAAACATATCCTTTGTTCTTTTCAGATACTTTAGGATGTTTTTGACCGCTGTCCAGTGATCCACTCCTGGATTACTTTGGTACCTCCCTGCTAGACTTATAGCAAGGCACACATCAGGTCTGGTACACAGCATTGCATACATGATAGATCCTATGGCTGAGGCATAGGGAATGACTTTCATTTTCTCTCTATCTTCTGCAGTGGTCGGGCATTGAGTCTTACTCAACTTCATACCTTGTAAAACAGGCAAGAACCCTTTCTTTGACTGATCCATTTTGAACTTCTTCAAAATCTTATCAAGGTATGTGCTTTGTGAAAGTCCAATTAAGCGTCTTGATCTATCTCTATAGATTTTGATGCCTAATATGTAAGCAGCTTCTCCGAGGTCTTTCATCGAAAAACTTTTATTCAAGTATCCTTTTATGCTATCCAGAAATTCTATATCATTTCCAATCAACAATATGTCATCTACATATAATATTAGAAATGCTACAGAGCTCCCACTCACTTTCTTGTAAATACAGGCTTCTCCAAAAGTATGTATAAAACCATATGCTTTGATCACCTCATCAAAGCGTATATTCCAACTCCGAGATGCTTGCACCAGTCCATAGATAGATCGCTGGAGTTTGCATACTTTGTTAGCACCTTTTGGATCGACAAAACCTTCTGTTTGCATCATATACAACTCTTCTTTGAGATATCCATTCAGGAATGCAGTTTTGACATCCATTTGCCAGATTTCATAATCATAAAATGCGGCAATTGCTAACATGATTCGGACAGACTTAAGCATCGCTACAGGTGAGAAAGTCTCATCGTAGTCAACTCCTTGAACTTGTCGAAAACCTTTCGCAACAAGTCGAGCTTTGTAAACAGTAATATTACCGTCTGCGTCGGTCTTCCTCTTGAAGATCCATTTGTTTTCGATGGCTTGCCGATCATCGGGCAAGTCAACCAAAGTCCACACTTTGTTCTCATACATGGATCCCATCTCAGATTTCATGGCTTCAAGCCATTTTGCGGAATCTGGGCTCATCATCGCTTCCTCATAGTTCGTAGGTTCATCATGGTCTAGTAACATGATTTCCAGAACTGGGTTGCCGTACCACTCTGGTGCGGAACGTACTCTGGTTGATCTACGACGTTCTGTAGAAACTTGATCCGAAGTTTCATGATCATTATCATTAACTTCCTCACTTATTGGTGTAGGAATCACTGGAACAATTTCCTGTGATGTACTATTTTCCAATCCGGGAGAAGGTACAATTACCTCATCAAGTTCTACTTTCCTCCCACTCACTTCTTTCGAGAAAAACTCCTTTTCTAGAAAGGATCCATTTTTAGCAACGAATATTTTGCCTTCGGATCTGTGATAGAAGGTGTACCCAATAGTTTCTTTTGGGTATCCTATGAAGACACATTTTTCCGACTTGGGTTCGAGCTTATCAGGTTGAAGTGTTTTCACATAAGCATCGCAGCCCCAAACTTTAAGAAACGACAACTTTGGTTTCTTGCCAAACCATAGTTCATAAGGTGTCGTATCAACGGATTTAGATGGTGCCCTATTTAACGTGAATGCAACTGTCTCTAAAGCATAACCCCAAAACGATAGTGGTAAATCGGTAAGAGACATCATAGATCGCACCATATCCAATAAAGTACGGTTACGACGTTCGGACACACCATTACGATGTGGTGTTCCAGGTGGCGTGAGTTGTGAAACTATTCCACATTGTTTCAAATGAAGACCAAACTCATAACTCAAATATTCTCCTCCACGATCAGATCATAGGAACTTTATTTTCTTGTTACGATGATTCTCTACTTCACTCTGAAATTCTTTGAACTTTTCAAATGTTTCAGACTTGTGTTTCATTAAGTAGATATACCCATATCTGCTCAAATCATCAGTGAAGGTCAGAAAATAACGATACCCGCCGCGAGCATCAACACTCATTGGTCCACATACATCAGTATGTATGATTTCCAACAAATCTGTTGCTCGTTCCATAGTTCCAGAGAACAGAGTTTTAGTCATCTTGCCCATGAGGCATGGTTCGCAAGCACCAAGTGATTCATAATCAAGTGATTCCAAAAGTCCATCATTATGGAGTTTCTTCATGCGTTTTACACCAATATGACCTAAACGGCAGTGCCACAAATAAGTTGCACTATCATTATTAACCTTGCATCTTTTGGTTTCAATATTATGAATATGTGTATCACTACAATCGAGATCCAATAAGAATAGACCACTCTTCAAGGGTGCATGACCATAAAAGATATTATTCATAAAAATAGAACAACCATTATTCTCTGATTTGAATGAATAACCGTCTCGCAATAAACAAGATCCAGATATAATGTTCATGCTTAACGCTGGCACCAAATAACAATTATTTAGGTCTAAAACTAATCCCGAAGGTAGATGTAGAGGTAGCGTGCCGACGGCGATCACATCGACTTTGGAACCGTTTCCCACGCGCATCGTCACCTCGTCCTTAGCTAATCTTCGTTTAATCCGTAGTCCCTGTTTCGAGTTACAAATATTAGCAACCGAACCGGTATCAAATACCCAGGTACTACTACGAGCATTAGTAAGGTACACATCAATAACATGTATATCACATATACCTTTGTTTATCTTGCCATCCTTCTTATCCGCCAAATACTTGGGGCAGTTCCGCTTCCAGTGTCCAGTCCCCTTGCAGTAGAAGCACTCAGTTTCAGGCTTGGCTCCAGATTTGGGTTTCTTCATGGAAGTAGCAACTGACTTGCTATTCTTTTTGAAGTTCCCTTTCTTTCCCTTGCCCTTTTCTTGAAACTAGTGGTCTTGCTAACCATCAACACTTGATGCTCCTTTTTGATTTCTACCTCCGTAGCTTTGAGCATAGCGAAGAGCTCGGGAATTGTCTTTTGCATCCCTTGCATGTTATAGTTCATCACGAAGCCTTTATAGCTTGGTGGCAGTGATTGAAGAACTCTATCAATAACACTATCCTCGTCAACTTTGCAACCAAGTTGAGTCATATGATTGTAGTACCCAGACATTCTGAGCAAGTGTTCACTGATAGAACTATTCTCCTCCATCTTGCAGCTGTAGAACTTATTGGAAATCTCATATTTCTCAATTCGGGCATTTGCTTGAAATATTAACTTCAACTCCTGGAACATCTCATATGGTCCATGACGTTCAAAACGTCGTTGAAGTCCCGGTTCTAAGCCGTAAAGCATGGCACACTGAACTATCGTGTAGTCATCAGACCGCGACTGCCAGACGTTCAAAGCGTCTACATTAGCGGAAGGGGGCTTGTCACCTAGCGGTGCTTCAAGGACATAATTCTTCTGTGCAGCAATGAGGATAATCCTCAGGTTACGGACCCAGTCCGTGTAATTGCTACCATCATCTTTCAACTTAGCTTTCTCTAGGAATGCATTAAAATTCAAAGGGACGGTAGCACGGGCCGTTGATCTACAACGACATAGATATGCAAAACTAACAGGACTAAGTTCATGATAAATTAAAGTTCAATTTAATCATATTAATTTAAAGAACTCCCACTTAGATAGACATCCCTCTGGTCATCTAAATGATCACGTGATCCAAATCAACTAAACCATGTCCGATCATCACGTGAGATGGAGTAGTTTCAATGGTGAACATCTTATGTTGATCATATCTACTATATGATTCACGCTCGACCTTTCGGTCTCCAGTGTTCCGAGGCCATATCTGTATATGCTAGGCTCGTCAAGTTTAACCCGAGTATTCTGCGTGTGCATAACTGGCTTACACCCGTTGTATTTGAACGTAGAGCTTATCACACCCGATCATCATGTGGTGTCTCGGCACGACGAACTTTCGCAACGGTGCATACTCAGGGAGAACACTTATACCTTGAAATTTAGTAAGGGATCATCTTATAATGCTACCGTCGTTCTAAGCAAAATAATAAGCATAATAAGATAAACATCACATGCAATCAAAATATGTGACATGATATGGCCATCATCATCTTGTGCTTTTATCTCCATCTCCAAAGCACCGTCATGATCACCTTCGTCACCGGCGCAACACCTTGATCTCCATCGTAGCATCGTTGTCGTCTCGCCAACTATTGCTTCTACGACTATCGCTACCGCTTAGTGATAAAGTAAAGCAATTACATGGCGATTGCATTTCATACAATAAAGCGACAACCATATGGCTCCTGCCAGTTGCCGATAACTTTACAAAACATGATCATCTCATACAAAACCGTATAACTCATCATGTCTTGACCATATCACATCACAACATGCCCTGCAAAAACAAGTTAGACGTCCTCTACTTTGTTGTTGCAAGTTTTACGTGGCTGCTACGGGCTTTAGCAAGAACCTTTCTTACCTACGCATACAAGACCACAACGATGTTTCGTCAAGTATGTGCTGTTTTAACCTTCACAAGGACCGGGCGTAGCCACACTTGATTCAGCTAAAGTGAGAGAGACAGACACCCGCCAGTCACCTTTAAGCAACGAGTGCTCGTAACGGTGAAACCAGTCTCGCGTAAGCGTACGCGTAATGTCGGTCCGGGCCGCTTCATCTCACAATACCGCCGAAGCAAAGTATGACATGCTGGTAAGCAGTATGACTAGTATCTCCCACAACTCATTGTGTTCTACTCGTGCATATCATCTACGCATAGACCTGGCTCATGATGCCACTGTTGGGGAACGTAGTATTTTAAAATTTTCCTATGATCACGCAAGATCTATCTACCAGATGCATAGCAACGAGAGGGAAGAGTGTGTCTACGTACCCTCGTAGACCGGGAGCGGAAGCGTCAAGTGACGCGGTTGATGTTGTCGAACTTCTTCGCGATCCAACCGATCAAGCACCGAACGTACGGCACCTCCGCGTTCAGCACACGTTCAGCTTGATGACGTCCCACGAGCTCTTGATCCAGTTGAGCTTCACGGGAGAGTTTCGTCAGCACGACGGCGTGGTGACGGATATGATGTGTTCACCGGCGCAGGGCTTCGCCTAAGCTCCGCGACGGTATGACCGAGGTGTGATTCTGTGGAGGGGGCACCGCACACGGCTAAAACCATTCAACTTGTGTGTCTTTGGGTGCCCCCTGCCCCCGTATATAAAGGAGCAAGGGAGGGAGGCCGGCCGGCCCTTCCCGGTGCGGCTAGGGAGTGGACTCCTACTAGGAATAGGATTGCAATCCTATTCCTAGTAGGATTCACCAAAAGAAGGAAGAGGGAAAAGAATAGGAGAGGTGGCGCCCCCCCCCAATCCTAGTCCAACTAGGAACCCTAGGTGGGGGCGCCGGCCAGCCCTATGGGCTGCCTCTCTCTTTCCCTTTAGGCCCACTATGGACCATCCCCTCTCGTAGGGGGTTCCGGTAACCCCCTCCGGCAATGCCGATAAATCCGAAACTTTTCCGGAACACTTCAGGTGTCCGAATATAGTCGTGCAATATATCAATCTTTATGTCTCGGACATTCCAAGACTCCTCGTCATGTCCGTGATCTCATCCGGGACTCCGAACTAGCTTCGGTACATCAATACTCATAAACTCATAATACCGATCGTCATCAAACGTTAAGCGTGCGGACCCTACGGGTTCGAGAACTATGTAGACATGACCGAGACTCATCTCCGGTCAATAACCAATAGCGGAACCTGGATGTTCATATTGGCTCCTACATATTCTACGAAGATCTTTTATCGGTCAGAACCGCATAACAACATACGTTGTTCCTTTTGTCAAACGGTATGTTACTTGCCCGAGATTCGATCGTCGGTATCTCTATACCTAGTTCAATCTCGTTACCGGCAAGTCTCTTTACTCGTTCCGTAACACATCATCTTGTGACTAACTCATTAGTCTTTTGCTTGCAAGGCTTATTGTGATGTGTGTTACCGAGAGGGCCCAGAGATACCTCTCCGACACTCGGAGTGACAAATCCTAATCTTGATCTATGCCAACACCACAAATACTTTCGGAGACACCTGTAGAGCATCTTTATGATCACCCAGTTACGTTGTGACGTTTGATAGCACACAAGGTGTTCCTACGGTATTCGGGAGTTGCATAATCTCATAGTCATAGGAACATGTATAAGTCATGAAGAAAGCAATAGCAGTTAAACTAAACGATCATAGTGCTATGCTAACGGATGGGTCTTGTCCATCACATCATTCTCCTAATGATGTGATCCCGTTGATCAAATGACAACTCATGTCTATGGCTAGGAAACATAACCATCTTTGATCAATGAGCTAGTCTAGTAGAGGCATACTAGGGACATACTGTTTTGTCTATGTATTCACACATGTACTAAGTTTCCGGTTAATACAATTCTAGCATGAATAAAAGACATTTATCATGATATAAGGAAATATAAATAACATCTTTATTATTGCCTCTAGGGCATATTTCCTTCAATGAAAAGATTAGATGTTATTGAAAAGGGGATGCTTACTAAAGAACCTATTGAAAATTTAGATAAATTGATGCATGATCTTGCTAATAAATTTGGATCTAAGGTGGGTGAGGTTTTTAAATTGCTAAAAGAGAAGGAACCCGTAGTCCATGAAAGAATAGAAGAAAGTCCTTCTAGGATTGATAAATTGTAAGAAATTCTTAGTAACTTCGGTGCCGCTTTTTCTCCCGTCAACACTACTGAGAAAATATGGGGACCCCGACTCATAAGTCGAGATCACCGAATGCACGTGTACAGTGATCCCAGAGATCAATGCTCACTGAACACACAGAAGCTGAATAGCAAGAGTCTTACATCCATACATACCGTTTTTACACAAGTAGGACCATTGTGGTCAAGTCTTGAGAATATCATCGCAGCGGAAATCTTCAATAACAACTTGGACCCATGCCATCTGCCTTAACCCTAAAGGCATTCTGACTGGGAAGCATCCTAGCTCGCATGTTCATCACCAATAAATCTTCATCATATCCTGTTCTTTCATGCCTGGCCAATAAAATAACCAGTGGCAAGCCAATGAGTACTTTGAATGTACTCGCAAGGAACCCAAGTGTGATGACAGAATAATTATGCAGGGCTCTACTACTAAATTGGCATTTTTGCGTAAAGCTAGTTTTTCATATGCAAGTATGATCAACATATATCAAGGACATGCATGCATCTGCAACAACTATCAGGAGGTTACAGACATCAATATCGAGAAAGAGTTGTAATCAACTCATGTTCAAGCTCATCGTGACTTCCTCAAGAATCACATCATCAATATCACCGAACCGTGTTGTTTTCCTTAGACACACACACCAAGTTTCGCAAACAATGGGCGTAGCCCAAGAGCGGTTACCCAACTGTCCTTGACCATGGACACGGCTATTCAAATAGTTTTACACTCTGCAGAGGTTGCACACTTTACCCACAAGATCCAGGGAACTTTCGTGTCATCCACTACCCGCGGTACCTCAAGTACCTGGGGTAAGCACCCGATCACTATCTTTCTCTAGACGACACTAACATAGAGTCCACTCGATTGGTAGTAACCCCCGTGCCCAACATTTCACATCTTAAAATTGTGGAGCCTCGCTCCCATATTCATCACATACCACTGGCACGGGGTACCAACGGTGTGTCCGGTGCCCTGTGAAAACAGTCATGGTCGCCTATCCAAGCACGACCCCGTCCCGAGAGTGACCTTGTGTCACCCCCGTCACTAGTAATGCGGGCACCATGCTAGTATCGGCCTAGGTAATCAATAATGCCCTTTCCCATATAAGGGTAGAGTGATTGCGCATGTATGGTTGGAATAACGGTCGCAACATAAACAAATCCGTTTTCAAAACAACACACACACTTGCCTCGGTACACCACTTCGTCATCAAGTGGTTACCTAACTCATCATCTCCCTCGGGCATAAGTGGCACCCGACGGGGTTTTCGAAAAGTCTTTTGAAAGTACTCTGCCTCCGTCACCATGCATATTCCCGTCCCATTTGCGTAGCCACTACTATAGCAACCTATCTACTCCCACCCACATAACCCTCATAGGAAGGTAGGGTCATGCTTGATGCAAGTTTCAATAGGAAAGTAACAAAGGTACCAACCAAAGTGGTCACCACCTCAACATGATTCCGATGCATTGATAATAAGGTGCTATGAGACATGCATAAAAAGGTTTCTTGAACATGGTCAAAGGGTTGCTTGCCTTGTCCTTCAGAGTCTTCAAACCTTATGGTCCATCTCCAAATACTCCGTCTACTTCGTCAACTAAAGTCGGAAACAAATCACAATAAGCAGCACAACAAGGCAAAAATAAAAGTGCTCTAAAAATATAAATTTGACTTTTCTAGGACATCTGTGGTTATATGAAAAATAACCAGAGTGGTTTCATTGGAATTTGATCTGTGGGTATTTCTGAACATTTGAATATGGTCAGATCAAGGGATTATTGGATTTGCAAGAGGTGCACCCAAATATTATTTTGAAAAATGAGCAAAGGCACCCATTCAACAAAGCAGGATTTTAGAAGCATATGGGAATTGGTTTCACTTGATTTGGAGTTCAAATGATTTTCTTATGAATTTGCAAAGTTGACTATACATGGATAAATAGACCAATATTTTATGTGGTACAGAAAGCATTGGGAAAAATGTTCATAAACTAGGCTAGGATCTTAGAAGTGCCTAGAAATTCGAATCAATGGATTTGGATATTTTATGAGCCCTCTGTGATGTTCTAAACTTCATCACAGAAATGAAAAAATAGCATTTTGATAAATATCTGTGAAGAAAATATTTCTGGAAAAATGTGCAAATAGCACCATGTGATAGATCGTGATTTATGGAGTCACTAGAAATTTGAATCACCATATTTGGAGTTCACATGAATTGTTTAAGGATTTTTACAAGTTCACAGATAAAGATAAAGAAAATGATTTACCAAAATGGACTGGATCTAGGGCGGCAGCAGTGCGCACTGCGCGAGCCTTAGTGGTAGGGCACCACTGGGCCAGCCCAGCGGCTCGGCCGCACATGCGCAGGGGCGACGCCGGAGGCGGGTTCACCTGAGTACGCTTTAGCGCAGGCGAGGCGGCTACGGCTAAAGCCGCTTCCACTTAAAACAGGCGGGGCCCGCTTCCGGGGTCGCTGACCTGCGGGGACCACCCGCAGGGTCGTCTCCTTCCTCCCGCGCCCGCGAAAGAGGGGATCGAGACCGTGTTTGTGCGGCGGCCGGCGCTTGCCCCCAGCGGCACATGCCACCCTCGGCCAAGGTGCGTCAGGGAGGGCCCTTGGGGACGGCAGGGGAGGACCGGTGCGCCTCCTGCTCCGGCCATGGCGGACGGCCTCGTCGGGCGGTGGTGACACCTGCACTACGAGGCACGGGAAGAGGCGGAGAGGATCGGGGGTGCTCCGTAGCACACCGGAGGTTCTCCTGGAGGTCGAAGGAGAGGGGGAGGGGCCCTGGTTCGCCGGAGCCCGGACGAGGCCGACAGCGACCATGGGGGCCATGGAGAGGGAAAGAGGGAGCAAGGGGGTGAGGTGACTTGTCCGGGAGATGCACGGGAGAGAGGTGGTTCCAACCAAAATGAGAGAGAGAGTCGGGGATGGCTTAAATAGGTGTGGGCGCGGTGTACCGTGGGCAGCGTCCATGGACACGCTCGGGTGAGCTCGTGGGGGTGATGAGAGAGGGGAAGGAGGGGGCCAGCGCGACGGCGTATCATGCACGCTGAGGCAGCATCGGGCGACACGGTCCCGACGCCCAAGGTCGTCGAGTGCTTCGGATTGGGCAAGCTACAGTGCGGCTGGGCATTGTAGCGCGCTCCAGAGTGACATTTTGGCATGCCAAGGCATGCCATTGGCAGTTGCGCGTGGCCAAGCTTGTCTACTAGCTGTGGGGTGGTACTGGGATGCTGTGAGATGCTTAGGAGGTAAGGTAGGAGGGAGGGGTAAGAAGTAGGAGGGTAGAAAGGTGCTGCCATGGTGAAAACAGAGAGGTAATTGGGGGTTTTATCCCCTCCAATGATTGAGATGAGGGCATGGGCAAGTTACTGGAGGTATAAGGTTACTAGGGGAGGTTCTAGTAAAAATCTTATTAGCTCATGGAAGACAAGGAAAGAGGTGAAAATAGTAGTATTAGAGAATCACCAGAAGGTGTTTGATGTTGTTTTGGGCAAGCAAATGGAGTCCAAATGACACGAGACTTAACAAGATGAAATGGCACATGAAAATAGGGTGTTCCACCAAGTTTGATCTTATTTAGGCAAAGTTGCTAATGTAACTTTGGTGAACCCTAGAAATCAACAGAAATGGATTTTCCAATATTTAGGCATGCAAATCATCCCTCCTTGATCCACCACTTGGTGTAGTGTCATCATTTGGGATTGTGAGCATGTCCACAAAATTTGAGGTCACAAGTAAAAATTTGGTAATGAAGAGTTGTTCAAATTTGGATCTGGTCAGAAAGGGTTTTGGGGCACTTTGATCAAGTTATCCTTCTCCAATACTTGTGCCATTTGGTCTAGATGCATAATTAGACCATTTTAAAATGTGCACCAAGTTTGAGAGCATTTGGACAAGTTTGGCTATGTAAAGTTGCTCAAACTTCAAAATGTTCAGAAATGGTCTTGAGGGGGTTTGATGATGTTTTCTTCATCTTCAAGTCATGAAGCTCTGCAAGATCATCAAATATGTCATAACTGACATGATAGAATTTCTTGGAATTAATCAAGAAAAATTCCTTTGTAAATATTTCAAAAGCTTGAAATATCTAGAAAGGGTTTTTGAAGGATTTGACCAATATTTTGAACATTACCATGTGTTGAAACTCTTATATATGGACAATACATGTCCTATGAGTTTCCCTAAATTTTGACAAATATTTTTGAAACAGTTAAATAATTTTAACCTATTAAAGACCATTTCTGGCCTAAAAAGGACTTTAAATAAAATAGAAAATTAACTTTTAAAATAATATTTTTGTGGCTTTGGGGAGTCCTATACCTAATAGGATTCAAATATAATTTTTGAAAGATTTTTCACACCTTTAATTAAGTACTTGTAGTGCAAACCTCAATTCACGGGTTTTTGGAAACTAAATTTAGAAAATACTTTTTGGCCAAAATATTTTTGTAAGAAAATACTGTTATGTTCTACACACATGGCATGATTATTGGGCAAAAGGTTTGGTTCAAGGAGAAGGAGTATAGGAGTAGGAGGATTTATTTTATTTTTAGAGCACTTGCAAACATCAACCAAAAATTCAATCAAACAAAGACCAAAAAAACTCAAAAGTTTTTGTCAACCCATATTTTAGCATGATTATTAGCTCAAGTGTTGTGGCATGAAAATCAGGGTGTGACAGACCTACCCCCGTTACAAGAATCTCGTCCCCGAGATTCCTAGACTAGGCGTGGAAAGGAATACAGAGACTTGGATCCGGGGTAGTCTTCACGTCCTCATACTGCTTATGATTTCGAGTGGTGCTCCTTTGAACCTTGAAGTTCTTGATGGTGTGGCTTCGTGTATGATGCTCTGCTTGATCCTGGTTGCTAATGGATCCCTTACGTAGGTCATAATGAGCTGGAGGTCGATGGCTTGGCGATCGATGTCCTTCTAGAGGCCGGGCTAGTTAGGAAGTTGGAAACGTCCCCGGAATGGTGTCGTGTGGAAAGACGTTGTGCACAGTGGGTGACTCAGGTGGTAACTTCAGCTTGCAGCCGTCTATTCTTCGTCTTGCAGTGATCTTGGAGACGGCCGATAAATCTTGGTGTGAGCTTTTCTTGACATCAGAATGATTGGCTCCTTCAAGAGGAGTGGTCTGCAGACACACCTGGTCTTCAACGCGAAAGTTTATTTCTTGATGATGGTGGTCGGTGTAGTTATTCCTTCTTGACATGGCAGTCTTCAAATATCTTCTAACTAGCTGAACAGCTCTTCTTCCGTCTTCGGTAGTCAAGTATGTCGCGAAATAAAGATGACAACTATCTTATCCAAGTACTTCATGGTAGTTTGTCCACAGGGTTTATAAGGTGAGTTGGGGTATTAGTGGTGGTCGCGGTTGGGTATTGGCAAAGGTCTTCTTGACCTAGAGTCAAGGCCCGTGGTCAGGATCTGACCGTGTTGTGGCTTGGTGAGGCTCAAGGGTTATAGGGATTCTAGTGTGCGAGTGAACATTTATCATCTTATCCTTAAGCACATTTTCTGAGATGCCAATAGTTCTACCTAGTCCTTCAAACAAATAACATTATACCACCGAAAGCATCATCTCGCATAGGTCGCTCCAATCATCACTCATGCTACAGATTTCCTCATGGCTCCTTAGAGGAGATCTAACCGAATCATACATGTCTACGATCACCAAAATCATATGTATGTCTACCACCAAGAATCCATGGGTAGGGCATACAAGCTGCTAAGCTTGAATTAAACACCACAATCCAAGTGCTCATCCCATTGTTCCAAGGTCCAAGATAGTGCATCTCTATTCTAAGGAAACATGTCATATGCCACTCCAAGATCTTGTTTCCTTCCTATGAATCAACTCCAATAGGCCATTAACTTCCATCAATCACCACATAATCCATTAATTCTACAAATCCGATGTCTACGGTGTTCCACATGATCTAAAGTCCCTATAATACCCAAATACTTGGAAGGGCTATCCATTACTATAGTAAGTCCACCAAATTCCCGCCATCATGGTCAAGTAAACTCCAAGGCCATGCTTATATAGATCCCTAAATCAACTCCAACAAGTAATCCAATCTCCTAGTTTATGGTCCATCGAGAAACATGGTATCATGATCAAGATCAACAGTCTAAATCCAATTTACTCCAGACCATGTAGACATACTTAGCATCTATACCCAACCAGAATCACCTACTTAAATCCAAATCTCATGTCCGACGAGAATTCCTATATTCCCCCAAGTCATTATCGTACCATCAACTATCTCCTGTCAATATCCCCTGGCTAAGCCAAATCCTCATACCTCCAAGAATTTCAGCTTGCGATCACAATTGCCCTGCAAATCCAAGTTACTCCAGGGTGATGAAAGTTACGACACTCTATTAACATGATCCCACCAAGTTCATCTTCCAACATGAAAGCCACATAATCTACCAGTCTCTGATAATTCCTCGACGTCACTGATATAAAGTCACCAAGTCATTTGTCCCCTATTCCTATATCCTCAATCGGTCTTCCTATGGCATCGTCAGTTCTTGTGCTATACTAGGATGTCAATGTGCTCGTTCACTGTGTCCACTAGTTCCATTACGAACCCAGTGTTGTCCAAGGTTATAGATGCTTGATTGGTTCTCTTGTAACTCTATGGGTTAAGCACATGGTTAAGGATTCGTTCTAGGGTATCTGTGAAGTCTCGAAGGGTCTGGGGATGGGTTTATAATCTTGAGGGGTAAACATAACTTCACGGGGTTGCACTTGGTCGTGGAGGTTGTAGCAGAAGTCTTCATTGTTAGTTGGTTGCCGAGTTGGAATCCTTGGTACTTCTTGTCTTGCCGGTCTTCAGTTGAAGAGAGAGGGGAGAGGGAAAACGTAGCATAGAGGAGGGGAATGCCTAAAGGGGTTTCTATAGTGCGAGTGCAAACAAACAGGTGCAGAAAGTACTAAACAAAAGAAACAAAGTAAGGAAGGTGATATAGTCGTGTACTTGTTGCCTAGGGCAAAAGTGCGACTTATATCAAAACACAAACAAATAAAAACAAGCAACACACAATCATGGTTCTATCCAACTATCACATGGACTCGACTACGCAAAGGGGGTACACGACTCATCCTACCCTAGGGGTTCTCGGACTCATTAGTCGTGCCTTGTGCCTCGTGCAGTCTTCTGAGTTTCCCTCAGGTGTTGCTACTTCTCTTGTAGTTGTTTGATGCAACGATCCGGGTTGAGCCTGAAGAATCTTCAACAACTTCTCGCCTGATGAGGTGATGTGGTGAAGGTGTCTCCTCGTAGCTAGCATTGGCTCGGGCTTCTGTTGTCTTCTTATTCATGACGATCCCTTTTGTCTTCTAAGGCGTCGACGGTACCAGGTAGGCATTCCTTTATGCAATGAGAATAACAAGGCATAGTAGAGGTCCAACATGTCGGTTTCGTTGTTGACAATATCGTCACCAAGAGCGGGGGATGAAGAGAACCGTTTTCCTGCTCACTATAGTGAGGCAGACCAAATGGCAAGGTTCTCATCCACCGATGGTTACCGATACAACAACAATAGTGACATGATTACTCTATTAGCGATGTATATCATGATCTTGTGTATCCTGTGCCTTGGTCATCGTAGGCTAAGATTGCACCATCTAGGGCAGTGTCTAAGGTGTCACCATCCTCTGGGTCTTCATATTCTCATTCTTTGAGGATGCATCTTCTATTGGCATCCTCTTGTTGTGGTGTCGCCAATCTTGTGTTTAGAAGTGGTGGTCAAGGTATCATCCTTCTAGATTATCCACGAGGATTTCAGGAAATCAAGTGGTCAGGGGCATAAGGGTTCTAGCGACCAAAAGTTTTGAAGGGGGAGAGATAAATAAGAATGTATACCTTAGTTTTCGAAAAACTGAGAAGGGAGGAGAAGTATAGATAGTTTTGAAAACTAGCAGTAGTTTTGGAAATAACTTTTACCCTAACTAACGACCATACTAACTAAGGCTTCCTACAGTCAGGATGGCTCTGATACTAGCTCTGTGGGGATCCCGACTCATAATTCGAGATCACCAAATGCACGTGTACAGTGATCCCAGAGATCAATGCTCACTGAACACACAGAAGCTGAATAGCAAGAGTCTTACATCCATACATATCGTTTTTACACAAGTAGGACCATTGTGGTCAAGTCTTGAGAATATCATCGCAATGGAAATCTTCAATAACAACTTGGACCCATGCCATCTGCCTTAACCCTACAGGCATTCTGACTGGGAAGCGTCCTAGCTCGCATGTTCGTCACCAAGAAATCTTCATCATATCCTGTTCTTTCATGCCTGGCGAATAAAATAACCAGTGGCAAGCCAATGAGTACTTTGAGTGTACTCGCAAGCAACCCAAGTGTGATGACAGAATAATTATGCAGGGCTCTACAACTAAATTGGCATTTTTGCGTAAAGCTAGTTTTTCATATGCAAGTATGATCAACATATATCAAGGACATGCGTGCATCTGCAACAAGTATCAGGAGGTTACATACATCAATATCGAGAAAGAGTTGTAATCAACTCATGCTCAAGCTTATCGTGACTTCCTCAAGAATCACATCATCAATATCACCGAACCGTGTTGTTTTCCTCAGACACACACCAGGTTTCGCAAACAATGGACGTAGCCCAAGAGCGGTTACCCAACTGTCCTTGATCGTGGACACGGCTATTCGAATAGTTTTACACTCTGCAGAGGTTGCACAATTTAACCACAAGATCCGGGGAACTTCTGTGTCATCCACGACCCGCGGTACCTCAAGTACCCGGGGTAAGAACCCGATCACTATCTTTCTCTAGATGACACTAACATAGAGTCCACTCGATTGGTAGTAACCCCGTACCCAACATTTAACATCTTAAAATTGTGGAGCCTCGCTCCCATATTCATCACATACTACTGGCACGGGGTACCAACGGTGTGTCCGGTGCCCTGTGAAAACAGTCATGGTTGCCTATCCAAGCACGACCCCGTCCCGAGAGTGACCTCGTGTCACCCCCTTCACTAGTAATGCGGGCACCATGCTAGTATCGTCCTAGGTAATCAATAATGCCCTTTCCCATATAAGGGTAGAGTGGTTGCGCATGTAAGGTTGGAATAATGGTCGCAACATAAACCAATCCGTTTTCAAAACAACACACACACTTGCCTCGGTACACCACTTCGTCATCAAGTGGTTACCTAACTCATCATCTCCCTCGGGCATAAGTGGCACCCGACGGGGTTTTCGAAAAGTCTTTTGAAAGTACTCTGCCTCCATCACCATGCATATTCCCGTCCCATTTGCGTAGCCACTACTATAGCAACCTATCTACTCCCACCCACATAACCCTCATAGGAAGGTAGGGTCATGCTTGATGCAAGTTTCAATAGGAAAGTAACAAAGGTACCAACCAAAGTGGTCACCACCTCAACATGATTCCGATGCATTGATAATAAGGTGCTATGAGACATGCATAAAAAGGTTTCTTGAACATGGTCAAAGGGTTGCTTGCCTTGTCCTTCAGAGTCTTCAAACCTTATGGTCCATCTCCAAATACTCCGTCTACTTCGTCAACTAAAGTCGGAAACAAATCACAATAAGCAGCACAACAAGGCAAAAATAAAAGTGCTCTAAAAATATAAATTTGACTTTTCTAGGGCATCTATGGTTATATGAAAAATAAACAGAGTGGTTTCATTGGAATTGGATCTGTGGGTATTTCTGAACATTTGAATATGGTCAGATCAAGGGATTATTGGATTTGCAAGAGGTGCACCCAAATATTATTTTGAAAAATGAGCAAAGACACCCATTCAACAAAGCAGGATTTTAGAAGCATATGGGAATTGGTTTCACTTGATTTGGAGTTCAAATGATTTTCTTATGAATTTGCAAAGTTGACTATACATGGATAAATAGACCAATATTTTATGTGATACAGAAAGCATTGGGAAAAATGTTCATAAACTAGGCTAGGATCTTAGAAGTGCCTAGAAATTTGAATCAATGGATTTGGATATTTTATGAGCCCTCTGTGATTTTCTAAACTTCATCACAGAAATGAAAAAATAGCATTTTGATAAATATCTGTGAAGAAAATATTTCTGGAAAAATGTGCAAATAGCACCATGTGATAGATCGTGATTTATGGAGTCACTGGAAATTTGAATCACCATATTTGGAGTTCACATGAATTGTTTAAGGATTTTTACAAGTTCACAAATAAAGATAAAGAAAAGGATTTACCAAAATGGGCTGGATCTGGGGCGGCAGCAGCGCGCACTGCGCGAGCCTTAGTGGTAGGGCGCCACTGGGCCAGCCCAGCAGCTCGGCCGCACATGCGCAGGGGCGACGCCGGAGGCGGGTTCACCTGAGTACGCTTTAGCGCGGGCGAGGCGGCTACGGCTGAAGCCACTTCCACTTAAAACGGGCGGGGCCCGCTTCCGGGGTCGCTGACCTGCGGGGACCACCCGCAGGGTTGTCTCCTTCCTCCCGCGCCTGCGACAGAGGGGATCGAGACCCTGTCTGTGCGGCCGCCGGCGCTTGCCCACGACGGCACATGCCACCCTTGGCCAAGGCGCGGCCACAGGAGGGGTCTCCGAGGAGCAGTGCGTCAGGGAGGGCCCTTGGGGACGGCAGGGAAGGACCGGAGCGCCTCCTGCTCCGGCCGTGGTGGACGGCCTCGTCAGGCGGTGGTGTAACCTGCACTACAAGGCACAGGAAGAGGCGGAGAGGAGCGGGGGTACTCCGTAGCACACCGGAGGTTCTCCTGGAGGTCGAAGGAGAGGGTGAGGGGCTCTGGTTCACCGAAGCCAGGACGATGCCGACGACGACCATGGGGGCCATGGAGAGGGAAAGAGGGAGCAACAGGGTGAGGTGACTTGTCCGGGAGATGCACAGGAGAGAGGTGGTTCCAACCAAAATGAGAGAGAGAGTCGGGGATGGCTTAAATAGGCATGGCTGCGGTGTAACGTGGGCAGCATCCATGGACGCGCTCGGGTGAGCTCATGGAGGGGTGATGAGAGAGGGGAAGGAGGGGGCCAGCACGGTGGCGTATCACACATGCCGAGGCGGCATCGGGGGACACGGTCCCGACGCCCAAGGTCACCGAGTGCCTCAGATTGGCCAAGCTACAATGCGGCTAGGCACTGTAGCGCGCTCCAGAGCACCATTTTGGCATGCCAGGGCATGCCATTGGCAGTTGCGCGTGGCCAAGCCTGTCTACTAGCTATGGGGTGGTACTGGGATGCTCTGAGATGCTTAGGAGGTAAGGTAGGAGGGAGGGTAAGAAGTAGGAGGGTAGAAAGGTGCTGCCATGGTGAAAACAGAGAGGTAAGTGGGGTTTTTACCCCCTTGAATGATTGAGATGAGGGCATGGGCGAGTTACTGGAGGTAGAAGGTGACTAGGGGAGGTTCTGGTAAAAATCTTAGCTCATGGAATACAAGGAAAGAGGTGAACATAGCAGTATTGGAAAATCACCAGAAGGTGTTTGATGTTGTTTTGGCCAAGCAAATGGAGTCCAAATGACATGAGACTTAACAGGATGAAATGGCACACGAAAATAGCGTGTTCCACCAAGTTTGATCTTATTTGGGCAAAGTTGCTAATGTAACTTTGGTGAACCCTAGAAATCAACAGAAATGGATTTTCCAATATTTAGGCATGCAAATCATCCCTCCTTGATCCACCACTTGGTGTAGTGTCATCATTTGGGATTGTGAGCATGTCCACAAAATTTGAGGTCACAAGTAAAAAGTTGGTAATGAAGACTTGTTCAAATTTGGATCTGGTCAGAAAGGGTTTTGGGGCACTTTGATCAAGTTATCCTTCTCCAATACTTGTGCCATTTTGTCTAGATGTATAATTAGACCATTTTAGAATGTGCACCAAGTTTAAGAGCATTTGGACAAGTTTGGCTATGTAAAGTTGCTCAAACTTCAAAATGGACAGAAATGGTCTTGAGGGGGTATGATGATGATGTCTTGATCTTCAAGGCATGAAGCTCTGCAAGATCATCAAATATGTCATAACTGACATGATAGATTTTTCTTGGAATTAATCAAGAAAATTTCCTTTGTAAATATTTCAAAAGCTTGAAATATCCAGAAAGGGTTCTTGAAGGATTTGACCAATATTTTGAACATGACCATGTGTTGAAACTCTTATATATGGACAATATATGTCCTATGAGTTTCCCTAAATTTTGAAAAATATTTTTGAAACAGTTAAATAATTTTAACCTATTAAAGACCATTTCTGGCCTAAAGAAAAACACTTTAAATAAAATAGAAAAATAACTTTGAAAATAATATTTTTGTGGCTTTGGGGAGTCCAATACCTAATAGGATTCAAATATAATTTTTGAAAGATTTTTCACACCCTTAATTAAGTACTTGTAGTGCAAACCTCAATTCAGGGGTTTTTGGAAACTAAATTTAGAAAATACTTTTTGGCCAAAATATTTTTGTAAGAAAATACTATTATGTTCTACACACATGCCATGATTATTGGGCAAAAGGTTTGGATGAAGGAGACGGAGTATAAGAGTAGGATGATTTATTTTATTTTTAGAGCACTTGCAAACATCAACCAAAAATTCAATCAAACAAAGACTACAAAAAACTCAAAAGTTTTTGTCAAACCATATTTTAGCATGATTATTAGCTCAAGTGTTGTGGCATGAAAATCAGGGCGTGACAGAAAAATCCCGTAAAAGGTCGTAAAAATAAAAAGACTTCTTCTAGTAATAACAAAGGGGATCTTAAAATGATTAGTATTCACCCCAATTTAGTTGAAATAATAGAAAGACCTCTTTACAAAAGCAAATTCTTTGATTTTGTTCCTAGAAGTATCTTTGTTGAGAATTATATGCTAAGTCTTTAAAGAAATGTGTGATTAAGGAGTTCGAAAACAAGGATGACAACACTTAGATACTTGATTTATGCCTAGCTAAGGGCGTAAAACGATAGCGCTTGTTGGGAAGCAACCCAACTTGTATCTTTTTGCCTTTTGATTTCCTTGCTATTTTAAATAAAATACCCCTTAATACCTCTATAAAGATGTGTTTTCGTGGTTTGAATAAAGGTTTGTGCCAAGCAAAGCCTTAGGATCATGTTGGGTGTTAGTAGATTTGATCTTGCTGAAAAATAGAAACTTTTGCGCTCACAAGAAAAAAATCTCATTTTTAACAGAAGAGTGCTTTTTGGTTGATTCTTTTTGCAGAAGATTAATATACAAATTTCCCATGTGTCCCTATTTTTTCAGAATTTTTCGAGTTGCATAAGTATTCAAAACTTCCAGATTACTATAGACTATTCTGTTTTTGACAGATTCTGTTTTATTGTGTTATGTGCTTGTTTTGATGATTCTATGGTTTTCTTTGATGAGTTTTTGCCATAGAAAACTTGGAATACGGTAGATATAATAGAAATACAAAATATTAATGGTTTTACTACATCACTTATATTAGTGATTTGTTTTCTTATACTAACGGATCTCACTAAAGTTTTGTTGAGTTTTGTGTGATTGAAGTTTACAAGTTTTGGGTTATCTTACGATGGATGAAGGAATAAGGAGTAAGAAGAAGCTAAGCTTGGGGATGCCCGGCATCCCAAGCTATTATCCAAAGAGAAGCAAACAACTAACCTTGGGCATGCCCCTGAGTGGCATCCCCTATTTCTTCTAATGACCATCGGTATTTTACTCGAAACTATATTTTTATCCGTCACATAATATGTGTTTTGCTTGGAGCGTCGTGTATGATATGAGTCTTTGCTTGTTTTGTTTTGCTTTTTAAGTTATCAATCCTTCCTGTACACACCTATTAGAGAGAGCCAAAATTATGCCATGACTTGTTAGAGTAGCTCTCTATGCTTCACATAATTTTTTATGAGCTATGGATTTGCTCTAGTGCTTCACTTATATCTTTTTGAGCACCGTGTGCTTTAGTATTTTTGAAAAAATACTCTCTTGCTTCACTTAGATTTATTTGAGAGTTAGTAAAGTTTTAAAGAAATTCTCTCTTGCTTCACTTATATTATTTTAAGAGAAAGAAAGAAAAATTATGCTCATGATCTTCACTTATATTTGTTTGAGCTTATCAAAAGCAACACATGAAAATTAGTCCCAAAGTGATAGATATCCAAGAAAGATATAATAAAAACTTTCATGAAGATCATTGGACAAAATAAACTTGATTCCTTGTAATAGTTTTGAGACATGATGATGTTATATGTGAGTTATGTTGATGAGTAATTGTGCTCCAGTAAGAATATTAGTGTTAAAGTTTGTGATTCCCTATGCAAGAACGAAAGTCAATAATCATGCAATGAAATTACACCTACTTGTGGTGCATTATTTAGTGTTATTTATGCTCAATGTTCGCTTATGAGATTATTCGTTTCATGGTTGGTCGCTTCCCAGTCTTTTGATAGCCTTCATTTTGCACTAAGTATGATCACTACTTGTGCATCCAAAATCCTTTATCCCGGTTTTGCCACATGAGTCCACCATACCTACCTATATGCGGCATTTCCTTGCTGTTCTAAGCAAATTTGTATGTGCCATCTTTAATTTTCAAAATAAATTTCCCTTTTGTGTGCCCGTACCGCTCGCGAGGCGGTGAGGGGTGGCCAATATTTTCCATGCTAGATTTGTTATTCTCATGATGAGTGTTTATTCACTTGTCATTGCACGAGAGTAAGGTAAAAGTAGTAGGGTCGCATAGTCCCAAAATGAAAAACAAATTTACTTTATGTTGTCAAATAATAAATTCCTTGGAAAGTGTTGGTATGGAAGGCAACCGTGGATTCAGCTAGCCATGTCTTGTGAAAGTTTGGTGGAAAAGAAATAAACTTTATTCTATGTTTGGGAACCGCCTATGATATATCTAGCATGGAAAGTGTTGGGAACCTTGAGTCGTTTTCGTTGATGGGAAAAGTATACCTCCCAAAATATATTTATCTCTCAATTTAAGCTTTGAGCTCTGGCACCTCTACAAATCCCTACTTCCCTCTGCAAAGGGCCTTTCTTTTACTTATGCAATTTTTATTTTTCCATTTGAGTCTCCATCTTATCTTATAAAGCACCAACTAGGAAACACAATGATCATACTTGAGCATTGGGTGTAACTCATATGCGAGTGTGTTTCATGAATGGATGAATGGTTGAACATGATGGGCTAGGGATAACTCATTTTAGCATTGATATTTTGAAAGACATGATTGCTTTTTGATATGATTTAGTATTTAAATCTCATGTCAAAACTAGACTATTGCTTTGAACCATATAAAAGTCAAAATGTCCATGCTATAAAGAAAAGAATATGATATGACATGATAGACAACATTCCACATCAAAAATTCTGTTTTTATCATTTACCCACTCGAGGACGAGCAGGAATTAAGCTTGGGGATGCTCATACGTCTCCAACGTGTCTATAATTTTTGTTTGTTCCATGCTGTTATATTATCATTCTTGGATGTTTCACAATCATTTTATAGTCATTTTATATCATTTTTTGGTACTAACCTATTGACATAGTGCTAAGTGACACTTCTGTTTTCTGCATGTTTTTTACATCGCAGGAAATCAATATCAAATGGAGCCCAAACACCGCGAAACTTTTTTGAGAATTTTTACGGGCCATTAGACACCCAGAGGGCCAGAACTGCACCTCGGGGTGCCCTGAGAGGGGCACAACCCACCAGGACATGCCAGGCGCGCCCAGGTGGGTTGTGCCCACCTCAGTGGCATCCCGCACCGCCTCTTTGCTCTATAAATACTCAGAGAATCCAGAAACCCTAGAGGAGTCGACGAAATTCTATTCCATCCGCCGCAAAGTCCAGAACCACCAGATCTAATCTAAACACCATCACGCAGAGGTTCACCACCTCCATTGGTGCCTCTCCAATGATATGTGAGTAGTTCCTTGTAGACCTACATATCCGTAGTCAGTAGCTAGTTGGCTTCCTCACTCTCTTTTGATTACCAATACAATGGTTTCTTGGAGATCCATATGATGTAACTCTTTTGCGGTGTGTTTGTTGGGATCCGATGAACTTTGAGTTTATGATCAGATCTATCTTTTTATATCCATGAAGTTATTTGAGTCTTATTTGATCTCCTATATGCACGATTTCTTATAGCCTCATATTTATTCTCTGATATTTGGGTTTTGTTTGGCCAACTTGATCTATTTATCTTGCAATGGGAAGAGGTGCTTTGTTGTGGGTTCGATCTTACAGTGCTTGATCCCAGTGACAGAAAGGGAACTGACACGTATGTATCATTGCTACTAAGGATAAAGCGATGGGGTCTATTTCTACATAAATAGATCTTGTCTACATCATGTCATCGTTCTTACTGCATTACTCCGTTTCTCCATGAACTTAATACTCTAGATGCATGCTGGATAGCTGTCGATGTGTGGAGTAATAGTAGTAGATGCAGGCAGGAGTCAGTCTACTAATCTTGGACGTGATGCCTATATAATGATCATTGCCTGGATATCGTCATGATTATTTGAAGTTCTATCAATTGCCCAACAATAATTGTTTTCCCACCGTTTGCTATTTTCTCGAGAGAAGCCACTAGTGAAATCTACGACTCCTGGGTCTCTTTCTCATATTATTTGCCTTTGCGATCTATTTTCCTTTGCTTTTTTTAGATCTACTAAACCAAAAACCCAAAAATACCTTGCTGCAACTTATCTTATTTATCATTCAATCTATCAATATTTACAACTCTATCACATCCGTTACCCGAAAGGGATTGACAACCCCTTTTACACGTCGGGTTGCGAGTATTTGTTATTTGTGTGCAGGTGTTGTTTACGTTGTTGTAAGTGCATCTAGTGCCACCCTAGTTGGTTTTGGAGTATTGACGACAAACCTGGTTGAGGGACTAATGTGTTTGTGAGAATTGCATATAACACAGGTAGTAGTCCCTCATTGATTCGGTTTACCTACCGGAGATGACCCCTAAAAATGTATGAAGACATTGACATCAGTGGTGGTATATGAAGATAATCTTATTGAAGACTATGACAAGAGAAGACATTGTGTGAAAACTATGGAGCACGAAGACTTAGATGTTTCGTTGTTTCCTTTTCTTCTTTGTTGAGTCATAGGAACCACCGTACTGTTAAGTGGGGTCCAAGTGATCTAAGTCAGAGTGACTGAAGTGATGCTCAACCAAATCCTATGTCTTCGAGCGAAGACAATGAGAGCAAATCTTATCCAGGGTTGGATGAGTTAGCTTTACTTGTAGCCCAAGTAAAGTTGCCATGTGAGTGTTTGAAATCTGACCATTGGAACACGTGTCAGTTCCTTAGTGACCCAGGGTCACTTCGGACAAATCAGGTCGGGTTGTCGAGTGGCTATAAATAGCCCACCCCCTACACCATAAATTGGTGGCTGCTCAGAGTTATTGCACGACTTTTGTCGTTTGAGAGCAACCCACCTCCGAAGCATTTGAGAGAGAAATCCTTGCGAGGACAAAGCCAAAACATCCAGAGCCAAAGAGTGTTAGGCATCACTAAAGTCTTTCTGTCTGTGAGACCTGAAGACTTGTTACACTTGAGGACTGTGTTTCCTCCAGCCGGTTAGGCGTCGCGTTCTGAGCATCCAAGAGTCATTGTGGATCGCCGGTGAACGAAGTCTGTGAAGGTATGGAAGTCTACCTTGAAGACTTACCAGAGTGATTGGGCGAACACTAGGTGTCCTTAGCTCAAGGGGAATAAGGTGAAGACGCGGTCTTCTGAGTTATATCTCAGTCTCCCTAACCAGACGTACAGTTGTCACAGCAACTGGAACTGGTCTAACAAATCACTGCCTTCCCCGAGCTACTGGTTCTATCGTTTCCTTCCCTTTACTTACTGTCTTATGTTGTGAAGTCATTACCTGCCTGCCTTATCTGATTGACTTCACTGAGTGTCTACTTGTTCTGATTGGCTTCATTCCTTCTTCCATCTTGATCCCTACTGCCTAGCTGCTATTAGTCTTCGTGCTTTCACTTCATTGAATACCTGACTATGGCTTGTCTAGTGTAGTCTACTTTCCGCTGCATACAAATAGGATTGGATTTATCTTTTGTCTTCGAAATTACCATGTTTTGAAGCATTTCATAAAAATCGCCTATTCACCCCCCTCTAGTCGATATACTGCACTTTCAATTGGTATTAGAGCAAGGTACTCCCTTGTTCTGTGTGATTCGTTTTAACCACCTAGAGTTTTAGCTATGTCGACCGCAGGAATGAAGACAGTGTATTGCCCCATGTTTGACGGTCACGAGTATCCCAAGTGGAAGGCCATGATGAAGAAATGTCTCATGGCGATTAACAGTGAGCTGTGGACTGTCACTGAGATTGGTCTTACCGATCTATGCAAGAGGGCAGAATCTGATGACATTCGCAAGTTCACTCTTCTCAATCTCACAACGAAGGACGTCATCTGCTCCTGTCTGTCTCAAAATTAGTTCAGGAACATCATGCATCTTGATCATGCAAAGCTTATCTGGGACCCTCCCTCTAAAGTCTATGAGGGTCATCGAACTCATGATGATTTCGGGTTGGAGGATTTCAAAGAATCTCTCAAGACAATGACTTTCGATCCAGAATCATCATCCTTTGCACCATGTCTTATGGCAAAAGGTGCCAAGGTAACCGAATACTATCCATCTGAGTCTAGTGATGATGAATCTGGTGATGAATTTGGACCCAGCTATGTCAAACTTGCTTCCCTTGCCACTAAACAACAAACTGCTTTGGAAAAGGCTCAAATAATGCTTAATAAGAGCAATGATATGTTGGGTGAAGAAATGGATCAGTCGAAAAACTTAGCTGAAAGTCTTCAGAGACTTCAGGCTAAGTTAACCATGCTTCAAAGTCATCATAACACTCTCTTATCTGATCATGAAAAGCTAAGAGTATGTAATGAAGATCTTCAGAAGGAGCGTGATTCAGTACTTGCTCAACAAATCAGTGCTTCTCAGGAAGAGTTTGAACCGCCATGTCTAAAATGCATTGAGCGTGATAACGCTACATCTGTTGCTGAATGTTCTGCTGCTGCCACTGTTGCAATATCTTCAACTACTGATGTGGTAACTAACCCCTCTGCTGAGGATACCACTACTATTGCTGATGAAAATACTAGGTTGAAGACATTGCTTGAAACAGGGATGTACAAAAGCCTCAAAGGGCATCAGACACTATGTGATGTCCTCAAAAAGCAGATACTGAACCGAAACCCTAGGAAAGAGGGTGTTGGGTTCGACATGAAAATGAATGTTGATGGTTCATACTGGAAGCCTGAGCAGTATCCCAAAACCACATGGGTTGCTGCAAAGGAACCTTCAGTGGATCCATCTACCCTATCTAGCTTCACTTGTGCTAATCCTCTTATAATTGATGAATCCTTTGATGCAAACTATAAACTGTTTAAGAATCAAAATGGTGAAGTGTTTGCCAGGTACATTGGTACTAACTGCTGGAACGGGCCACCTATGAAGAAGATCTGGGTACCCAAAGGTTGTCTTGAGAAACTTCCAGCAAATGTCATCATGACACCTCTTGGGAAGAAGACAAACCCAAGACCAAAGGCTTCATATGGTCCTAAGGCTTCATACAGACAAAGGACTCACCTGAGTCACCCTAACGCGAATGTTTTGCAGGGAAACCATACTCAGACCCATGAATATGAGCGTGTTTCGTCAAACTGCTATATTCATAAAACAAAGAATTTTTCTGCTTATTCTTATGAGTATTATTCTCCTCCAGCAAGATTATTTGCTAGGGCTTCAAAGCCAAAATTCTCAGATGCTACTCTTAGACTCATTGGTTCTAAGCCACCCCTGAAGATGTGGGTGGTTAAGAAGAACTAACTTTCTCTTACAGGGAAAGGTCTCCAGCCGAAAATCAAAGGCGTCTGATGCTATTGCTGGGGACCTAAAACACTTGTAGGGCACAAGATCAAATGCCCAAATGACTTACTGCTCACTCTGCTCATGAATCACTTGCTAATCATCTTCTCAGTCCTAACTTGGATCTAAGCTTTCATAATCCACTTATATGCCAAATGTTTATGCTTCATAATGGCTTTTGGTGAAGCCTATCCTCCTAACTGCTTTGTAGGGAGTGACACCAAAGTCTTCAGAATGGATTATGGACAGCGGATGCACAAATCATATGACTGGAGATCGAAATCTTATCATGGACTCAACCTTACATCCATCTAACAAGAGTCACATCACATTTGCAGATACTGGTAAAAGCAAAGTGTTGGGTCTAGGTAGAGTTGCAATCTCAAGAGATCAGCACATGGATAAAGTCATGCTTGTTGAATCTCTTGGTTTCAACTTAATGTCTGTCTCAATGCTTTGTGACTTAAACATGATTGTGATATTTGGTAAATTTCGTTGCCTTGTACTAATGGAATCTGACAAGTCTTTAGTATTTGAAGGATATAGAAAAGGTGATCTGTATATGGTAGATTTCTCAGCTGGACCACAGATAGCCGTATGTCTTCTAGCAAAAGCTTCAGAGTGCTGGCTCTGGCATCAGAGGCTAGGACATGCCGGCATGAGGAACTTGCACACTCTCGCAAAGAAGAAACACGTCGTAGGCATCGAGGACGTCAAGTTCAAGAAAGATCATCTATGTGGTGCCTGTGAAGCGGGGAAGATGACTAGGGCCAAGCATCCCTCGAAGACAATCATGACGACATCCAAACCCTTCGAGCTGCTTCACATGGACTTATTTGGCCCTACTCACTACTCCACGTTCTCTACCACAACTTGTCTCTATGGCTTCGTCATTGTTGATGATTATTCAAGATACACATGGGTGCACATAATACTCTACAAGACTGAAGTGCAAGATGTCTTCAGACGCTTCGCCAACCGTGCCATTAACACCTATGGCGTCAAGATCAAGCATATCAGAAGTGACAATGGCACTGAGTTTAAGAACACCGGCCTTGATCTTTATTTGGATACAATGGGAATCACTCATGAGTTCTCAGCCCCGTATACACCTCAGCAAAATGGGATCGTTGAGCGCAAGAACAGAACTCTAATTGAGATGGCTCGAACGATGCTCGATGAATACAAGACACCAAGAAGGTTCTGGCCCGAAGCTATTGATACTGCATGCCATATCATCAACCGTGTTTATCTTCACAAGCTTTTGAAAAAAACGTCCTATGAACTCCTCACTGGAAAGAAGCCTAACGTAAGTTACTTCATAGTATTTGGAGCTAGGTGCTGGATCAAGGATCCACATCACAAGTCAAAGTTTGCACCAAAAGCACATGAAGGCTTCATGCTCGGGTATGGAAAGGACTCACACTCCTACAGAGTCTTCAACATCTTTCTCTATAAAGTAGTTGAAACTGTGGATGTGCGGTTTGATGAAACAAATGGTTCACAAAGAGAGACCCTACCAAATGTGCTAGATGAGGCTTCACCAAATGAATCTATCTAGCTAATGGGAATCGGTGAGATCATGCCTTCTGAAGCACAACCTGACGAGGAACTCATCATTTCTGCTCCAAATCAACCTGACAACAATGCTCAGCCTGAAGACAACCCTCCTGACGATGACAATGTACAACAAGAGCAAAATCTTCGTCCAGCTCATCCTTGTGTTGCAAATGAAGTACAAGTTGAGAAGATAATTGACAGCATAAATGCACCTGGTCCACTTGTTCAAGAGCAACACAGCTTGCAAATTTCTGTGGGCACTTTGCTTTTTTCTCAATATCTGAACCCAAGAAAGTTGCTGAAGCTTTTATGGAACCCAAATGGATTCAAGCAATGCAAGAAGAGCTTCAACAGTTTGAGCTGAACAATGTGTGGGAACTTGTCAAGCGTCCCGACCCTCGCAAGCACAACATAATAGGCACAAAGTGGATCTATCGCAACAAGCAAGATGAGCATGGTCAAGTGGTCAGAAACAAAGCTCGTCTCGTTGCTCAAGGATACACTCAAGTTGAAGGGATTGACTTCGATGAAACATTTGCTCCTATGGCTAGACTTGAAGCTATTCGTATATTGCTAGCCTATGAAATCATCACAACATACTTCTGTATCAAATGGATGTAAAGAGTGCCTTTCTTAATGGAAGGATTGAAGAAGAGGTGTATGTTGCACAACCACCTAGCTTTGAAGATCCAAAACGTCCTAATATGGTATACAAACTCAACAAGGCACTATATGGTCTCAAACAAGCGCCTCGTGCTTGGTATGACACACTCAAAGTCTTCCTGAAGAGCAAAGGCTTCAAACCTGGATCCCTAGATCCCACACTCTTGACGAAGACATATGATGATGAACTATTTGTCTGCCAAATCTATGTGGACGACATTATCTTCGGCTGCACTAACAAAAGATACAGTGATGAGTTTGGTCACATGATGCAAGAGCAATATCAGATGTCCATGATGGGTGAGCTGAAGTTCTTCCTTGGTCTTCAAATTCGTCAGCAAAGCAACGACATCTTCATATCTCAAGAGAAGTACCTTAAAGACTGCCTGAAGAAGTTTGGAATGCAAGACTGCAAAGGGTACTCGACACCTATGCCAGCTGAACACCATCTGGGTCCCGACGCCAATGGTAAAGAGTTTGATCAATAGGTATACCGCTCCATGATTGGTTCTTTGCTTTATTTATGTGCATCTAGGCCAGATATTATGCTTAGTGTTTGCATGTGTGCTCGATATCAAGCGGCACCAAAGGAGTCGCATCACTTAGCTGTGAAGCGAATACTTCGATATTTGGCTTACACCCCAACACTAGGATTATGGTATCCAAAGGGCTCAGAGTTTGAACTAGTTGGATTCTCAGATGCTGATTATGCTGGTGACAAAGTTGATCGCAAGTCTACATCAGGCACATGTCACTTTCTAGGACGATCTCTTGTCTGTTGGTCTTCAAAGAAGCAGAACTGTGTATCACTCTCCACTGTTGAATCTGAATACATTGCTGCTGGATCTTGCTGCGCTCAGCTTCTCTAGATGAAGGAAACGCTCAAGGACTATGGCGTCCATCTGAAGCATGTGCCACTCTACTGCGATAATGAAAGCGCTATCAAGATTGCCAACAACCCAGTTCAGCACTCGAAGACAAATAATAATGAAATTCGTCATCACTTTCTCAGAGATCATGTCATGAAGGAAGATATTGATATCATACACATCAACACTGAAGAGCAACTGGCAGATATCTTCACAAAGCCCTTGGATGAGAAAAGGTTTTGCAAGTTGCGGTGTGAGCTTAGTATCTTAGAATCCTCAAATGTCCTGTAATCAGGCACACATCCTAACACTTATGCATATTGATGACTTAGATGTGCAACACACGAAGTAAAGTATATCTTCAATCAATGAAGACTTACATTCTAAGTGTGAATACATTAACATGGAATTTGACTTCGGAGCGCCACGATAACTGTGCGCCGTGTTTGGGTCTAATACTTCCTATACGGTGGGTAACGCCACCACCAAATCCTTGTTTGAAGTGTTTCTCGTGGCGTTACATTTGCAAAGTCTTCACACTTGGTTTATCTTCATTTAGGATAGATATATATATATAGAGTTGTGTTCTGTCCTCTACAGAATTCACTTATAGCTATGTCTTCTTATTTGAATCTTTTGAACTAAGTGAATGTGATCGGACCCTAACCTCTCTATGCTTTCTCATCTCACACTCTGTGTGTCCAAATCATATGCATTCTGTTGGAACTGTCTAATATCTTCTCTGTGTTCTTGTCAGCAGAAGATACGGAGACAAACTTTAAATCTGATTTTAATGCTCCATCCTTTATGCCTGAAATCCGGAGAAGCCGGAAAGACCACTCCGACAGTCGTGGTGTACGTGGGATCATGGGACAATTCCCAATGCGTTACATGAACACCACGTGTCCCTCAGATGTGAACCGCCAGGGGCACCTGCGTAATTGAGCTGTGCCGTCTCCCATGCTTATAAATGCACGTCCCATAACGGCCAAAAATTCTTCTACCACATCTCCACCTCGACCAACCCTAGCGCCTCCGCTAGCTCTCGATGACGCCGACGACAAAGCGCTTCGCTGCCGCGACCTCGTCGACGCAGTCTTCACGCCAGCCGCGGACATCGCCTACTCCGCCGTCGCCGTAGCTGTCCTCCGTCGCCAAGTTAGGGCACGCAAGATCGAACTGTTGGGCATCCAACTCCTCTCCTTCTAAACAGTTCATCGTGTGGTAAATTAAACTCTCTTTTTACCATCTTCTTGATCTAGAAAAATTCATCACTTTTACCACAAGAGGTTTCTGCCTACACATATATATAGATCTATCCTGTCTGCATCTCATATCTTGCCTAGTACATTCACATATGCTTCAAACATAGTTAGATTCCTCACTTGTACCTATTCATGGATTCGTACAAATCTGGAACCAACTCTCATCATATGAGTGAATGTCTTCACGCTATGAGGTCAAAGTCTTCTAAACTGATTTATCTTCAAAAACTTCTGAGAATGCATATGACCCCTTCCCCTTCCCTCGCATCTCTAATGCTGTCACAGGTACATGTCCGTGGGTGAATCCCTTGGTTCTCATAGTCTGCATTCGTTTGCAGAATTCTTGCAGCGTCACATTCACTCTCCTGAAGCCAGTTCCTATCTGACCAGCAGACGAAGCATTTGCCAGTGTTGAAGCCATTCAGTTTGAAGCCCTTCAGATTGAAGCCAATGGCAACTGACAAGACAGTTAGGAAGGGTGGCAGACAGCGTCGTGGCAATACCTCCAAAGATTTGCCTCCTGATCTAAGTGAGATGTACAAGACTGATCCAGAGGAGGATTACAATCAGAGGAAGACACGAATCCAATGGATTCGGAAATATTGGGTTGAACAGTGGTTCAAGTACAAGTTCGTGACCCAAGAGTATGCTGAAAAGAACGCCATCAAGCATCCATGGGGACATATTACCTATAAAAATCTTCCAGCCAAGACTCGAGCTGAAGCCATTGCTCAAGGCTTCTACCCTTGCATGATCAGAGGGCCTCAACCTGCTGATGCTGATCCTACTTCTCTGCTCTGGTGTCGCGACGACAATTTGTTCATGCAAAATCTTCAATATGCTAAGAACTCAGCCAAAGAGAACAAGAAGAACCGGGGATTGGACTTCAATCCTGGCCCCTCTGCGTCCTGTGCTGATGGGACGCGCGAAGCTGAACCAAACCTGGTTGGGCCTTTCTACAACTTTGAGAACGTCGTCATCTGCAGGTTGCTCCACATCCGCCCCTTGAACCAAGGATGGCTGCCAAGAAAAAGAAGAAGCAACCTGTGCCCGAAGCTGAAGAATCCAGGCAGGAAATGCCTCGCATTGTCTTCCCTGCCAGCATGACTGGCACGAAGCCTATGGTCACCCCAACTGCTTCAGAGCTCAAGAAGACACAGGTGGCTGAAGCTGAAGCTCGCAAGTGCAAGCAAACTACGGATGAAGCTCCACCCACCAAGAAGCGCAAGACAAAGAAGGATAAGGCTGCTTCCACAGAGCCTATCTTTGTAGATCCCATATCAGTTGCTCGCCCTGCATCTACACACCGAGAACGTCGCATGACAGTCCATGAGCCTGCTCCCACAGAGGTTGAAGACATTCCAGCTGTTGACCCCACCGCAGCTGAAGACATTGGTCCTCATGACAATGTTGAAGATGATGAAGTCCTTCCTCATATCGAGTACAACATTGAATCTTCGCCTGTTCTTATGAACAGCGAACGCATCCGCATTGATCGTCCATTGACGCCAATTGCACAGGATGACTCGTGGGTTGATCACCCACAAGATACACCAGCAACTCCCCTACCAACTCAAGTCACCATTTCGGTGCTTGAAGATGAAGACTTTGAGGCCCAACAACCTCCATCCCCTCAGGAGTCGCCGGCATTTCGCAGGATTCGCAAAGGACCAAGGCCTCAAGTCGTCACCCCAAGTGTTCCAGAAGGAGAAGAGCAACAATCTGTTCCTGACGCTGCTCCTACTGTGAACCCCTCAGCTTCTGAAGCCAAAGCGGCTGAAGATATTCCGGCTGCATCACCCGAAGAAGAACCACCCCAAGAAGAAGAACAACCCCAAGCAGAAGAAGCTCGTGCTGCCACACCCCCAGTTCTCGAGGAGAACGTGTCCGACCCTCCAACTCCTGAAGTGGAGGTTACAAATTCAGAGGCTGCCACCACCAACACTGAAGCCAGTGACGTGGTCATGGCTGAAGCAAATATGGCACATGAAGTCATAGTGGTGCCTGAAGTGATGGCGCCTGAAGCAAGTGTTGCACCTGAAGCAAATCAGCAGCCTGAAGCCACTGCCTCTGCTCCTGTTCCGCCTCCAAGGCCCCATACAATTGAGCAAGCATACAACCAAGATGATCAGCTCATCCCTGTCCGATGGCCCATTCTGACTCCACCACCTGCTACTGGACCGCATGCTGCTGGTCCTTAGTTTGACCATCATGTTGAGCACAGGCCTCAGGTTCAGAAGCCTAAGCCAAGACTGCCAAGGTTTCCAGGTATTGCCACCTCTCAAGGGTCATTCAATGCCAATAGCTTCACTATGCACAACACATTCTTTGACAGCGCCAAGAACCCATATTCCAAGCCAAGAATATCATCAGATAGGTTCTGGAGCCATCAGCAGCTCAATTATTACTCAAGAGTACTCTATGATCAAGGGCGCATTTTCCCTCATATGCGTCTTGACACTGAAGCTATTGCTGAACTGCCCTGTCTGGAGGAAGCTCTTGATTGCTTCCGTGATGCTGGCATGCTCAATTTTGTGACTGACAAGGAGCATTGGAATGAAGAGCTGCTTCTGCAATTCTATGCAACCCTCCACATTCGAGGCTACAGCAGGGATCCGAAGACATGGGTCCTTGAGTGGATGACAGGCAATGTCCATCATGAAGCCAAAGCCTTTGATCTCATTGAGCTTACTGGCCTGCCCACTCCAGGAGACCTGTATGAACCTGGCTGTCAATTGCATAATGAAGCCTTGGAGAGTATCTTACAGAAGTGCAAGCCCAACATGAGCCAGATGCTAAGCATGATGAAGCCTTTGCCAAGCGATGCTGAATATCCAAAGGAATTCTTTGTTGAAGACCTAGAGTATCTGCCACGCACCATCTATCATATCATCAGGCGTACTCTATGGCTTGTCAAAGGACATTCTTCATCAGCCAAGCTTGAAGGCACCATGAAGACATTGGTCTTCTATATCTTCAATGGCATCAGCTTCAATGCTCAAGATTTCTTCATTCGGCAGTTGGCTATGTCTGGCTCTGATCTGTTTGGTCTGAAGTTCTACGCTCCATGGATTATGCGCCTCATCAAGCTTCATTCAGCTATCACCTATCAGCCCTCTGCTCGCAACCATCATATATTCTTGCCAGAGGTTGATATGTCAGCTGAAGCTATATACCAAGAGCCTGCCAAATAGCATGTTAGTCTTCACAACGCTGATCACCAGAGCTTCACTCAGCAAATTGAAGGAGTTCCAGTAGTCTCTCACGTTTATCCTCTGGCTGGCCGTACTCGTCTACCTCGACACGCTGAAACCGAAGCCACTGAGAGCACCATTGCCCAAAAGGCCTCATAAGCGATCTCATGTTCTCAATAACCGAGAGCTTCTGGTTGCCCTCCATCAGAAACATGATAAGCATCACTACTGGCTGAAGCATCAGATGCAAAGCCTCTTGGTGGACGTCAATCGCATTCGCAATCTTGCCACCAAGAATACCTTTGTTGCTCATGAAACCTGTCGGAGGTCATGGAAGAGTTTAACCTTGCTGAGTGCTGAAGCAGATCTTCAAGACGACGGCTTCACAGAAACATTCAAGTTTGACCACACTCCTCCAAGGAATGATGTTCTGCGTCGAACTCCGTCTCTTGAAGATTCTGACTACTCCTCCTCCGCTGCAACAATTGACGCCAGGGTGATAGATGATCAAGATGATGCTACCTCACCACCTCCTACTTCAGCGTGTATCGACACTGCACCAACTACTTCTGCACCACCAAACACCAACACCGACCCTGCATCCTCTCCTGCTCCAACCGGGAACGAGTAGAGGCTCTATGTCTTCAAACCTTTTTGGTCCTTACTGACAAAAGGGGGAGAAGCATATGAGTTGATAGTCTTCAAGCGGGTCCATATGGGCGGGTCCTTTATATTTTGCCTAGTGTTTACAACTCTCGTTTTTGCTACATTTGGTTCTTTGAGTTGTAACACTTGAACTGATGGTCGTCTAGTACGTTTTCTACTACTCTGTAATGCGATGATAAATTCCGTATGTGTTACGTTATATTCCGCACTTAGTCATTATTGCAGACGTCCATTTCTCATTATGCATATCATTATATTCGACATATCAATTGTGCATGATGAATTGTCTTCATAAGTTGAAGAGGATCTCCACAAGTACAACCTGCCATGTGCATTTGCATTCAAAGGCAAATCAACTATATGCACATCTTCAGGGGGAGCCTTTTGCTACTTACGAAGGCAATACCTTTATCCTTTACAATTTCACATACCTTTTATCCCCGTTGAAAACTTCAACCAGTTTGTCATCAATCACCAAAAAGGGAGAGATTGTAAGTGCATCTAGTGCCACCCCTAGTTGGTCTTGGAGTATTGACGACAAACCTAGTTGAGGGACTAATGTGTTTGTGAGAATTGCAGGATAACACAGGTAGTAGTCCCTCATTGATTCAGTTTACCTACCGGAGATGACCCCTAAAAATGTATGAAGACATTGACATCAGTGGTGGTATATGAAGATCATCTTATTGAAGACTATGACAAGAGAAGACATTGTGTGAAGACTATGGAGCACGAAGACTTAGATGTTTCGTTGTTTCCTTTTCTTCTTTGTTGAGTCATAGGAACCACCGTACTGTTAAGTGGGGTCCACGTGATCTATGTCAGAGTGACTGAAGTGATGCTCAACCAAATCCTATGTCTTCGAGCGAAGACAATGAGAGCAAATCTTATCCAAAGTTGGACGAGTCAGCTTTACCTGTAACCCAAGTAAAGTTGCCGTGTGAGTGTTTGAAATCTGACCGTTGGAACACGTGTCAGTTCCTTAGTGACCCAGGGTCACTTCGGACAAATCAGGTCGGGTTGCCCAGTTGTTATAAATAGCCCACCCCCCTACACCATAAATTGGTGGCTGCTCAGAGTTATTGCACGTCTTTTGTCGTTTGAGAGCAACCCACCTCCGAAGCATTTGAGAGAGAAATCCTTGCGAGGACAAAGCCAAAACATCCAGAGCCAAAGAGTGTTAGGCATCACCGAAGTCTTTCTGTCTATGTGACCCGAAGACTTATTACACTTGAGGACTGTGTTTCCTCCAACCGGTTAGGCGTCGCGTTCTGAGCATCCAAGAGTCATTGTGGATCGCCGGTGAACGAAGTCTATGAAGGTTTGGAAGTCTACCTTGAAGACTTACCAGAGTGATTGGGCGAGGACTAGGTGTCCTTAGCTCAAGGGGAATAAGGTGAAGACGCGGTCTTCTGATTTAAATCTCAGCCTCCCTAACTAGACGTACAGTTGTCACAGCAACTGGAACTGGTCTAACAAATCACTGTCTTCCCCGAGCTACTGGTTCTATCATTTCCTTCCCTTTACTTACTGTCTTATGTTATGAAGTCATTGCATGCCTGCCTTATCTGATTGACTTCACTGAGTGTCTACTTGTTCTGATTGGCTTCATTCCTTCTTCCATCTTGATCCCTACTACCTAGGTGCTATTAGTCTTCGTGCTTTCACTTCATTGAATACCATACTATGGCTTGTCCAGTGTAGTCTACTTTCCGCTGCATACAAATAGGATTGGATTTATCTTTTGTCTTCGAAACTACCATGTTTTGAAGCATTTCATAAAAATCGCTTATTCACCCCCCTCTAGTCGATATACTGCACTTTCAGTTGTGTTGCTTGGTTCCCCTACTAGTTCGATAACCTTGGTCTCATAACTGAGAGAAATACCTACCGCTGATATATTGCATCATTTGTTCCTCTTTGGGGAAATACCGACGTAGTTCTAGCAGACATCAGGCCGATAAGTAGCCGGACCGCTTCAGCTTCTGGATGTCGCTGTCAGTGATGGTGGAGACATCCCACTTCCCGTTGGCAACAGATTCGGCCATGGCTAGAGTCGATGGAGTGGGATGCGCTGTGGAGCAGAGGAAAAGGGGCGCTGGAGCTCTGAGCATCTACATGAGTGGGAGGTGGAAGTAGGCGTGGAATGTTGACTATATTGGCTCCCCCTTTATAGGTTGTTGACGGGCCGGGGGTTCCTTTATCCACATTGTTGGCCTCTCCACTTCCCGATATGCCCGCAACGTTATGTGTGTGGAAGGGGAATCAAAATCATTAACCATATCCCCCGAAAGGTGTGGCACAATCTCGACCTTTATGAGACGTGCCAGACTTGGCATCAGCCTCGAGTCGCGCTTCGAGAAACACTAACCACTCGGCGTTATGGCCGGACATGACTCCTCATTGAAAGAGAAAAATTGGTAGGCGAAGGCATAGTTTACACTTGAATGATTTTTTCATTTGTTGCTAAAGGAAACTGTTGGTCCATATTTCGGGCACCCCTTGGCTCCGAACACGAAAGAAGTGAATTAGAGAACTCACCTCGCAAGCCGAATACAGTTAGCAGAGTAGATGCCAGACACAAGTTTTGGTGTTGAAGGCAAGTTCAGGGGCTACTGAGGGAGTCATGGACTAGGGGGTCCTCGAAACATCGTCCCACTGAATATGGGCTGGACTGCTGAAGCTGTATAGCGATGGGAAACCTATGAAGCCGTGGTGCGCCTGATACGTCCATTTTGCATCATGTTTTCCTATTGTAATTTATAATGTTTTATGCATAATAATGTCTTTTGGAGTAATTGTAATGCCTTTTCTCTCATAATATGCAAGGTTTACATCAAGAGGGAGAATACAAGCAACTGGAATTCTGGACATGAAAAAGCAACATTAGGCTACCTATTATGCACAACTCCTAATGAGCTGCAACTTCGCAGGAATTTTTTATGGAATATTTAAGAATTACTGGAGCAAATAAGTATGAGAGGGGCCCACCAGGTGGGCACAACCCACCTAGGAGCGCCCTAGTGCGTTGTGCCCTCCTCGGCCCACATCTGGTGCCCGTCTTCTGGTATATAAGTCATTTTGACCTAAATTAATTAAGGAGAGGACTTTCGGGAGGGAGCACCACCGTCTCGAGGCGGAACTTGGGTAGGAGAAATTTTGCCCTCCAGCGGAGCGATTCCGCCGGGGGAACTTCCCTCCCAGAGGGGGAAATCATCGTCATCATCATCACCAAAAACCCTCTCATCTTTGGGAGGCCAATATTCATCGACATCTTCAAGAGCACTATCTCTCTCACACCCTACTTCATCTCTTATGTTCAATCTTTGTACCAGAACCTCAGATTGGTACCTGTGGGGTGACTAGTAGTGTTGATTACATCTTGTAGTTGATTACTATATGGTTTATTTGGTAGAAGATTGTATGTTTGAATCCATTATGCTATTTAATACCCCTTTGATCTTGAGAAATTTATCACTTGTGAGTAGCTACTTTAGTTCTTGAGGTCATGGGAGAAATCATGTTGCAAGTAATCATATGAACTTTATATGTGTTCGATATTTCGATGATATGTATGTTGTGATTCCCTTAGTAGTGTCATGTGGACGTCGACTACATGACACTTGACCACATTTGGGCCTAAGGGAATGCATTATGGAGTACTTATTAGATGATGGGTTGCTAGAATGACAGAAGCTTAAACCCTAGTTTATGCGCTACTACGTAAGGGATCGATTTGGACCCAAATATTTAATGTTATGGTTAGATTTTATCTTAATACGTTTCTCATAGTTGCGGATGCTTGCGAGGGGGTTAATCATAAGTAGAAGATTTGCTCAAGTAAGAACATCACCTAAGCACCGGTCCACCCACATATCAAATTATCGAAGTAACAGACACAAATCAAGTCAATATGGTGAAAGTGACTAGATGAAATTCCCGTGTGCCCTCAGGAACACTTTGCTTATTATAAGGATTGGGCTACCTTGATGCATACAATTTACCGTTACCGTTACTTGTTCAATACAAATTATCTTGCTATCAAACTATCTGTTACCAACAATTTCAGTGCTTGCAGACATTACCTTGCTGAAAACCACTTGTCATTTCCTTCTGCTCCTCGTTGGGTTCGACACTCTTACTTATCGAAAGGACTACGATTGATCCCCTATACTTGTGGGTCATCAAGACTCTTTTCTGGCGCCGTTGCCGGGGAGTGAAGCACTCTTGGTAAGTGCAAATCGGTAAGGAAAAATTATTATAACATGTTGAAATTTACTGCCACTTGTCACTATGGAGAACAATCCTTTGAGGGGTTTGTTCGGGATATCTTCACCTCAAGCGGAAGCACAATTAGTAGCCCCTTAACCTTCTGCACCTACTAAAAATGTTGAATATGAAATTCCTTTGGGTATGATAGAACAACTGCTAGCTAATCCTTATGCAGGGGATGGAACCGAACATCCTGATATGCATTTGATATATGTGGATGAAATTTGTGGATTATTTAAGCTTGCAGGTTTACCCGGTGATGAAGCTAATAAGAAGGTTTTCCATTTATCTTTGAAGGGAATAGCATTGACATGGTATAGGCTATGCGATGATATTGAATCTTGGAATTGGAATCACTTGAAACTGGAATTCCACCAAAAAAAAATCCTATGTATCTAGTTCATCGTGATCGGAATTATATATATAATTTTTTGCCTCGTGAATGAGAAAGTATCGCTCTAGGTTGGGGGAGGCTTAAGTCAATGTTATATTCATGCCCCAATCATGAGCTCTTGAGAGAAATTATTATTCAGAACTTTTATGCTCGACTTTCTCGTAATGATCAATCCATGCTTGATACTTGTTGTGTCGGTTCTTTTATGAAGAAGACTATTTAGTTCAGGTGGGATCTCTTAGAAAGAATTAAACACAACTTTGAAGATTGGGAACTCCACGAAGGTAAAGAGTCAGGTATTAAGCTTAAGTTTGATTGTGTTAGGTCTTTTATGAATACCAATGCTTTTCAAAAGTTAAGCACTAAATATGGACTTGACTCTGAGACAGTAGCTTCGTTTTTGTGAATCTTTTGCTACTCATGTTGACCTCCCTAAAGAGAAGTGTTTTAAGTATCAACCCCCTATTAAAGAAGAAATCAAAGAACCAGTAGTTGCTAAAGAATAAACAATCATTTACAATGTTGATCCAGTTGTTCCTACTCCTTATATTGAGAAAACCACCTTTTCCTGTTAAGATAAAGGAGCATGCTAAGGTTTCAACTGTGGTCCGTAGAAGTCATATTGAAGCACCTAAACCCCCTGAGCAAATCAAAGTAGAACCTAGAGTTTCTATGGTTAAGGATCTCTTGGTCGATAATGTTGATGGGCATGTTATTTACTTCATCGATGAAGCAGCAAGAATTGCTAAACCCAACACAAAAGACAAACATAGACCTGTTGTAGGCATGCCTATTGTCTCTGTTAAAATAGGAGATCATTCTTATCATGGCTTATGTGATACAGGTGCTAGCATAAGTGCTATTCCTTTTACTCTCTATCAAGAAATTATGAATGACATAGGACCCGCTAAAATAGAAGACATAGATGTTACTATTGAACTTGCCAATAGAGATACCATCTCTCCACTTGGGATTGTTAGATATGTTAAGGTCATGTGTGGGAAAACAAAATATCCTACTGATTTTCTAGTCCTTGGTTCCCGACAAGATAACTTTTGTCCCATAATATTTGGTAGACCTTTCTTGAACACCATCAATGCCACTATAGATTGCACTAAACAAATTATCGGTGTTAGCTTCGATGATGAGTCTCATGAGTTTAATTTTTCCAAGTTTAGTAGAAAACGTCATAAAAAAGAATTGCCTAGTAAAGATGAAATAATCGGTCATGCTTCTATTGTTGTACCACCTACTGACCCTTTAGAGCAATATCTACTAGACCATGATAATGACTTGCATATGCATGCAAGGAATGAAATAGATAGAATTTTCTTTGAACAACAACCTCTGCTTAAGCACAACTTACCTATTGAAACTCTAGGAGGCCCTGCTCCACCTAAAAGCAATCATGTGTTTGAATTAAAGCAATTGCCTGACACTTTGAAATATGCTTATCTTGATGAGAAGAAGATATATCATGTAATTATTAGTGCTAGCCTTTCAGAACATGAAGAAGAAAGATTATTGAAATTCTGAGGAAGCACTGAGGTGCTATTGGATATACACTTGATGATCTTAAGGGCATAAGTCCCACTCTATGTCAGCACAAGATTAATATGGAACCTGATGCTAAACTCGTTGTTGATCACCAACGTCGGTTAAATCCGAAGAAGAAATAAGTGGTAAGAACGGAAATATTAAAACTTCTGGAAGTAGGTATAATATATCCCATAGCTGATAGTAGATGGGTAAGCCATGTTCACTGTGACCCGAAGAAAGGAGGTATTACCGCTGTTCCTAATGATAAAAATGAACTTATTCCACAAAGAATTGTTACAGGCTATGGAATGGTACTCCCTCCATTCCCTTATACAAGGCCACAAACTCAAATTACAGGTACCAAGGTAAAATTTAATGACTGCTTTGCAAGTCCACTTTACTTTTCGTTAACTGGCATCATTAATACGCTCACATGCATGCAAGGCAGGAATTAGAAGGAAGTAGCACAGTGTCATTATGACTACATGCATGCAAGTATTAAAAAAGTTGGTAGTACGAGAAAATATCATTAATATTTGCCTCGGTTATAGTTAGTGGCCTTGTATAGATGCAAATTGTATTTTTCATAGTGGCCTTGTATAAGGGAATGGAGGGAGTAATTGATTTCAGAAAAATAAACAAAGCAACTAGAAAAGATCACTACCCTCTGCCTTTTATTGATCAAATGCTAGGGAGATTATCTAAGCACACACACACATTTGCTTTCTTGATGGATATTCTGGTTTCTCTCAAATACCTGTCTCAGAACCTGATCAAGAAAAGACCACATTTACTTGTACCTTTGGAACCTATGCTTATAGACGTATGACTTTTGGTTTATGCAATGCACATGCTACATTTCAAAGATGTATGACTGCTATATTCTCTTATTTTTGTGAAAACATTGTTGAGGTTTCCATGGATGACTTTTCTGTTTATGGGAAGTCTTTTGATGATTGTTTAAGCAATCTTGATCGACTTTTGCAGAGATGTGAGCAAACTAATCTTGTCTTGAATTGGGAGAAGTTCCACTTTATGGTTAACGAAGGTATTGTTTTGGGCCATACAATTTCTGAAAGAGGAATTGAGGTGGACCAAGCTAAGGTTGATGCAATTGAGAAAATGTCATGTCCTAAAGATATTAAAGGTATTCGTAGTTTCCTTGGTAATGCTGCTTTCTATAGGAGATTTATCAAAGAATTTTCTAAAATTTCTAGGCCTCTTACAAATCTTTTGCAAAACGATATTCCATTTGTTTTCGATGATGATTGTGTAGAAGCCTTTGAAACACTCAAGAAAGCCTTAATTTCTGCACCCATTGTTCAACCACCTGATTTGAACTTGCCTTTTGAAATCATGCGTGATGCTAGTGACTATGTTGTTGGTGATGTTCTAGGACAAAGAGTTGATAAGAAACTAAATGTTATTCACTATGCAAGTAAAACTCTAGACATTGCACAAAGAAATTATGGTACTATTGAAAAAGAATTTTAGCAGTTGTGTTTGCTTGTGATAAATTTAGATCCTATATTGTGGACTCGAAAGTAATTGTTCACACTGATCATGCTATTATAAAATATCTTATGAAAAATAAAGATGGTAAACCTAGACTCATTCGATGGGTTCTTCTGCTACAAGAATTTGATTTACATATTACTGATGGGAAAGGAGCAGAGAACCCCGTAGTTGATAACTTGTCTAGGTTGGAAAATATTATTGATGACCCACTACCTATTGATGATAGTTTTTCTGATGAGAAATTGGCTGCAATAAATGTTTCTAATAGCACAGCTTGTTATGGTGACTATGCTAATTATATTATTGCTAAATACATACCTCCTAGCTTCACTTACCAACAAAAGAAAAAATTCTTCTATGATTTAAGACATTACTTTTGGGATGACCCACATCTTTATAAAGAAGGAGTAGATGGTATTATTAAACGTTGTGTACCTGAGCATGAACATGAATAAATCATACAGAAATGTCACTCCGAAGCCTATGGAGGATATCATGCGGGAGATAGAACTGCTCACAAGGTATTGCAATCTGGTTTTTATTGGCCTACTCTCTTCAACGATGCTCGTAAGTTTGTCTTATCTTGTGATGAGTGTCAAATAATAGTTAACATCGGTAAGCGTCAAGAAATGCCTATGAATTATTCACTTGTTGTTGAACCATTTGATGCTTGGTGATTTGATTATATGGGAATTTTTCCTTCCTCTAATGGTAGTGCTTAAGGACGTTATTTTCCCAAGGTTTGGAGCCCCTAGATATTTAATGACTAATGGTGGTTCACACTTAATTTATGGTGCTTTCCGTAAAATGCTTGCCAAGTATGATGTTAACCATAGAATTGCATCCCCCCTATCATCCTAAATCTAGTGGTCAAGTTGAACTTAGCAATAGAGAAATAAAATTAATATTACAAAAGACTATCAATAGGTCTCGAAATAATTGGTCCAAGAAATTGGATGATGCACTTTAGCCCTACAAAACAACTTATAAAATTAATATGGGTATGTCTCCTTATAAAATGCTTTATGGAAAGGCTTGTCATTTACCTCTTGAGTTAGAACATAAATCATATTGGGCTATTAAAGAACTCAACTATGATTTCAAACTTGTCGGTGAAAAGAGGTTATTTGATATTAGCTCTTTAGATGAATGGAGAACCTGGGCCTATGAAAATGCCAAGCTTTTCAAACAAAAAGTTCAGAGGTAGCATGATAAAAGAATTCAAAAGCGGGAATTCAAAGTGGGTGAATATGTTTTATTATATAACTCTCGTTTTAGATTCTTTGTAGGAAAACTTCTCACTAAATGGGAAGGACCTTATTTTATCAAAGAGGTTTATCTTTCTGGAGCAATCAAAATAAATAATGTCGAAGGTACAAACCCGAAGGTGGTCAATGGTCAAAGAATCAAACATTACATCTCAGGTACGCCTATTAATATTGAAAGCAATATTATTCAAACCATGACACCGGAGGAACATATAAAAGAAACCTTCTGGAACACTCCAGAATCGTGAAACAAAGGAGGTACGTGATACGGTAAGTAAACGGACTCCAAAAAATCCATAAAAATATTTTTTGTCAGTTTTGGAATATTAGAAAAAATAGGAAAATAAGATGCAACCAGGAAGGCATCCCTGGTGGGCACAAGACACCAGGCGCGCCCAAGTGGGTTGTGCCCACCTCGTGTACCATTTGGATTCCTTTTTTCTCCCTTTTTCTTGTTTCCCAAGATAAAAAAATCTTTATATACCCCCGAACCAATTGTCCACCGTATCACGGAGAAATCCTCTGTTCTTCTTTCTTGTTGTTTTCTGATAGATAGGAAAACATGTCATCTCAAGACTCCAAGGGTGAGAGCTATGTTGCTGACTATATTATAAATCCTAATGTCTATGGGAATGTGGAACATTATGGTTGGACCACGGAGGAGGAAGAAAACTATGATCCGAAAGGGAAGGAGAAGATAAGCTCAGATGAAGATGAAGTTCCATTGCCCCAACCCGGGGATATGCACGTGGAATTCAACAAGTTAAGTCTCCCTGATAAAGCAAAGAAACCTAAGATCCAGCATATCCCTTTTCGTCTTCTGTAGGAAAATAAGCAAGAATTATGGCAAAATATATTAACGCTGGAGCAGTAGATCAAGGATTTGAGAGCAGAAAATTCTATCCTCAAACGTAAACTGAGGATGAAAGATAAGCTCGCGACTACCTCATCACCACCACCAACACCTTCTTCACCACCAAAGGAGAATTGAGTATCGGGTATGGGCACCCCCCTTGGCTTGAGCCAAGCTTGGGGGAGTTGCCCCGGTATCGTATCACATCACTATCTTTTTCCTTTATCTATCTTAGTTCAATCTTTAGTTATCTTTTGCATTAGTTGAGCAAAAGTCTAGTTCGATATTTCTTTGAAAGTTTGCTTAGCTATCTATCTATGTAATCATGTGCGAGATATATAATAAAGTTTAGTTTTAGTTTTGCTTTCTTTACTTCCTTGTTGCAATAAAAAGAAAGGAAATAAATGAAAAAGAGCATATGCTAATCTTATGGTAAGTAATGACATCACATAAGGAAAAGTATAAATAGTAAAATTTATTGGAGATTGACAAACATAGCATTTGTTAATGATGCAATTCATGAAAGAATTAATAAGGGAAGAGAAGATTTGCTTGCAAATATACTATCTTGGACATCTTTTGTGATTGTGAGCCCCCATCAAAATATTATATGCCAAACGGTTGACGTTGGACAAGGAAGACAATGTAATGACTTATGTTTGTTCATATTCACATAGAAGTTATATTTTCATAGATCCTTTAACATGTGGTGCTTGCTCAATATCTTTTCTAGCCAAAAATTCCGCACTAAGTAGAGAGACTACATGTGCATCCAAAAACCCTTAAACCCAAATCTTTTTTCGAGAGTCCACCATACCTACCTATGGATTGAGTAAGATTCTTCAAGTAAGTTGTCATCGGTGCAATAAGGCAATAAAAATTGCTTCTAAATGTGTTAGATCATTTAGTGTAAGAGAAAATTGAGCGTTGTACAAACTTGTGATGGCAACATAATAAAGGTGACATACTGCATAGTAAAGGTTGCCATCATAAGGGGCAATATAACATGACGTTCTTTTACACTAAGAGATTGAGCATACAACCAAAAAAAGTCCATGGCAACCTCTGCTTCCCTCTATGAAGGGCCTATCTTTTTTACTTTATGTATTTACTTTTATGCAAAGGGTCAAAGTATTTCTCTCTTTCCCTTTTTACTTTCTCTTTTGGCAAGCATCATGTGGTGAGGAAAGATCTAGGAACATATATCCAGTTGAATATGGGTCAGCATGAATTATAATTGTTGATATCACCCTTGAGGTGAATGCGTTGGGTGGAGAAACCATAAGCCCCTATCTTTCTATGTGTCCGGTTGAAACTTTTTGCTAATGTGTATGCGGTGAGTGTTAGCAATTATAGAAGACTATATGATGGCTGAGTATGTGGACTTTCCTAAAGGCTCCGATACGTGACCCTTCCTGAAAAGATGATGAATTGTAATTGCAAAGTTGACTGAGAACATAGTTTGTTGGTTTTTAATAGAGTTTATGCTTTATACTTTGATAGTGTGATGAATTGTTACTTGCTCACGAGAAGTTATATGATAGAGCTATGTTATATTATGTAATATTGAAGTTTGTTGTTGTTACAATAATATACATGATGATTCTATGACTGTATTTTGTTTATTATCGATACCTCTCTCTCTCTAAGCATGTGGACATGTTTTTCGATTTTGGTTTTTGCTTAAGGACAAGCGAGGTCTAAGCTTGGGGGAGTTGATACGTCCATTTTGCATCATGTTTTCCTACTGTTATTTATAATGTTTTTATGCATAATAATGCCTTTTGGAGTAATTCTAATGTCTTTTCTCTCATAATATCCATGGTTTACATCAAGATGGAGAATACCGGCAGCTGGAATTTTGGACCTCAAAAAGCGATGTCAGGCTACCTATTATGCACAACTCCAAATGAGCTGAAACTTCGAGGGGATTTTTTATGGAATATTTAAGAATTACTAGAGCAAATAAGTACCAGAGGGGGCCCACTAGGTGGGCACAACCGACATTGGCGCGCCAGGGCCCCCAGGCGCGTCCTGGTGTGTTGTGCCCTCCTCGACCCACCTTCAGTGCCCGTTTTTTGGTATAGAAGTCATTTTGACCTAAAATAATTAAGGAGAGGACTTTCGGGAAGGAGTGTCGCTGTCTCAAAGCGGAACTTGGGCAGGAGCACTTCTGCCCCCCGGCGGAGCGATTCCACCGGGGGAACTTCCCTCCCGGAGGGGGAAATCGTCGTCATCATCATCACCAAAAAACCCTAGTTCATCTCTTGTGTTCAATCTTTGTACCGAAACCTCAGATTGGTACGTGTGGGTGACTAATAGTGTTGATTACATCTTGTAGTTGATTACTATATGGTTTAGTTGGTGGAATATTATATGTTTAGATCCATTATGCTATTTAATACCCCTTTGATCTTGAGAATGTTTATCACTTGTGAGTAGTTACTGTAGTTCTTGAGGTCACATGAGAAATCATGTCGCAAGTAATCATATGAACTTGATATGTGTTCGATATTTCGATGATATGTATGTTGTGATTCCCTTAGTAGTGTCATGTGAACGTCGACTACATCACACTTCACCATATTTGGGCCTAAGGGAATGCATTGTGGAGTAGTTATTAGATGATGGGTTGCTAGAGTGACAGAGGCTTAAACCCTTGTTTATGCGCTACTTCATAAGGGACCAATTTGGACCCAAATGTTTAATGCTATGGTTAGATTTTATCTTAAAACTTTTCTCATAGTTGCGGCTGCTTGTGAGGGGGTTAATTATAAGTAGGAGGTTTGTCCAAGTAAGAACAACACCTAAGCACCAGTCCACCCACATATCAAATTATCGAAGTAATAAACACAAATCAAGCCAATATGGTGAAAGTGACTAGATGAAATTGCCGTGTGCCCTCAAGAACACTTTGCTTATTATAAGAAACAGTTTTGGCATGTCCTTTGCCACAAAAGGATTGGGCTACCTTGCTGCATACTATTTACCATTACCGTTACTTGCTCGTTACATATTATCTTGCTATCAAACTATCTGTTACCGACAATTTCAGTGCTTGCACATATTACCTTACTAAGAACCACTTGTCATTTCCTTCTGCTCCTCATTGGGTTCGACAATCTTACTTATCGAAAGGACTACGATTGATCCCCTATACTTGTGGGCCGTCAGCGCCCTCCAAGTCAAGGATATGCAGGATCTTTTTATTCCTTGTTGTAATCTATCTTCGGTAAACCCTAACCCTATCGGTTCTATATAAACCGAGGGTTGTAGTCATTAGGGAGAGAGCTTCCCATATCACCTCATCACCTTAGGGTTTAGCTCATGCTGATCTCGAGGTACATCGACTTTGTAACCATATACACACATCCAATATAATCAAGCCGGACGTAGGGTATTAACTCTTCGAGAGGGCCTGAACCTGGGTAAGCACCGTGTTCATCATCCCTTGTTTCCCATTGATCCCAGATCCACAGCTCGGGACCCCCTACCCCGAGGTCTACCAGTTTTGACACCGATAGGAGGCCACTGATAATTCCAAGTGCAAGGAATTCTCATAGCACTTTCCAATGACTGAAGTGGTAAGTATGGAGTGTCGAACCCACAAGAAGCTAAAGGTAGGATTGGTATTCTCTCAGGTCCTATCTCCCACTAATACAAACCTACGTACACCGAACTTTGCTTTTATCTAGAAACAAGAAATAAATCTACGCCATGGGTATAAAAGGATAGCTTTTCAAGATAATAAGAAACTTATAAATAAATTTTAGGATGTGCGGAGTTGTCCCTACGCAATTAGCTAACTTAGTAGACCAGTTATCATTATTGCAGTTTTATATGTTGGAGAGGCCTATGCTAAGATACTACACGTACTTGGAATTATATGTACTAAGGGATTTTTTTCTATGCCTGTGGTTTGTTAGTTCTACTCATTCGTCCCCACGCTCTTAACTTTTGCTCACTTTTCCCCACTCCCTTGCCTGAAACCCTCAGAACTGGTCATAGTGTACGTTGCCGTCTGGTCAATGGCTTGACCGTTAACTCTGACGAGTGGGGCCTCGTATGGCCAAGTCCACATTTTAACCGTTACGTGCTAACGAGTGGGGCCGCAAAACTGACACCCCTCACTGTAACCTGAATCAGATCGAATCGTTTCCTTATCGCCCCCTCCACCGCTGTCGTGCCGCCTCTGCCACATCTACCCTCTCTCCCCATCTAGGATTAGGAAGCAATGTTGGGCGAGCACCCCGTCCGGCCCATCGACCGTGGAGAGGAATGGGTCGAATCAGAGGCGGATAATTCATGGATTCCACCTGGGTAAGCATCGTTTTCCTCTCAAAATGATTAGGAGATCCGTAAATTAGGCTGTATTTGACCACCATTGGCATGAATCAGTGCAATTTTCCGAATATTTACGGCCTAACTGCACCCTTTATTTCATCGAATAGGGTTGATCCTGCACTTGCTTTTCGGCTGGCGGTTAGAATGGAAACTAGCGAGCTGCATGGAACTAAACCGTATCTGATTTCTGGATTTTTCTATCCGAAAGTGGTAGAAACCAGCGTTTCATTCAAAGATTTCTGCGAGGCACTCTGTTGTGAGTATTCGTGGAGCCCTACCGATGATGTTGAACTGAGATATTTCGACAGTACCAAGCAGAGATTTGTCCCATTAACTTGTGATGAGCATCAAGGATTACTTTTTAGTTTGAATGCTGACAGCCATTTCAGTAAAATCCATATCGGTGTGCTTCAGGCACGCAAACAACGTATCTCGAAGGGGAAGGGTGTTCAGACATCATATGTCTCTCCTAATAGCGAGCGTCCTCGCACTCCTTGTAGGTCGATACCAAGTAAACCTAGTGGTTCTGAAAGCCACAACATGTCGGCTGCTGCTAATTCTGCCACTTCTAGTCTCCCTTCTGCACCTAATGTGGAAGTAAATGCAGAGCCTGACGAGGAAGTGCCTCGATATGATGATGATGATGAGACTCTATTCCCTGAACTGGTAGATAGAGTCAGTCAACAAGAAATGGAAGAGGAATATCCAGAGCACCCTAGCAGCCGTGCTAGATTTGATGACACTGACGATGAAGAGAGGGAGGAGAACATCAACACCTTAGTTTTACAAGAATATGATGGTGAGGACATGCCAACAATTGAGTGGAACAGGGAGAATTCTCAGCTTACTCCAGGAACCGTATTCCAATCTATGGTGGACTGTCGTAATGTAGTGACTACATATTGCATTCTCACTGAAAACTCATATGAGGTTGATAGGAGTGAGCCAGGAAGATTCATTGTTCATTGCCCTTATGATAGGTGTAGGTGGAGGTTGGATGCATCCACTATGCTAAAGAGCAAATTGGTTCAGGTATTACAGCTTAATATTTTTTTCATATTATTTATCAATTCTTAATTGTATTTGACATCATTTTTCATTTTGTTTCAGATAAAAAACCCACACGGGCACATTTGCCCGCCTGGAGGGGGAGGGGGAAAGGACAAATCAAAGCTTGCAAAGACTAGGTGAGTGGCAGATGCAATCTTGGATTGGGTGAGGGAAACACCAACAATTGGTCCAACAACACTCCAAGGGGAGCTATTTGAGAAGTACAAGATTATTATACCTTACATTAAGATTTTCTATGCTAAGGAAAGGGCTCTTGATATGATTAATGGTCCATGGAATGAGAGTTTTCAGTTGCTTTACACCTTCAAAGCTGAAGTGGAGACGGCTAGTCCAGGGAGTGATGTAGAGATTGACAAGCATATAGTTCAGTACAAATTAAAGGGAAGACAGTTGAGAAGGAGTGCTTCAGGAGGGCTTTTGTTTGTTTCAAGGCTTGCCGGCAGGGGTTTCTGAATGGTTGTAGGCCCTATTTGGTTGTCGATGTGAGAGGCCAGCTAGCAGCAGCTTCTACAGTTGATGGACGCAACTGGCTATTCCCAGTCGCATTTGGTGTGTTAGAGGCAGAGTCCGAGGAGAGTTGGGTCTGGTTTCTGCAGCAGTAACGCAACATTATAGGAACACCCTCAGGTTTACTTACACACACAGATTCTTGCAAGGGTTTAGAGAGTGCAGTAGAAATTGTATTCCCTGGAGTGGAACATAGGGAATGTATGCGACACCTAGCGCATAATTTTAAAAAGAAATTCAAAGGCAAAGTTTATGATGAGAACCTATGGCCAACATCATACACATGCAGCTTGAGGAAGCATGAGCACCATTTGAGAGTGGTGTATGCTCACAATCCTTTGGTGAAGGAGTACATGGATGAAAATCATGGAAAGTTGTGGTCAAGATCCAAATTCAATGAAATCTGCAAAGTAGACAATGTGACCAATAACCTCGCTGAGTGTTTCAATGCAAAGTTCAAGTCAATGAAAGGGCTTTTGTTGTGGGAAGCATTTGATAATATCAGGCAAATGATCATGATAAAGATGGGTCTTCGTAAAAGAATTGCAGAAACACAATATGTTGGCCATCTTATGCTCCCATCTATGATTAAGGCATTGCATGCCAAGGCAAGAGGACTAAGGGTGAAATGCATTCGACCGTCGACATACGAGGCTAAGGTGACATACACTGACAGTAAAAATAGGGAATTGAGATATCCAGTGAACCTTGCAACTAAGGAATGCAGTTGTAAGCAATGGCAGATCCGCGGGAAGCCGTGCATACATGCCCTACATATCATGACTGTTATTGGGGGTGAAGATGGTGAAGTTGATCAGTATTGCTCTGAATATTTCTCTGTTGACAAATTTAGGGCTGCTTATGCTGAAAATGTGCCAGCACTCTTGGGGAAAGACCAATGGAACATAGTAGACCCAGGGTTCAAACTCCATTCTCCTGTACTGATGAGACCACCAGGAAGACCAAGGAAAAACATGATAAGAGCTGGTGAAGAGGGTCGTGTAAAAAAACAGCGTAAGTGCAAAAGATGTGGTATCCTAGGGCATATTGCTAGGCATTGTACCAACAATGTTGATGCATCATTAGGAGAATAGGAACAATGGGCAACAGCAAATGTAGAGGAGAATGCAGCTGAAGTAGCAGCTTGGTATGTGTGCAACCTTTCCCTTTTTTCATTTGTTCTCTTTTTTATCGATGGCTAAGCTTTTTTTAGTTTGACACAGCTCAAGGATAATTGGAGGCATAGGACAGAAAAGACCTAGAGAGGAAGAAACTTCGGTTGAACCATCATCCGATGCAGAATTTGAAACCATGGCTTATGAAGGTTTTGAAGCTATAAGATAGGAGGAAGTTCTTTTGTCTGAAGTTCCGTTAAGGATTAGTGAACCCACAGATGACCGTCAACTAGTCATCACTTGCTCAGTCAGTCAAAGCTCAACAAAACTGCCACAACATAAAGTGAAGATCAGAAACAACAAGACAAAGCTTTCAAAAGCACAAAATAGCCCAGCTAGGGAAACCAGGAGCAAGACGGTTAACCCATCCCGAAACACAAGGAGCAAGGCAAAGATTTGAATTTGAACTTGAATACAAGTCATAAACTTTGAACTTTAAGGATTTGTAATAAGGATTCTGACTTAAATTTGAACTACTGTGAAAACTTGCAAGGTGTAATAATTCTATTTGTAATTTGATGTGAAATTTGAGGTAGAATACAAAACCGAGGCAAAATTTAAATTTTAGGTAAACTTTAAATTTGAACCAACACTTGAAGTGCATTGCCCTATGGTGTGAGTTGCAAAGTTTGCTAAACTATTATAAATGTTAGGTGATCAATCCGATCACTTTTGCCTGGCAAAACTTGTAGTCATGAGAAATGTGCTCCAAATGAGCTCCCAAGCTAGAGTAAACAACCCCGTTCGTAATCAATTTTTTTGGACCTACTCTAAATGATCCAAATATTTTTTATTAGCACCTATTCAATCTGTATAGAGTAGATTCGAAGTCTCACTATTTTCTGAATTAATCTTCATATTTTTACTTTTTCCTTTGAAAAAATATGCTTTACTACAAAAAACTATTGAAAACACATTTGAAAACTGAAAATGGAAAACTAAGTTCACATCCTTCTTATTCACTTTGAAATAAAGCTTTGGTGATTTTTTTGATTATTTAAATTTTTTCAAAACAGAAGGTAACCCTACCTGCTCTCCTTGAACTCTATGAAATGTTGTACGTGATAGCTCATATGTGTGAAGGTTTTTTAATGAAAATGACCATAGACCAGGTTTATGATTTTTGGTTGGTAACTTGTCACATAAGACAACATAGTGCGCAGGTTATATATTTTTTGATTTTTGTTAAATTAATGGTGCTAATTTGACCTCGATCGTGCCAACTAGTTTTTTTTTTGAAAATGTCCATATATCAAGTTTAGTAATTTTCCTCGTTATTCTGTCTTATAAAACAATGAACGGCGAAGGTTTCATATGTTTCGATTTTTTCTAAATTAGTTATGCTCAGTCAAAGCCTTGGAAACCGCATACAGCTCAAAACCCCTCTAAACCCCACGGTGTTTCGCCTAACCCTAGCTCTGAACGTCAGCCGTCCGATCATACCCTAGCGCCAAGCGACAGCCCTCAGATGTGGTCTTCTAGAAGGAATTCGGTGGGCAGGCTGCGTGCAGGCTCCGCGCAGTTGGATCACATGGACGGCTCCACATCGTTGGATTATGGGGTGATCCGCGAGAGGCCATCCGCGAGAGTTATTGGTTGTGCTCGCCCACCCATGCCTCCCCTTCCTTCTGCTGCTTATTCTGCGGCGATGAGAGGAGCCACTCCTGTCGGAGATATTGACCACGGGTGTCTTCATCGACCACCCATGGCGTTTCAAGAAAAATAAGGGCCGCCTGACATCCTGTGGCCGCATGTATATCGGGCCGCCTCCTAGGGCCACAACACCTAGGAGCCGGCTGCCGGCAGGTGGCGGAGCCCTGATAGGTGGCAGCCTAGCGGCCAGCGTCTAGAAGACAGCCCCGTGCCTCCCCCTCGGGACGTGTGCTAGAGAGCCGCGACGAGACTAAGGCATGGCTACAGTTAAGGCTGTCCTTAAAGAATCCATAGCAGCGTCGCTACAGTAAGAGTGTACCTAACGGACACTCCCTAAAGCGGCGTATCACTGTAGCCACGTTACGGATGACCTGGCCTCGGTCAGAGGAAGCCATGATCCCACTACCCGTAGGCGGGGTGGCCAGCAGGTAGCAAGCCCCACCCGTCAGTGAGCCACCCAGAAGCAAGCGACCCTTGGCAGGCGGCCTGGGGGACGGGCCGCCCTGTAGCAGGCGGCTAACCGTGGCCTCGGAGTCTGAACCCCATTAAGATGACAATACAGGACGTGGTGGCAGTGTACGACCAAGAGGCGGTGGCACTGTAGCCACTCCCCCCCCCCCAACGATGCTCGCATCAGCAGAAGGACGCCAACAGTAAAAGACAATCACGCGGGCCCATAGACGGCGGGCCCCAGCAGACGGCGGAGAGGCTGGCGCCCAGAGACACTAACGGCCAGGGGCCACTCTGCCCAGATTACCATTGTATCCCTAGGGGTAGGCCTATATAAAACCCCCCAGGGTCCTCCATGTGGAGGGGTTGGACCCTAAGAGACACAGAGAGAGAGAGAGAGAGAGAGAGAGAGAGAGAGAGAGAGAGAGAGAGAGAGAGAGAGAGAGAGAGAGAGAGAGAGACATCGATAGGAAGAAACCCTAGCAATCACTCTCGTTCCCTAGAGAGAAGGTCGAGAGCTAGCCTTGCCTTTCTTCCTCCTCTAGATGACACAGCTCATGGAGCGATCTTGTAGCTACCATATTGACATTAGTCATGACGCGGAGCCCCTGCAGAGCAGGACTAGGGGCGTTATCTCCACGGAGAGCCCCGAACCTGGGTAAGATTTGTAGGCGTCCTAAGTATCCCCTTATCCCGCTTCCAGGGCCCGACGACGTACTCTTGTCCCCATGCATGATAAGCCATCCTTTGGCATATGTCGCACCAAAACCCCGACATTTGGTGCCCACCGTGGGGCAAGGTGCACCGTCGTCCGGAGACATGTTCTGGACGGGAACTTTGTTCCTCCCTGGCGAGCACAGCCAGCCCGGCACGCTCGCATGCATGGATGCCGGGATGCTTTGCGGCGCTGAGGCCGCATGTCCCGCGAGCGGGCTCGTCGATCTTCTCGGTGAGGTCCGCCTCCATGACGAGCCCTCTCCGGTCGCAGGACCAGTCAGCTCGCAGAGCTGCCTCGTCGAGCTCCTCAACAAGCTCCACATCGTCGACGAGCGTGCCTCCGACATGGAGTCCATCGGCTCCTCTGATCCATCTGTCGACATGATCGTCGACCTCGACGCGGCGTCCGCCGACTCCTTCCCCGACCACGTGGTGGTCATTGATGATCTCCTCCCCCTGCGACCTGTGACACTAGCTTCAGCACCGTCACGGAGGTGCTGGCGGCTAGCTACGATGAGCCTTCCAACGGGTCCAGCCAAGACCCGTTACAGGCAGCAACACGGACTCTTTCCGCTCCCATCGCCGTGGGGACAGACGGCGCGGCGCTGGAAGCACTCCGCATCTCGCTCCTCAACAATGCCAACAAGTTAGCCGCCTCCCGGCGCCTCACCGAAGCCTACCGCCGTGAGATGGACCATGCCATAGGCGGCACGCCGACCGCTGGCGAGCCCAGCTGAGCCGGCGTCGTCCGTGATCGAGGCGGGGCACTAGCCGGCATGCTGGGGGTCCCACGACCGGTATACTCCACCCTGTTGGAGAACCTAAGGGCCGCGCAAGCGGAAGTTGATGAGTTGAACCACTTGGAGGGAGATAAGCTTCACAGCATGACACAACGCTTCCAGCAGCTCCTCGACACGGCTGCCGAGCAGCAGGAAGCCCGTTGTCGGGCTCTGGAGGCCGACGCGCAGGCGGACAACCGTCCTCTACGGCGGGAGCAAGGGGCTACATCCCTATCGCGAACAGTCGGCGCTCGCAGCCGGCGGGACTCAGAGCCGGCTGTCAGTCGCAGTCGGCACACTCGCATCACCATCGAACGCAATCAAGACGGCCGCCCAAGGGCTGTAGAGCGGCGAAACGATTGCTCGCCTACCCCTCGTCGGGAGAGGCGTGTATCCCCGCTGCCTGTCGACCATCCGTCCCTCGGAGGCCGCTTGGGCCGCCGCGAGGGAGTTGGGGAGAATGATGCCCGCCACCGCCTTGACCGACTGGCCCGGTCCTAGGCGGTCGAGGAAGAAGACGCACTCGGCCCAGCTTGTTTCGGTCCCCACATCCATGACGAGCCTTTCCCCAAAGGTTTCTCACTTCCCCAAGACACCCCCAAATACAATGGATTCATGAAGCCAGAGGACTGGCTAGTGGATTATTCCACAACCGTCAACATAGCCACCGGCAACAAGCACGTCGTGGTGAAGTTTGTACCACGCATGCTCCAGGGCACGGCCCGGACATGGTTAAACAGCCTCAAGCCCAACCGCATCAACAGCTGGCTGGACTTCACTGACGTCTTCACCCGCAACTTCACCAGCACCTACAAGCGGCCGCCCAAGCCACGGCAGCTCTCCCTATGCGTCCAGGGTCCGAACGAGTCCGCTCGTGACTACCTGACACATTGGGCCGAGCTGCGCAATTGTTGCGAAGGGGTGCATGAGGTGCAAGCCATCGAGTACTTCACGGCCGGGTGCAGAGAAGGCACCTTGCTCAAGCACAAGCTCCTCTGCGATGAGCCCACCACGCTGGACGAGCTGCTAAGCATAGCAGACAAGTACCCCACAGCAGATTCCTCCATGAAGTCCGAGCTGCACGTGCATGCCTCCGGAAATATGGCCCCATCGGCTCCTCGGACGCCGGCTGGAGAGTCCAGCCGGCGCCAGCAGTAGACAGACCACAAGCGTAAAGCCCCCCGCCGGCTTCCAACAGCCGGCTGGTGGTAGCAGTTGAAGGCCAGCAGCCAGAAGCTCAAGAAGGTCCCAAGCGCCAGAAGGGCGGCAAGCCGGCCTGGCAGCCCGCCTTCTCCTTTGAGAAAGCCCTGGATGCCCCTTGCAAGTTTCACAGCGGCGAGAAGCCATCCAACCATGCCACACGAAAATGCCACAGGCTCACCCGGATTGCCAGAGGCGAGGCTCTGCCACCGCCGCCTGCTGGGCAGGCGGCTCTGCCTCCAAAACCGCCAGCTGCTCGTCCAAGCGGCCAGGTCCAGGACGAATTCCTAGAGGTGAACGGAGCCTATGTCGTCTTCACCAGCCAGGCGGACGATAGGCACAGCCGGCGTTAGCATCACAGAGAAGTCAATGCCGTTACCTCCGAAGCCCCAGAGTACATGCATTGGTCCGAGAGGCCCATCAGTTGGAGCCGTGAAGATCATCCGGCTGTCATGCCTTCGCCAGGAGCTTATGCCATGGTTCTGTATGCAACTTTCTCCACCGACAGACGGGCCTGCCAGCTCTCCCGAGTGCTGGTAGACGGCAGCAGCAGCATCAACATCATATACCGAGACACCATGGAAAAGTTGGGCATCAAAGAGAAACAGCTTCAGCCTACCAGGACCGTGTTCCACGGCATCGTCCGCGACCTCTCTTGCTCACCAATCGGCAAGGTCAAGATTGATGTCCTGTTTGGTGACAAGAAGCATTTCCGGCGGGAGCCGGTCTGGTTTGAGGTGGTGAATCTGGAAAGCCCCGATATGTGATACTGGGCCGGCCAGCTCTCGCAAAATTCATGGCAGTGACCCATTACGACTACCTCAAGATGAAGATGCCGGGCCCGAAAGGAATAATCACCATAGTCGAGGACTATGAGAAGTCCATCGCATGTGCCACTGCTAGCAGTCGGCTGGCCGAGTCCCTTGTCATAGCTGAAGAGAATCGCCGCCTTGATCGGTTGGTGGCAATGGCTGGCGAGCAGCCGACCATACCATCTAATCCTAAGGAAGCGGAACCCCAAGGCTCATTCCAGCCGGCCAAGGAAACCAAGAAGATTGCTTTGGACCCGTCACACCCGGAGCGATTTGCTGTCATAGGGTCAAACCTAGACAACAAATAGGAAAGCAAGCTCGTCGATTTCCTCTGTGAGAATCAGGACATCTTTGCATGGTCCCCCAAGGACATGCGGGGTGTCCCGATAGATTTCGCCGAGAACAAGTCACATGTAAGAGAAGATGCGAAGCCGGTCAGGCAGCCACTTCGCCGCCTGTCAGAAGAGAAACGGAGGGTCGTTGGAGAAGAAGTCGCCCGCCTGCTAGCAGCCGGCTTCATTATGGAAGTGTTCTACCCAGAATGGCTCTCCAACCCGTCCTGGTGCTGAAGAAGAACAACAAATGGCGCATGTCCATTGACTACACCAGTCTCAACAAAGCTTGCCTAAAGATCCATTTGCTCTGTCGCGAATAGATCAAGTGATTGACTCCAGAGCCGGATGCGAGCTGCTGTCATTCCTTGATGCCTATTCAGGATACCACCAGATCAAACTAGATCCGGCCGACCGCCTAAAGACCGCCTTCCTCACGCCATTTGGGGCCTTCTGCTACCTGACCATGACGGTCGGCTTTAGAAATGCTGGTGCCACCTTTCAGTGTTGCATGCAGAAGTGTCTCCTCAAGCAACTTGGCAGAAACGCCCATGTTTACATGGACGATATCGTGGTGAAGACGGAGAAGAGGGGAACTCTCTTGGAGGATCTCCAACAGACCTTCGAAAACCTGTGCCGCTTTCAGATCAAGCTGAACCCGGAGAAGTGCGTCTTCAGAGTACCAGCAGGCCAGCTCCTTGGCTTCTTGGTGTCTGAACGCGGCATCGAGTGCAACCCAGCAAAGATCAAGGCCAATGAGAGGATGGAGAGGCCAACTTGCATACGAGACGTCCAGAAGTTTATTGGGTGCCAGGCATCGCTCAGCCGATTCATCAGCCGGTTGGGCGAGAAGGCACTTCCTTTGTACCAGTTGATGAAGAAGACCACCTGTTTTGAGTGGAATGACAAGGCGGATGAAGCCTTCCACCAGCTCAAGAAAGTGATTTCCATGCCGCCTGTCCTGGCGGCACCAACAGACAAGGAACCCATGTTCCTTTACATAGCCGCCACCAGCTGGGTGGTCAGCACTATGATTGTGGTCGAGCGCCCAGAGGACGGCAGAGCCTTGCCTGTCCAAAGGCCAGTCTATTACTTGAGCGAGATGTTGTCAGCTTCCAAGCAGAATTATCCCCATTACCAGAAGATGTGCTATGGTGTGTACTTTGCAACCAAGAAACTCAAGCAGGACTTCCAAGAGAATCCGATCACGGTTGTATGCACGGCCCCTCTTGCTGAGATCATGGGCAACATAGATGCTTCAGGCCGAGTTGCGAAATGGGTCATTGAGCTGGCCCCCTTCACCATCTTCTACCATCCCCGCACCACCATCAAGTCACAAGCGCTGGCCGACTTCCTCGTCGACTGGGCCAAGACCCAGTACCTGCCGCCTACTCCAGATTCAACCCATTGGCGGATGCACTTTGATGGATCAAAGATACGCACGGGCTTGGGAGCCGGCGTCGTCCTTACCTCCCCCAAGGGCGACAAGCTCAAGTACACGTTGCAAATCCACTTTGCCGCCTCCAACAACGTGGCCGAGTACGATGAACTCATTCACGGGCTCCGGATGGCCAAAGAGATTGGCATCCGCCGAGTGCTGTGCTATGGTGACTCAGACTTGGTGGTCCAACAGTCCTCTGGTGATTGGGACGCCAAAGATGCGAACATGGCAAGTTACCGTTTCCTGGTCCAGCAAATCAGTGGGCATTTTGACGGCTGTGAGTTCCTCCACATACCACGAGTTGACAACATTCAGGCCGATGCTTTGGCACGAATTGGATCAACTCGGCAAGCAATACCGGCCGGCATGTCCCTCCAATGCTTGCGCAAACTGTCTATCCACCTGTCACTAGAGTCGGAATCAATCTTCATGCCAGCCGACCCTGGAGCAGACGGCCCAAAGACCCCAGCAGCCGGCCCGGGGAGAGCTGCGCCAACACCCGGCCCGGGGACTGCTGCTGGCGGCCAAGGAACTGCAACGCCAACAGGCGTCCAAGGAACTGCAGCGCCAACAGGTGGCCAAGGAACTGCAGCGCCAACAGGCGGCCAGGGGGCTGTTGTGCCAGCACCTGGCCCGAGGACTTCAAAACCCGGCCTGAGGACTGCTGCTGCCGGCCCAGGGACTTCAGAAGCACAGCAAGCGGCTCACTCCAGCCCTCCACCTCCCATCCCAACCACCCTGGTTTCAGTGGCAGAAGTAACAGGAGTCACAACACCATCATGGGCACAACCAATCCTCAAATTGCTGCTCAAAAGAGAGTTGCCAGCAGATGAGACCTTGGCACGGCAAGTTCAGCAGAGAGCTTCAGCATATACAATAGTAAACAGAGAGCTTGTCAGACGCAGTGCAACCGGCGTCTTCTAGCGCTGCGTGCAAGCAGAAAAGGGTCTGGCCATTTTGAGAGACATTCATCAAGGCGAATGTGGCCACCATGCGGCCTCAAGATCCCTCGTCGCCAAAGCTTTCCGTCACGGTTTCTTATGGCCGACTACTTTGGTCGATGCCAAAGACTTAGTCAAGAAATGCAATGGTTGTCAGCGCTTCAGCTCCAAGCAACATCTGCCGGCTTCTGCACTCAAGACCACTCCGATCACATGGTCGTTTGTAGTTTGGGGACTGGACATGGTGGGCCCTTTCAAGACAGCATGCGGCAGCTTGACTCATTTTCTTGTGGATGTGGACAAATTCACCAAGTGGATTGAGGCGAAGCCAATCAAGAAACTCAACGTCCCAACCGCCGTGACCTTCATCGTTGATATCACTGTCCGGTACGGCATACCACACATCATCATCACCGACAACGGCACAAACTTTGCAAAAGGAGCATTGGCCCGTTTCGGCGCAACACAGGGCATCCGATTAGACTTAGCGTCTGCTGCCCACCCGTAGTCAAACGGCCAAGTTGAGCGTCCAAACGGCCTCATCTTGTCCGGCATCAAGCCCTGACTGGTCGAGCCCTTGGAACGATCGGCCGGCTGTTGGATCGAGGAGTTACCGTCTGTCCTCTGGAGCCTCAGAACGACCCCGAAAAAATCAACCGGCTTCACTCCCTTCTTCCTCGTCTATGGGGCCAAGGCCGTCATCCCAATAGATGTTGAGTTTGACTCGCCTCGTGCCACCATGTACACAGAAGCCGAAGCAAAAGAAGAACGAGAAAACGGCGTCGACCTGCTGGAGTAGGCCTGGCTGGTAGCAGTCCGCCCGATCCACCATCTACCAGCAGGGTCTCCATCGCTACCACAGCTGGCGAGTCAGGCCGCGATCCTTCTGCGAGGGGGACCTTGTGCTCCGGCTGATCCAGCGAACAGCCGGCCAGCACAAGCTCGCAGCCCCTTGGGAAAGGCCATTCATCATCAGCAAGGTACTAGGCAACGATGCCTACTACCTTATCAACGCGCAGAAGCCAAGAGCACGCAAAAGAGATGACTCGAGCAACGATTCAGAGCGCCTGTGGAACGCAAACCTCCTTCGCCGCTTTTACAGCTAAAGGCAGTATGTATCGTACTATATACTATATTTTGAGAAACAACGGGACCCCCGACGAGCTCTCGGGGACTGCCCCTCCCTTTATCTATATGATAAGTTCTATGCATGTGAATGTGTTATTTCCATTCCTTCGCCCGTCACCGGGGCCAAACAGACAGCCCGGGGCTTGCAGCCTGGCCCTATGTTTAAAGCTTTTTCTCCAACAGTCGGACAAGTAATGTGCCGGCATCCAAGCCCTCTCCCACCTAAAGGCCACAGACTCGCAAAACGCGACTGTCTGACTGGCGGGAGTCAAAGGCACGAAGTGGTGCCCACATGAAAAATGGCTAAAGAAAAATAAGCATAGGGCAAGACGACCCTTGAGAGAAGTTGGCCGGCTGCCGAGCAGCCGGCCAGCCAGCTTCTAGCTTAGCTAAACCGCGTTCTAGAGGGCGGGATACTTGCCTATCCAGAAAACAGCTAAGTACCTGACCCAGCCACAGACCACAGAGTGGCTGTCTGGCTGGCAGGGCGGCAGTTAAAGGAGATGGCAAAAGAAAAAACGCCCGAAGGAACAAAGGACGGTGCTAACTCTAGAACCCGGCAAATAGCATAATTATATGAATGATTAAGAGAATATTTACATAACAAAAGGCCTCCATGGCCGCCTTCCAGCAAATGTTTTCGATACACCCAGTGGGTGGAAATGTTCAAGACTAACCCTACCAAGTCACAAAGGAAATGGGAAATAAAAGATAGCATGGCCGCCTAGGCCAGAGGTGCAGCAGGTGGAGCAGATGGCTCCACGGGGTTCGCTGGGCCGGCTGCTCAGGAGGCCGCCTGGTGGGTCCCGGCCTAATCGCCTTCCGTGGCAGACGGCGCAGTCCCGCAGGGTCCGCTTGTCGAGGCCTGGTCGGGTTGATGACGAGCAGGCGGCTGATACGTCCAAAATGTATCTATAATTTCTGCTTGCTCCATGCCTCTTTTGTGTGATATTGCTATGATATTTATGCACTTCCATACTGTTTTGATCATATTTGGACTAACCTAATAACTCAATGCACCCCAGTGCCAGTTTCTGTTTTCTGCTGTTTTTGTATTTCAGGTTTTCCCATTACTTAAATTGCCAGAAAAATTCCGGGAAAAATATATAAAAAATCAGCGCTCCGGAAGCTTCCACGCGCCAGAAGTGGGGCCAGAGGGGAGCCAGGGGCAGCCCAGGGGCCTGCCCACGCGGCCCCCCTCCTGGCCGCGCCGGGGGGGGGGCGCCTGGGCCCCCCTTACCTCCTCTGGTGACCCCCTTTGGCATATATTTACATCGCGTCCCGAAACCCTCGAGGACGGAACCCTTTTTCGCGATCTCATCTCTGTTCCGCCGCCGCCGCCGCGCTTCCAAGATTGGGAGCACCAAGAGAACTCTTCCCGGCACCCTGCCGGAGGGGAGAACCACCACCGGGAGCTTCTCCACCACCATGGACGCTTCCCGGATGAGTTGTGAGTAGTCCACCTTGGACCATGGGTCCATGACCAGTAGCTATGTGATGTTCTCCTCCCCTCTTTGTTCTTCATCGATTAGACCTCGTGAGCTGCCCTACATGATCGAGGCACATATGTAATCCTTATGCTGTTGCTATGCTGAGTTTGCTGGGATCCGATGGATTATGAGATTATGTTCAGATTGTGTGTGAGTAACATATTTGATTCACCTCTTTTATATTTATGTTCTTGAGTAATTCTTGCATGTTCTCCATTGCTGTTTATTGCTTTGGCCAAGTAGTAGGTAGTAACTCCAAGAGGGAACGTTATGCTTGATTGTGGGTTCATGCCCCTCGATGACTAGCTTGAGTGACATAAACATGAGTCTAGGGGATGTGTTGTTGCCACAAGGGGGAAAACAACGGTGCTTGTACTTGCGGGTGCAAGGATTGTTTACTTTACGCAAAGTTCTTTTAATGCAGTTGTCTGTTGCTTTGAGTTTACACTATGGGTGGGACTCGCAACTTAATACCAGCGAGATGTTCTGGATAGATATCTCAAGGTGGATGATTAGTAGTAGATGCAGATGGATTTCGGTCTACTTGCCTTGGCGTACCGCCCATGCTTTTGAGCCTCTACCTTTCTTACAGCCTAGTTAGCATTGGTTTGCGCACATAATCCTGTCAATTGCCGAGCTGTAATTCGTTTACCTCGCTTAGCTATTTTATCGTCTTTTGGGAGAGAGACATCACTAGTGAAAATCATGGGACCCCGGTCCATATTGCCATCACTGATCACACCCGTTATTTACTTCCTGTTCTTATTTACTAGTTGCAGTCATACCTATCACCATTATCTATTGCGTTTGATCCTTTGTAAACGACAAGGCCGGAGGGATTGACAACCTCTCTGTACTCGTTGGGAGCAAAGTTATTTGTATCTGTGTGCAGGTCCTGTCAAGCAAAAGTCTCTGGCGCTATTGACACCTCCTTGTCGACCCTCGGAGTCTCACGGGATTCGATCCATGGTATCTTTGCCAAGGGAAAACTACCGCTACGCTACATCTCAAACCTTCCACTTGGGGTAACCAATGAGGGGCGAGAAGCCATCAGCAGCTCCTCCTCCAGAAAGCCGCCATCCTCATCGTCGTCATCCTCGTCCTCACCCTCGTCGATTGAGGCGATCTCCTCATCCAGCTCCTCCGGTGCCGCCAGGTCCAGCCCAAAGTTGTCGGGCGGCACCACATGGCTGTTTTCATCCAACTCCGTGATGAAGACGGTAGTGTCGGCATAATCAACAATCGCGGCGGCGTGCTTCATAAGATCTCCTCGTACTACTGCCAGCTCGGGCTCGGCTTCCAAGCGAAAGGTCGCCAGCTGAGCGAGGTCCATATCGGGGTACCAACCCTTGGAAAATTCCAAGGCGGCCCGCATGCCGGCTCTCGCTACAGCGCCCCTCCAAGCCTCAAAGCGGCCGACGGCCACCTCCGGCCATTTGGCGGCCCAGCTGGGAGTGCAGGGTGCCGGGACGTCTGGCCAGAGGGCGGCCAGCACCTGGGACCCGGTGCATTGAAGGCAGCGGAGCAGACGATGGGCCGGCTGGAGGCGCGCTCTAACGGCGAGGAGCTGCTCGATGGGAGTCCGGGGCGCGTTGGGTGCGATCACCCGACCCGCCTAGTGCCTCTCGTCGCGTTGGGCCTCAATGGCCTGGCTGGCGGCAACAGAATGGCCTGGGAAGTACTCTGCGCCGGGGACAAGATAAAGAGTTAGGAAAAAGGAGCCGGCTGCGGCGATAGACGATGAACATGCAAAAGCAAGGAAAAGTAGCTGACCATCAACCATGTCCTCGATGGCCCCATATCCGTCCTGCAGGGCCGTCTCCATCTCGGCCCAGTTCGAGCGCTCAGTCTCGAACTCGGCCCGAAGAAGCTCCTCAGCATCTGCCAGCTTCTTAAGCTCCGCCTTGTGTGTCGCTGCCTGGTCCGCCAACTCCTTGGCCAGGCGATCACGCTCTTGGATGGCGAGGCTGCGCTCCTGCTCCTTAACGACAAGTTCGGCCTGGACCCCGCCTAGCTGGTTGCGGAGGTTGGTTACGGTTGCTGACAAGGAGGGAAGAGGAAGCGTTACCATCACATAGAAGACAAAACAACCTTGGAGTTCCAAGCCGCCTGCTCAGCAGCCAGCACGGAACTCGGGGACTACACCCAGCGGGTGCGCTGACACGCCCCCGCAAGGAGAAAAGGAGAGGTACTTACTACGGCTGTCGGCCAGGCAGTCCTCAGCTGAGCCAGCTCCTGATGCTGGGAGTTGTAGGCCGCCATCCGAAGATTGTGGTAATCCTGCAACAAGGGAGGCGAGAGACAAGTTACTTACAAAGCAACACCTTGGAGTTCCAAGCTGCCTGCTCAGCAGCCGGCTCGGAACTCGGGGACTACACCAAGTGGGTGCGCTAACGCGCCCCCACAAAAGAAATTGAAGGAATAAAAATTAAAGAAGAAATCTACTTACCCGGACGGCAGTCCGCGAGGCCAAGAACTATCGCAAGGCCCTCTGCAGGGTCTCGCCCTGGGCGTTGAACCGGTCGAGGATGTCTCGGGAAGCAACGTTCAGGACGCCGCCGCTACCAGACGTCCAGTCTGGCGGCGCTGCGCTGGTGGCCTCGTTGTCCGGCGAAGACGAGCTAGCGGCACCAACCTCTACCTGCCACAGGGCTGGGGCCACCCTCGCCAGACGCGGACAGGCTGGAACCTGGGTGGTGGGCAACGGGCCCACCACCAGCACGCCTTCCGCCGACGGCACGTGTGCCTCCCCGGGCCGGCTGTCCCGTGCTCCAGCAGGCGGCACAAGAGGAGTTGCTTCCGCCTCCATGACGGCATGGCCGTCCCCCTCCTTATCAAGGGCCCGCTGATCACCGCCAGCCAGCACTTGAACAGACGGCTCCGGAGGAGCCGCGTGCTGGAGATTGGCGTGGCTCACCGACTGTTGGAGGGCCGCTTCCCGCTCCTGGGCCCGGACGGTGGCGTCCGCCTGCGCCTTGGTGGCCGCCTTGGCTTCGGCTTTGGCTGCGGCGTCGGCCTCTGCCTGCGCCGCCCGAGACAGCTCCGCCTCCCGGCGAGCGGCGGCCTCCCGCTCCTCCCGCGCCTCTCGTGCATTCCTTTCTGTCGCCTCTCGGAGGGCGGCGGCAGGGTCCGCGCGGCGCGGTGCAGAAGAGGCGTCCGTGCCCCCGACCACCGAGCCAACAGGAGCTCACGAGAGGGAAAGCGGGGCACTATTAAAGTGATCCCAAAAGGACAAGTAAAATCAGCCATGGAAAGGGCAAAGGACTAAAACAAGCATAAAGAGAAAGGCAATACGCGGCACTTACGTGGATACGGTCGGCCTGGGCTTGGGGAGCCTAAGAAGGGCCGCCTTGGTGACCGCCTCCTGGCGTTTGGTGGTGGCAACCGAGGCCTTGGGCATCTTGGGCCAGGCTCTAGGCAGCCCGGCAGTGGCCTGGCGCTTCGAGCTGCCGGCCGCGGTTGGCGGCGCCATCGAGGAGCTGCTGCCCCCAATCGGGTTCGCCTCCTGGACGCGAGGCGGCACCTCGTCCTCCTCCTCGTCGTCTGGCCAGTCATCGACGCCGCCTGCTGGCTAGCCCCCGCCGCCTGTGAACTCCTCCTCCTCCATGGCGGCCGCCCCTAGATCAGGGTCGCTCGTATCGCTCTCGGAGCGGTCCGGCATCAACGGGCGGGACCGCTGCCCAGAACTCGACTCTGGTTGGCTGGGGAAGAGCTGCAAGGTGGCATAAAGGTCAGGCTGCTACGGCAGGCAGAAGAATGAAAGAAGAAGAAATAGAATGAAGGCTTGCCACAGGCGGCGGGTTCCTGCGGCTGTACGACGGCTTGCCAAATGCCCAACCCAAATCGGACATCTTGCAGTTGGAAATGGAGTTCACCAGATTGGCCACCTCCGCATACGGCATCCACTTGGTACAGGTCCGGCTCGGGTCTCGGTGACCGCTCATGTCGCAGATCAGGTGCGGGCGGGACTGCAGTGGCAGCACTCGGTGCTTCGCAAAAGTGGCCATGAAGTCCAAGAACACCAGACCCTCATTCTCCTTCATCTCCCGAAGGCGCCTCATGGCGATAGAGGCCCCATGCATGAGGGACACGGGCCGGAACTTCCAGGAGGCGCGGGGCTCAGCAGGCAGACCGATGGTGTAGTCCGACAGATTGATGAAGTCGTGTTCCCGGTCGACGTTGGAGACATAAAAGTATGTCTTCTGCCACAACTTTGTCGAATGCACGAGGGAAAGCTTCGGAAAGTGGTTCTTGGCCCCGTTGAGCTTCACAGCGACGCATCTGCCGCACTGAGCAGCTTCGCCCCGGAGTGCTGTGCCGAGCTTCAAATAGAAGAGCTCGCTCCACAGCTCGATCGTGGGGAGTATCCCGAGGTACCCCTCGCAGAGGACGATGAAGGCAGACAGCGTCACCACCGTGTTCGGCGTGAGGTGGTGAGGTTGCACGTTGTAGAATTCGAGGAAGGAGCGGAAGAACCCGTAGATGGGGAGCCCAAAGCCGCAGGGGAAGTGCGAGCGGAAGACTACACGCTCGCCCAGCCGCGGCACTGACCTGATCTCAGCCGACGGCGCAAGACGCGCGGGGACCTTCTCGGCGGGAGGCAACTGCCGCGAGCGGTGGAGATTATGCACGTGCTCGTCGATGATGTCGCTGCCGTCCCACTCGCCGGAGTGATGGACCTGCGCTTCCGCGGCCATGGCTCGGGGCGAGTGCAAACTCCGGCGGAGCGGCGCGAGCAACGGTGGTGAAGTGCGCAAGAGGATGAGAGGAAAAAGACGATGAAGCGGGGGTGTGCGCGTGAGTTGCGCTCGCCCCCTCCCACGCCTACTTATAGGCCCGGGACGACGAAGCCGAGGGGGCGGGGGCGTGGGATTAACTGTGCCACGCCCCGCAAGACCCACGCCTTTTTCGTGCCTAATCCGCGCACATTTAATGCGCGTGGGGAGGTCAATCGATTGCCTCTGCCGCAATGGATCCGCGCGCGCGCCGAGGCCTTGTAGTGGTGGGGCCCGGCTTGATGCTGTATCCCATCGCGCGCGTCGGCTGGCAGGACGGCCCTGCGAGATGAAGACGGGTGGAACGCCGCCAACGGGCGGCAAAACTGCACCACGGCCCACCATCCACGCGATATCTTCTCCCTGAAGATTCGAAGACAAAAGCCCGGCTGCAAGAAGCCGACCCTTCTAGAAGACGGACCAGAAGACAACCATTTTTCATGTAGAGAGGGAAGCTGCTAGAGCCTCGCAGTCCCGCTCACGATCGCAGAGCTCCACCAGCTTCGGGGACTACTGTCGGAGATATTGACCACATGTGCCTTCATCGACCACCCATGGCGTTTCAAGAAAAATAAGGGCTGCCTGTATATCGGGCCACCTCCTAGGGCCGCAATGCCCAGGAGCCGGCTGCCAGCAGGCGGCGGAGCCCTGATAGGCGGCAGCCTGGCGGCCAGCGTCTAGAAGACGGCCCCGTGCCTCCCCCTCGGGACGTGTGCTGGAGAGCCGCGACGAGACTAAGGCATGGCTACAGTTAAGGCTGTCCTTAAAGAATCCATAGAAGCGTGGCTACAGTGAGAGTGTACCTAACGGACACTCCCTAAAGCGGCGTATCACTATAGCCATGTTACCTATGACCTAGCCTCGGTTAGAGGAAGCCATGATCCCACTACCCGTAGGCGGGGTGGCCAGCAGGAGGTAGGCCCCACCCGTCAGTGATCCACCTAGAAGCAAGCGACCCTTGGCAGGCGGCCTGGGGGACGGGCCGCCCTGTAGCAGGCGGCTAACCGTGCCCTGGGAGTCTGAACCCCATTAAGATGACTAGACAGGATGTGGTGGCACTGTAGCCACTCCCCCCTGACAATGCTCGCATCAGCAGAAGGACGCCAACAGTAAAAGACAATCACGCGGGCCCACAGACGGCGGGCCCTAGCAAACGGCGGAGAAGCCGGCGCCTAAAGACACTGACGGTCGGGGGACACTCCGCCCAAATTACCATTGTATCCCTGGGGGTAGGCCTATATAAACCCCCTAGGGTCCGCCATGTGGAGGGGTTGGAACCTAAGAGACACAGAAAGAGAGAGATAGACATCGATAGGAAGAAACCCTAGCGATCACTGCCGTTCCCTAGACAAAAGGTAGAGAGCTAGCATTGCCCTTCTTCCTCCTCTAGATGACACAGCTCAAGAATCGATCTTGTAGCTACCATATTGACATTAGTCATGACGTGGAGGCCCCGCAGAGCAGGACTATGGGAGTTATCTCCACGGAGAGCCCCGAACGTGTGTAAGATTCGTAGGCGTCCTAAGTATGGCCTTATCCCGCTTCCAGGGCCCGGCGGCGTACACTTGTCCCCATGCATGATAAGCCATCCTTTGGCATATGTCGCACCAAAACCCCGACAACTCCTTTGCTTTTTCTTCTTAGGCGATGAGAGAGCCACTCCTCTGCTTCTTCTTCTCAAGTGACTTTGGGCGATATGTCGAGCTCCACTTCAACCTCCCGCCCCTCGTGGACCCAGTATGGTCCACTTCCCATGGAGCGATGTCCTGACTGCCCACGCAACGTGCCACTAGTACGGCTGACTTCGAGGGAGGTCAAGAATGGAAACTATGGATCATGTGCTCTAAGATGTGCTTAAATTTGTGGATCATGTGCTCTATGCTTTGTGTTGCTTAATTTGTGGATCATGTCCGTCTCGTCAATTTTGTACACTTTCAGTTTCGTCAGACAACACCGACCGCAGATGAAAAAAATGTAGTTCTAGGGCCCAAAGTGAAACTAAGCTCTGTTGGGCCGTCGCATTGTGTTGAGTGTCAAAGGCCCACCAAGATAAAAGAGGCCTACAAAATAGTGCACGCGCTGCCTCTGTTTTTTGACCCCGGCTTTTTTGCTTGATTATTGCCATGGTAAATCCATTTATTGCCATGCCGAACAAAAATAGTGCATGATGGTAAATCGATTTATTGTTAGTAGTACAACTTTTATCCCATGGCATTTTTGTACAGATAATTTCCATGGCGAACTTAAGAATAACTTTTTCCATGTCATTGTTAGTGTAGGTACCATGACAAATTCTTTATTGAACTTGCCCATGTCAAATTTATTTGTACATATCGTGGCAATTTCCTTTTGTATATAGCCTACGGCACAAGACTTTGATTTTTTGACATGCGGGTATTATAAACATGTTTTTGTTGCAAGAAAAATATTGTATAAATTATTTTATGTTTTTGTTTTTGTTTTATACACGATTTTTTCTTTTTGTTTTTGTTTTATACATGATTTGTTTTGTAGAACATGGCAAAATTATTATTATAAGAGGATGCCAGATTTAATTATGTAGATCATGATATCCATCAGAAACCATGTCTAAAATAAAGTTCGGTGGCACCATTAGCCACCATATCCATCTAGAGAGCATGTCTAGGGCTTGGCTACGGCACCATACCCATCTAGAGAACATGTCTAGGGCTCGGCTACGGCACCATATACATCTAGAGACCTTGTCTAGGGCTCGGCTACGACACCATATCCATCTAGAGAGCATGTCTAGGGCTTGGCTACGGCACCATATCCATCTACCGATATCTCACGTAGCAAGCATACATCCATAACATAGAAAGTAGTAAGCATATATAGCATAGTTCTTACATGAAACATAAACCCTACAACATACGGTGCATAAAAGAGTTCTCGGTACAACCAACGACACATAACATAAAAATATATGAAAAGCCCTAACGAGCAAGACAAGCTTCACGAGACCGGCCAGTCCTTCACCACCATCTTCACTGTGCCTTCTCTTCAGTGTGGCTCCTCCATGCCGTCCTCACCGAGGAAGTAGGGTAGGGTGTGCATACCGTCATGGGTGGGGAAGATGCAGTCAAAGTTTGTGAAGATGTTGTGGGTTGTGAATGCGATAAATTCACATCCACACCAAAACACCTTGCCGAGGAGGTAGTACGCATCAAATTTGTTGGCGAAGTTGATGATGAGCCCGATCGGCGGAGTGCTGGCGTTTGGACGCACATCCTCCAGTCGGAACATCACTGGCGAGCCCGCCGGGAGGTGGGCGAAGCCCGCACCGAGGAACCACTGGGCAAACTCCCTTGCACCCCACCGGTGTGAGAACACCCACACACACGGAGCATCCTCTCCATGACGACATCGGCCGGATACCGTCTCTCCGGCACGATTGGTGGGAGCCGGAAGGTGGGGCCGTTGTACTGCATCCTCGCCTCACTTTGAGAGTGCTCTGGGTTTGGGTGAAGAAGAGAAGGGGGTGGGGCAAATGGATGTGTGGAGAATGGGTGGAGGGGTGGGTGGTTTAAATAGGGAAAGGGGAAGGGAAAGGGTGTGGCACCGACCGCGCTTCGGATTTGCTATGTTCAAACGAGCCGTGTCGATCGATATACCACCTTAATTGCCAACATGTTTTAATTGTGCGTTGAAAAGATGTGAGTGGATCGAAAAGTATGAAACAACGCTCTACATCGAGGAGACATGCGTGCAAGATGAGACAAACCAGCGGGAGCGGCCGTCCCTGCGTCTGTGGCGGCTCGCGTGCATAAACAGTCCGGTGAGTGTCCGTGGCGGCTCAAGTGCAAAAAAAGGCCGGTCAGCGCATTGTGGTGGCGGGCACTGGTGCATGCAGGTGGGCTAGCTACCTGCATGCATAGCAGGCTAGCTAGACATGTCGTGCATGCATAACAGGCTTCTGTCGTTGCAGCGCGTGTACGGCCCAATAGGCCAACAACGGCACCGTCCGATGCGACCCCACTCATCAAGTCCAACGGGCGACATAGTCAGTGCGGCCCCACTCATCAGGGTTAACGGTCAAAGCATTGACCCAACGACATCCACCATTTGTCACCATTTCTGAGGGTTTCAGACAAGAGAGTGGGGAAAAGTGAGAAAATGTTAAGATCGTACGGATGAATGAGTATGGCTAAGGAACCAGGGGCACAGATGTAAAAACCCATGTACTAATGATTGGAACTATTAACAAGCATCCGCAGATACTAGCACGTTCATTAAGGTAAATCAAACCATAGCATTGAGATATATTGCCGTCACTTCAATCATATATGCATCAATTTCTACACTCATCCTCTATCTGTCACTCCGGCCAGCCTATGCATGGTCCTATTGATACGTCTCCGTCGTATCTACTTTTTTTAAGGCTTTTGCTCTTGTTTTGGACACTAATTTGCATGATTTGAATGAAACTAACCCGAACTGACACTGTTTTCAGCAAAACTACCATGGAGTTTATTTTTGTGCAGAAATAAAAGATCTCGGAATTGGACGAAACTTTTTGGAGATTTATTTCAGAATAAAATAAAAATACTGGAATGAATAACCACCGAAGGGGGGAGGCTGGATGAGCACAAGACACCAGGGCGCGCCACCCCCTCCAGGCGTGCCCTGGTGGGTTGTGGCCCCCTCCTGGCCCCTTTGACCCTAATTCCAACTCCATAAATACCTATTTTCGGAGAAAAAATAGGAGAGGAAGTTTCATCGCCCCGGGTAGTTTTGGTAATTAATAACAACATATAGCTCATTGAACTAATATCCTTTCAAGATAAATATTTCAGGAAGTTCAATGGTTGGCATGGCATGGATTAGAAATGTGGAACCCTCAAAATGCTAAAGACAAAGATTGGCAAAAGCTCAAGACTCTACATTTTCATTTTAGTGATCCAAGATCACATTGAGTCCATAGGAAAAGCCAATACTATTAAAAGGGGATGGGGTCTTGCTTAATGGTCTACTTGCTCAAGTGCTTAGTAATATGCTCCAAATCACTCAACCACTTTCTCATTTCCACATATGTCCCAAACCTAAAAGTCAAACTTGGCCCCACCGACTTGATCAATCCGGCGCCACCGAGTTCACTTGACATAGCCACTGCCAGAAACCCTAATCAATTCGATCTCACCGATAGGGATCTCGGTCTCACCGAGATGGGAATGCAAACTCTTTGTTTCCTCTTCGTAACATTTCGGTCTCACCGAGATGAGCGAATCGGTCCCACCAAGTTGGCATTGCAAACTCTATGTTTCCTCTTCATAACGTTTCGGTCTAACCGAGATGAGTGAATCGGTCCCATCGAGTTTGCTTGACCAACACTCTGTTAGCCTATTACCAGAATCGGTCTCACCGAGTTTGTGTAATCACTCAAATCGAGTTGAGGGTTTGCCCTAACCCTAACGCATCGGTCTCACCGAGTTGATACTGTCGGTCCCAACGAAATGTCTAACGTTCAAATTTTGAACTGCTTCGGTCTGACCGAGTTTGTTTATTCGGTCTGACCGAGTTGGGTCGAATGTGTGTAATAGCTAGATTTTCTGTGGAGGCTATATATACCCCTCCACCCCTTCTCCATCAGAGAGAGAGCCATCAGAACGTGTCTACACTTCCACTATTCATTTTTTGAGAGAGAACCACCTGCTCATGTGTTGAGACCAAGATATTCCAATTCAACCACAATAATCTTGATCTCTAGCCTTCCCCATGTGGCTTTCCACTCAAATCTTCTTTCCACCATATCCAAATCTATGACAGAGAGTTGAGTGTTGGGGAGACTATCACTTGAAGCACAAGAGCAAGGAGTTCATCATCAACACACCATTTATTACCTTTTGGAGAGTGGTGTCTCCTAGATTGGTTAGGTGTCACTTGGGAGCCTCCGATGAGATTGTGGAGTTGAACCAAGAAGTTTGTAAGGGCAAGGAGATCGGCTACTTCGTGAACATCTACCCTAGTGAGGCAAGTCCTTCGTGGGCAACGGCCATGGTGGGATAGACAAGGTTGCTTCTTCGTGGACCCTTCGTGGGTGGAGCCCTCCGTGGACTCGCGCAGCCATTACCCTTTGTGGGTTGAAGTCTCCATCAATGTGGATGTACGATAGCACCACCTATCAGAACAACGCCAAAAACAACCATGTCTCAAATTGTGTTTGCACTCTCCAACCCCTCCCTTTACCTTCATATGCAATGCTTTACTTTTCGCTGCCACAACTCTAGAATTACATGTGTAGGAAGATTGCTTGACTTGTGCTAAATTTCTAAAAACTGTCAAAACTTAAAATTGGGAAAAGGCTAAGTTTTTATTTGGTCTAGTATTCTAATCACCTCCCCCTAGACATACTTTCGATCCTACAAGTGGTATAGAGCTTTGGTCTCCATTTGCCTTGATTTCCATAGCTTTGGTGATCATAGCCTTGGTTTCACAACCTAGGAGAGTATGGCGTCTAGCGAGGGAAGTTACCACGGTAGAGGTCCTTACTTTGATGGTACTAATTTTGCTACTTGGAAGCATAAGATGAAAATGCATATTCTTGGACATAACCCGCAGTTTGGGCTAGTGTGTGTATTGGTTTGCAATGTGAATTCTTCGATGGGAAGGAACCAAATCGTGAAGCTACCACTGAAGAATTGAAGATGTTTCAATACAATGCTCAAGCTTGTGATATCCTCTTCAATGGATCGTGTCCCTAAGAAATCAACAAAATCAGCCGTCTTGAGAATGCAAAGGAAATTTGGGATACTTTGGTTGATATGCATGAAGGTGCCAACTTCATCAAGGAATCCAAGTTGGATGTGCTTCAGAGTCAACTTGACAAGTTCAAAATGAAGGATGGTGAAGGTGTCACTGAAATGTACTATAGGCCTGCTCTCATCACAAATGAGATTGCCGACCTAGGAAGCGAAGAAATGACTAATAGATTCATCATCAAGAAAATCCTAAGCGCCTTGGATGGAAAATATGACACTGTGTGCACATTGATCCAAATGATGCCCAATTACAAAGATCTCAAGCCAACGGAAGTCATTGGTAGAATTGTCGCTCATGAGATGTCACTTAAGGATAAAGAAGAGCTTCACGACAAGTCTAGTGGCGCTTACAAAGCTTCATGTGATGCTCCTACATCATCAAGTGAGAAACATGTCTTCAATGAAGAATTGAACTTAATGGTGAAGAACTTCAACAAATTCTACAAGAATAGAAACAAAGAGAGAAACTCCAAGTCAAGGTCCTACAATGACAAAAGGTCTTCTAGTCGTGATTGGAATTGCTACAATTGTGGGAGACCTGGACACTACTCAAATGAGTGTATGGCTCCACACAAGAGAAGAGAATACTCACCCAAAAGGAGAAGTAGAAGAGAAGATTTACCACCAAGAGAGAGAAAGAGTAGAGATGATCGCTATGAATGAAGACCCTCTCATAGAAGCAAGGATTCGGAAAGGAAGGACAAATCATCAAGGAGCTATACAAGACGAAGACATCAAGCTCATGTTGGTGAATGGGTATCCGGTTCCGACTCTGATGACCACTCCGAGAGAAGCTATTACTCGAACCCCGAAGATACTCAAGATGAAGGTGTTGCCAGAATTGCTCTTGTGTCATCCAACTCCTACAACATATTTGACTCGCCAAATGAAGGAATTGGAAGATGCTTCATGGCTAAAGGCCCTAAGGTATCACACCCCGAATATCTTGATTTCAATAGTGATGAAGATGATTTGCTAGGAGATGATGATTTACTTGTTGGTAGCAATAGTGATGAAAACTATGATGAAATTGCTATTAATCATGCTAATCAAGATAAAACAAATTACAATGATAGGGAGAAGATTGAGCGTCTAACTAAAGAATTAAACACTCTTAAGTTAGCTCATGAAACTACCTTAGAGGATCATCGAAGGTTTTGAGGACTCATGAGAAGCTATGCTTTGAAAACCTCAATCTAGAGCAAGAGCATGAGTTCTTAAAAGCAATCAATGATGATCTTCATAAGAAAAATTCTTCTTACATTGATAACCATTTACTCTTTTCTACCTATATGCCACAAGTAAAATCTAGCAATAAGAACAAGAAAGATTCTTCCTCTAGTAGTAACAATAATCATGATAAATCCAATGTTGTTGCTTCTAGTAGTTCTCTTGATTCCACTAATGACTCTCTTAGCCAAGTTACACTTGAGCAAGAAAATACCTTATTGAAGGGAATTATAGGGAAATGTGTTTATAAGAGCCTTGCCAGGAGTAAGCAATTTGAGGAAATTGTACGCAAGCAAGGAAGGCACCGGAAGAATCAAGGTGTTGGGTTTGAACAAAAGTTCAATGCCAATGGAGTTGAGTGGGAACAAGATCAATACCCCAAGACAAAGTTTGTTCCTTAAAAAGAGAAGTATGACCCTACTTCCTTCAAGGGGACACAAGCCCAAGAAGATCTTCCACCAAAAGACAACAAGCTAAAAGGAAAGGACAAGCTTCAAGAAGAGATTGATGCATTTGAAGAAGCTCCTAAAGCCCTGGTCAAGTGGGTTCCCAAGACTACATCAAGTTCTACTTCATCAAGTACATCTACAACTCCAAGGATTCCCATCAAGATGATATGGATCCCGAAGAAGAAGAACTAGAGAATTTTTTAGGGTGACTCCGCCAACATACTTCACTCCTATTCTTATTGGCAAGGACAAGTGCAATCAACTTCCACATCTTGCACTATTTCAAGGAGTCACAAACCCTCTCGTTGGTAAGACAACGGACAAGGTAACCTAATGCTTTCATGGACATCATCTTGTGTGCAATCCACTCTATGTCCATGGATATCTTTGTATGTTCCTTGTGGGACTAACCCATGTAGGTATTGAAAGTGCAACTCACTCCAATGGATTGGTCCAAATGAACTACATCAACATTGAGCATCTACATCTTCAACACCTACATGAAGTCATGATCGACAAAACCCAAGGTTAGTTCATCCCTCTTAGGGGGATATCACATCGAGGGGGAGCTTTACTCTAAGAATTGAGCTAAAGCAACTCTAATGATGTAAACACAACAATGCTTTATGTAAAATTGGTAACCCCACTTGTGCTTAAACGATGAGTATGACCTATGATCAAATATATTCATTTGACTCCTAAGTCAATATATTCATATATAGATGACCTAGTCATTGCCAATAGCTTGATAGATGTGTAATGCCCAGGATGGAGTTATACCTCCTACGTGTCGAGGCACGACTTAAAGGCATAAGTCCATCCTAGAATGATCTCAAGTCTGGTAATCTTTGCACAACTCATGTAAAAGAGGGGATAGTAAACTGAAAATAGTTGGCTTACACTCGCCACGTCACAGAATTACAGTACAAGTCTCAAACATCATACATTAAGAACACAACAACCCTCTAAGGGCAAAAGCCAAATGTCAAAGTACCAAACTTAGATAGATAAACCATAGGCGGATCGAATCCTAGTAAGAGACTCCACTACTGATCGTCCGGGTAGCGCACGTAGTACCGACTACGCTCCTCATCGTACTCCCAATCCAGCTCGGTGCCATCACCTGGATAGCTCACAGCTGGACCTGCATCTGGTGTGTGAAGTAACTGTGAGCCATAGAGGACTCAGCAATCCCGTTCCCGGGTAACAGAACTATCAAAGCCTTTGGGTGAGGAAAGGCTGAAGAAAGAACAAGTCTGCAGCAGCAACTAGCATCTAGCTTACGCAAGTGAGAGCGAGAAGAGAAGGCATCGGCGAGAAGTGATCACGAAGTGATCCTAGCTACAAGCTCACAAACATAACCCCTCCGTGTTCAACTCCCGAATCCCTATTCGGAAATTGACAGTCACGGAACACACGCTGGTAGTGTATTAGTAACATTGTGTCAAGTTATCTACAACCGGAATTAACAAGCTCCCATCTGCCACATAACCGCGGGCACGGCTTTCGAAAGTTCAAACCCTGCAGGGGTGTTCCAACTTGACCCATTACAAGCCCACGATCCGCGGAGTCGCAACTCCAAAGTGGGAAGACCCGAGTATCCTCGGAATCCCGTGCTCAAGATATACCGAGCTAAGGTAAGGCTAATCCAGCAAATCCTCCCGGCGTGTCGACACCCTGATAGTAGCCGCGCGTATCTAAGTCTCAGGACACGACCGGATGGGTGATTCTACAGGTTTTTACCAAACCTCGAGTTTCCTTGAGGTGGCCCCGCAGACTCCCCGTTTCGGACCAACACTCATGTGGAGCACTGGCCCGGGGTTGTTGATTAAGAAAGAGGGTTAATTACTCCCTATGCATGTTTAGTTTGTTATTAGGCAAATAGTACCAATGTTGGGATTTGCTGGAAAAGACTTAGCACTTAGCGGTTTATCGAGGGGGTCCCATACACCCCAACCGTGTTAGGAACGCATAATCAAGGAACATAATACCGGCTTATACGGATCCTAACGGCATGAGTGGAACAAAACACCAAGCAAAAGGCTTAGCCTTCCACCCTTGCCAATATATAGATGATTTCATTTAAAGCATTTATATAGTGTGATATAACCCAACCAAACTTCAACATGGAGCAAGCATCTTCACTTCACCTGCAACTAGCAACGCTATAAGAAGGGCTGAGCGAAGCGTACTTAGCCAAGCAACGGTTTGCATAGGTAGGGTGGTTAAACATGGCAATTGGTTACAAGTAGGAGGCTGACAAGAAGAACATGGGCATCGAGGCAAAACTATAGATCGAGACTACTAGCAATAGGCAAAGATAGTAATGTTATCGGGGTTCGGTCATCTTGCCTGAAGAGAAGTCGTTCGGATCGTAAGAAGGGTCCTCGTGCTCAACCTCGTTGGAAACCTCGTGCTCAACTTCGTACCCGGTCTCAGCTTCCGGCTCTAAACAAGACAATCACACCAAGCACCAATCAATAAGATGCAATGCGCACTCGAAAACATGAATGCATGATGGATGCACTAAGGATGCACATGGAGCACGTAAAACATCACTCAAGAAAAACACCTCAAAACAAGATAACAAGCTGATATTATTAATCTACACAGAAAAACAACCAAGTTTGATATAAGATTCGCTGAAATCGGAGTTACGGGCTAAAAGTTATGCCCGAAACAAGATTTGAGCGAAAGCTGAAAATTACAGCAACATAGCATCTTTGGAGCTCAAAATAATTAAGCTACAGCACCCAAAAAGCATGGCAAAGGACATGAACACAAACTAGACATATAGTACAGCAACTAGGTCCAAAGTGCTCCCCCAACGGAGTCACAGATCAATAGCAATGATCTTGGACATATTGAACTTTGAAATAAAATTCTGGCAGCAGAATTTTATTGAAACTTTAGAGCAAACGATAAACATGCTACTGCCACTCAAATGGACATGTGAGGACATGAATGGAAAGACAACAATATATACTACAAGGAACAATCAAATTCCACCCCAAAACTATCATGCTTTGTCCTACAACATCACACGAACATGGCATCGGAACGTTACAGATTTCAGACTTAGTGAAACATCACTAAGTCCTAAAACAGCAATATCATCATGGCATACAAAAGAGCATGTTTAAGTCACCTCGAAACTAAACATGGCAAAGGGTAAGCACCTCATCAACATACACATGAAGGTGATCCCGAAACACACAAGCATGCTTCATAGAGGTGAACACAACGATTACAACGAGCTCATCAAGATGGCATTTCATAACAAGTGAAAACACAACATATGAACATGGCACTTTGCAACGATGATAACAAGGCAACAATAAATCTACCATGCAACCTATCACACACAACACGTAGTTCGTGGCAAGACGAACACGTGGACATGTCATTTGCATCGTTTGGACAAACGAGCTAAAAGTTATCACATGGCAAAGGTGGCATGAAAATAACACATAACAGCAGTTTATATCATGATGCACTCTTGCAACAGCAAAACAAGCCCCTAGATGATCTCTAACATGCATGACAACAACAGGTAAAACGTAGAGCACATCTCCACGAACGTCTGGACATATCACACGCGCAAAACGGAGCAACAGGCACAAAGTTACAGCAGGTCAAAGTTAGCATATCAGATTGACAGATCTGGGACTTAGTGGGAAAAAGGTCAACCTTAGCAGATCTGACTGGATCAGGGAAAAAAACGGAGTGACGGGCCGGCGGCGCGGATCTGGCCCGATCCGGCGGCAGCTCGCGGGAGGAGGAGCGGCGGCCCGCGCGGCTGGAGGCGGCTCGGCCCAGTCGGCGGAGAGGGAGCCCGTGGGGGCGGCGGCTGGCTGGTGCGGTGGCCCGCTCGGGCCGGCGGCGCGGAGCGGCCTGCGGCCCAAGGCGCGGCGCGGGGATCTGGTGGTGGAGAGGCGGCCCGTGGCCTGAGGCGCGAGGCGGGCCGGTCGGCGAGGCGAGGCCCACCCGGGGCGGGAGGCGAAGCGAGGCCACGGCGATGTGGTCCTGGCCCGGACCTGTCGCGACGAGCGAGCGGCCTGGTGCGGTCGCGACCGATGGCCTGTCTGGAGCGCTCGCCTGGTGCGGTCGAGGCCCGATCGGCTGAGCGACGAAGGATCCGGCGGGGCGCCTCGAGGCGTTGACCTCGGAGGACGAGATCGAGGGAACTGGCGACTGGCTGCCTCGAACTGCGGTTGTTGCTTCGATGGATACGCTGGATCCACTCAAGATCTGGTGGAAATTAGTGGATCTGAAGAAAGAAAGGGAAAAAAAAAAGAGGGGAGAGAGGAGGAAGAAGAAGGGGATGCCCAAATAGACTAGGGGGGGCCTATATGTAGCAGTTTTTAGGGTTAGGAGGGAGTTTAGGGGCGCTAGGAGCCCTCCGATCGCGATCCGACGGATCCGATCGCGGGGATAGTTTAGAAGGGACTAGACGGAGATAAAAGACTGCAGCAGGGGTGTTTCTGGGACACGAAGTGAAGGCACTTCGGACCCACACGGACAACGGATGGAAAAGCCAACGGAGTCCAAACGAGACGAGATTTGAGAGGCGGGTTGCACACAACAAAACAACAACACACAACACAACCTCGCGGCACACCGGTAACGTAAAAAGCCCGAACAACAAAGTAGGCCTACGGAACGTCACGGACACGTGAGGGAGCTCCCGAACGCGAAACGGACAACGGGAAGAAACACGACGAACCGGATGCAACCCACAACACAAATGCAATGCAATGCACATGTCTACAAGATATGAATGAATGCCACACACTCACACAACAAAACGACGAAAGCCCGAAAGACAAAGAACCCGGAATGGAAATAGATGAAGCCGGAGATATATTATATACCCAAAAGGGAAAGTATTACATCCGGGGCATTACAAACTCTCCTCTACTACAAAAAGATCTCGTCCCGAGATCTAGGACTGGAAAAAGGAAGGGTACTCGGAACGAAGATGATCTTCTCGTTCCCAGGTAGCTTCTCGGTCTGTGTGATGTGACCATTTGACTTTTAGAAACTTGATGGACTTGTTGCGAGTCTTGCGTTCGGTTTCTTCGAGAATTGCAACTGGATGCTCTCGGTAGGAAAGGTCTTGTTGAAGATCAATCTCCTCAAACGGAATCATGCGCTCCGGTGCCTTGAAGCATTTGCGAAGTTGAGACACATGGAAGACATCATGAACATTTGCAAAGTTAGAAGGGAGCTCGAGCTGATAGGCTAGATCGCCTCTTTTGCCAAGAATCTTGAAAGGCCCGACGTATCTAGGAGCAAGTTTTCCTTTGATACCGAATCTTTGGGTTCCTTTCATCGCAGAAACTCGGAGATAGACATGATCACCGATGTCGAAAGCCAAATCACGATGCTTTCCGTCATAGTAGCTCTTCTGACGCGACTGAGCGGCCTTGAGATTCTCACGTATGACTTTGCACATTTCTTCGGCTTCAGAGATCAAGTCATTGCCAAGAAGTTGGCGTTCGCCTGTTTCAGACCAGTTGAGAGGGGTACGACACTTTCTGCCATAGAGAATTTCAAACGGTGCTTTGCCTGCACTTGCTTGAAAGCTGTTGTTGTAAGAGAACTCGGCAAATGGAAGGCAGTCTTCCCATTTCATGCCGAAGGAGATGACACAGGCTCTGAGCATGTCTTCTAGGATCTGATTCACACGCTCGACTTGACCACTAGTCTGAGGGTGAAAGGCAGTGTTGAACCTGATCTTCGTGCCCATGGCGGACTGAAAGGAGTCCCAGAACCTTGATGTGAACAAGCTGCCACGGTCTGAGGATATCACTTGAGGAATGCCATGCAGGGACACAATTCTGGAAGTGTACAGCTCTGCAAGTTGAGTTGCATTGATTGATTCTTTGACTGGAAGAAAATGGGCGACTTTGGTAAGCTTGTCAATCACCACAAAGATAGCATCATTGCCTCGCTTGGATTTAGGAAAACCAGTGACGAAGTCCATCTCAATGTGGTCGAACTTCCACTCGGGGATAGGAAGAGGTTGGAGAAGACCGGCTGGACGTTGATGTTCTGCTTTCACTCTTCTGCATACATCACATTCGTTCACAAATTGGGCAATTTCCCTTTTCATGCGTGTCCACCAGTAAGACTGCTTGAGGTCTTGATACATCTTGGAACTGCCAGGATGAATGGAAAGGAGAGAATCATGAGCTTCTTCCATTATGAGCTTCCTGAGATCACCTTTGGGAACAACGAGTCTGTCCTCGAAGAACAAGGTATCTCTCTCATCAACACGGAAGCACTTGTATTTTGGAGTGCCCTTTGCAATCCCATGTTTCACCTTCTTCACCATGGTATCACTGAGCTGGGCCTCACGGACTTGATCTTCCAAGGTAGGAGCAATTTGGAGATTTGCAAGAAAACCCTGCGGAACAACTTGGAGGTTGAGTTTCCTGAATGCTTCACAAAGCTCAGGCTGGTACAGCTTGATAAGAAGGCTGTTGCAATATGCCTTTCTGCTCAAAGCATCTGCAATCACATTCGCCTTGCCTGGAGTGTATTCAATGCTGGGGTTGTACTCTTGGATCATTTTGACCCAACGAGTCTGGCGGAGGTTCAGATGCGGCTGTGTGAAGATGTACTTCAAGCTCTTGTGATCAGTGAAGATGTCGACCTTTCTGCCCAACAACAGATGTCTCCACGTAATCAGAGCATGTACCACAGCTGCTAGCTCGAGATCATGTGTGGGATAGTTCTTCTCACTGGGCTTGAGCTGCCGAGAAGTATATGCCACAATTTTCTTATCTTGCATAAGCACACCACCAAGACCTTGAAGACAAGCGTCACAGAACACTTCATAGGGCTTGGTTTCATCCGGAGGAGTCAGAACTGGAGCTGAGACAAGCTTCTCTTTGAGGGTTTTGAATGCAACTTCACACTCGGGAGACCAAAAGTATTTGACATTCTTCTGAAGCAGGTTGGAAAGAGGCTTGGCAATCTTGGAGAAGTTTTCAACAAATCTTCTGCAATAGCTGGCAAGACCCAGAAAACTGCGGAGCTGCTTGACGTTCTGAGGAGCTTCCCAGTTGACAATTGCTTCAACTTTCTCGGGATTAACCGCAATACCGTCAGCTGAGATGATGTGGCCCAGGTACAAAACCTTATCGAGCCAAAACTCGCACTTGGAGAACTTTGCATAGAATTTATGCTCTCGGAGTCGATCAAGAACCAGACGTAAGTGCTTTTCGTGATCTTCTTCATTCTTGGAAAACACCAGAATATCATCCAGATACACGAGCACAAACTCTCCAGTATAGGGGTTGAAGATGTAATGCATCATCCTTGAAAATGTAGGAGGAGCATTGGCGAGACCGAAGGACATGACGGTATACTCGTATGAACCGTAGCTCGTTCTGAAGGCCATCTTGGGAATGTCTTCCTCGCGAATGCGAATTTGATGATAGCCCATTCGGAGGTCAAGCTTAGAGAATACTTTAGCTCCTTTGAGCTGCTCAAAGAGTTCGTTGATGTTGGGGAGCGGATACTTGTTCTTAATCGTCTTCTTGTTCAGTGGCCGGTAGTCAACACAGAGACGCTCCGTGCCATCTTTCTTCTTGACAAATAAGACACCACAGCCCCACGGAGATGTACTCGGTCTGATGAGACCCATACTCTCCTGTTTATCAAGCTGCTTCTTCAATTCCTTCAATTCATCCGGAGAGAGCTTGTATGGACGCCGGCAAGCTGGCTCAGTGCCGGGCTCTAGTTCGATGACAAACTCCACCTGACGGTGTGGAGGCATTCCTGGAAGATCTTCTGGAAAGACGTCTTGATATTCGTTCACCACAGGAATTTGCTCTATGGCATTAATTTCACCCTTATCATTAAGAGAGAAAAGCCGAATAGTATTATCCCTGGAGGCGAAGATAATCACATCTTCATCAGAATGAGTCAATTTGACTTCCTTTTGAGCATAATCAATGTGAGCATCATGCTGAGAAAGCCAATCCATTCCGAGGATGAGGTCGATGTCAGAATGACCAAGAATCACCGGTTTAGCCAGAAAACGATAATCTCCCATGCGAATAGAAACATCCGGAGCATAAACACTAGAAGTCATAAGCTTGCCCGGAGAAACAACTTGCAACTTCTGAGGCAAATTTGAAGTGGCAATATTGTGCTTGGATGCAAATGGTTGAGACATGAAAGAGCATGATGCACCCGAATCAAATAACACTTTAGCAGGTATAGAGTTCACTGGAAGGTTACCCAGAATGACATCAGAAGAAGCCTCCGCTTGTGCTGCATTCATCAGATTAACCCTTGCAGACTTTGGATCATGCTTGACAATAGCTGAACTCATAGGTGGAGGAGGAGGAAGACGCTTCGGATTCGGACATCTGTTGGCATAGTGACCTTTCTGAGTGCATTTGTTGCAAGTCACTTCTGAGAGAGGACGGAAATGAGAGCCACTGGACTTGGAGCCTTGAGACTGAAACTGCTTCTTCGACTGGTTGCTCGGGTTGGGTGGGTGGGAGAAACCACGACCACTAGAGTTCTTGTTGTTGGAGTTGTTGAAGTTGTTGGAGTTGTTGTATGGAGCTCGAATCACTGGAGGAGGAGGAAGCCAGAATTTCTGTTGTTTTGCAGCCAACTGAGACGATGAGGAAGAGTGAATAGCATCTCGAATTCTCTTCTTAGAAGCCTCCATCTTAAGCTGAGCTGCTTCTTGTTTCAAAGCCATGTTATAGAACTTATCGAATTCGTCTGGCTCGAACAAAGTGAGAGCAAGCTGAAGTTCATCTTTGAGACCTCCACGGAACTGATAGATTTTACTCTTTGCATCAGGAATGTCTTGCTTTGCATAGCGAGCGAGGTTTTGGAACTTGACATTATACTGATAGACTGTCATGGAGCCCTGCTTGAGGTTGCGGAATTGCTCACGCATACCCTCGATGACACTTGTAGGAATGTGATGCGAGCGGAAATCCTTGCAGAAATTCTCCCAAGAGATCACTTGACCCGGCCTTGAGTCTTTGTACTGCTGCCACCAGTCAGCTGCTTGATCTTTCAGTTGGAAGGCTGCAAACTTCACATAGTCATCTTCTTTCACGTTATTGCACTCAAAATGCTTCTTGATATCGGTTAGCCAATCTTCAGCATCAAGAGGCTCGACACAGTAACTGAAAGCTTTAGGATTGTTAGCCAGGAACTGGTTGAGGGTAGCATGGTGCTGCTGGAAGAAGTTGCCTTGATTCCCTGGAACGCCCTGATTAGCTTGATTAGCTTGCATAGCTTGCATTTGCTGCATCATCTGCATCATCAACTGAGTGTTCTGAGCAGTAGTCTGCATAATTGCTCTCCAAGCCTCAGGCGGAGGAGGAGGTGAAGGAGGATGCTCTGGGACCTCTTCCACCTCTGGGTTGGCGTTCGGAACCCTTTTCGGAGCCATCCTGTAATAGATGACCACGAATCAGCAATTGATTGACAAAAGGAATAAGCTGAATCAATGGAATGAATTGCAACAAGTCTTCACAATAATCATTCGAACAATAAGAACGAATGAAATCATCCGAACAAGAGGAACGAATGAATTTCTCAGTTAATTGATAACATCAGTCTTCACGAGAAGCCACATAGGGAACAAAAGGATAAAATAAGTAAAGAACAAGGTACGGAAAGGAACAAACACAAGAGAGGAGTTTCGTTCTAACATCTTTGTGCTGAAAGCATATGAACGCGTTACGAAAAGGTTTTGCAATCCCCGGATCAGCATAGCCAAGGACCCTTTAAGATGCAACTCCTGATGGTAACATCGGTCATATAACCCCTTCACTCAATGTCGAACCCCGAACTCGCTAACCTGCATTCGTTGAAAGAATGCCTACGATCTACTGGATAAAACCCACCTATAGATTTCCGAAAGATTCCAGTTATGCAATCAGGTGTTGGGGATACACGGGAAGCACCGCGCAATCAACTCTAACCTACATCCAGGTGTATCCATCCTTCAACACATAACCAGTCTTTCTCGGAAACTGTGTACCTCGGACCTTCGAAAAGCATCCACTATAACAAGCTATGGCAATACTCCCGAACTACCTCCCCAGTACTGGGTGATGTCGGGGTTATCTTGCCACTGGCCGTATAGGGGAGATTTTCGATGTCGGCCGTCTTAAGTATTTAGCACTGTCGCGATAAGCTTGTTACAATGATACCCCGAAGCTCAACTCCTCGGTAACAGGAGGCATCGGGAACAATATCCTTGTCACAAGAACATCGAAACAATCCCAGAATACTCGCGGGATTCCTAAAAAAAAATTTGTGCAAATTTTTAAGATAGGAGAGACAAGAGTAGACGTCAGGAGTCCTCACCAGAGAGAAAGGGGATGAGAAGCAAAGAAATCCTACTCTCCGATATAATATAGGACTCAAAAAGTTTTTCAGTGTGTGCCTAGACTCAACCGTCAACGGTTCGATCAAACAGTGGGGGCTCCTAGGTCGGAGAAGGCTCTGAATACCAACTTGTAATGCCCAGGATGGAGTTATACCTCCTACGTGTCGAGGCACGACTTAAAGGCATAAGTCCATCCTAGAATGATATCAAGTCTGGTAATCTTTGCACAACTCATGTAAAAGAGGGGATAGTAAACTGAAAATAGTTGGCTTACACTCGCCACGTCACAGAATTACAGTACAAGTCTCAAACATCATACATTAAGAACACTACAACCCTCTAAGGGCAAAAGCCAAATGTCAAAGTACCAAACTCAGATAGATAAACCACAGGCGGATCGAATCCTAGTAAGAGACTCCACTACTGATCGTCCGGGTAGCGCATGTAGTACCGACTACGCTCCTCGTCGTACTCCCAATCCAGCTCGGTGCCATCACCTGGATAGCTCACAGCTGGACCTGCATCTGGTGTGTGAAGTAACTGTGATCCACAGAGGACTCAGCAATCCCGTTCCCGGGTAACAGAACTATCAAAGCCTTTGGGTGAGGAAAGGCTGAAGAAAGAACAAGTCTGCAGCAGCAACTAGCATCTAGCTTACGCAAGTGAGAGCGAGAAGAGAAGGCATCGGCGAGAAGTGATCACGAAGTGATCCTAGCTACAAGCTCACAAACATAACCCCTCCGTGTTCAACTCCCGAATCCCTATTTGGAAATTGACAGTCACGGAACACACGCTGGTAGTGTATTAGTAACATTGTGTCAAGTTATCTACAACCGGAATTAACAAGCTCCCATCTGCCACATAACCGCGGGCACGGCTTTCGAAAGTTCAAACCCTGCAGGGGTGTTCCAACTTGACCCATTACAAGCCCACGATCCGCGGAGTCGCAACTCCAAAGTGGGAAGACCCGAGTATCCTCGGAATCCCGTGCTCAAGATATACCGAGCTAAGGTAAGGCTAATCCAGCAAATCCTCCCGGCGTGTCGACACCCTGATAGTAGCCGCGCGTATCTAAGTCTCAGGACACGACCGGATGGGCGATTCTATAGGTTTTTACCAAACCTCGAGTTTCCTTGAGGTGGCCCCGCAGACTCCCCGTTTCGGACCAACACTCATGTGGAGCACTGGCCCGGGGTTGTTGATTAAGAAAGAGGGTTAATTACTCCATATGCATGTTTAGTTTGTTATTAGGCAAATAGTACAAATGTTGGGATTTGCTGGAAAAGACTTAGCACTTAGCGGTTTATCGAGGGGGTCCCATACACCCCAACCGTGTTAGGAACGCATAATCAAGGAACATAATACCGGCTTATACGGATCCTAACGGCATGAGTGGAACAAAACACCAAGCAAAAGGCTTAGCCTTCCACCCTTGCCAATATATAGATGATTTCATTTAAAGCATTTACATAGTGTGATATAACCCAACCAAACTTCAACATGGAGCAAGCATCTTCACTTCACCTGCAACTAGCAACGCTATAAGAAGGGCTGAGCGAAGCGTACTTAGCCAAGCAGCGTTTTGCATAGGTAGGGTGGTTAAACATGGCAATTGGTTACAAGTAGGAGGCTGACAAGAAGAACATGGGCATCGAGGCAAAACCATAGATCGAGACTACTAGCAATAGGCAAAGATAGTAATGTTATCGGGGTTCGGTCATCTTCCCTGAAGAGAAGTCGTTCGAATCGTAAGAAGGGTCCTCGTGCTCAACCTCGTTGGAAACCTCGTGCTCAACTTCGTACCCGGTCTCAGCTTCCGGCTCTAAACAAGACAATCACACCAAGCACCAATCAATAAGATGCAATGCGCACTCGAAAACATGAATGCATGATGGATGCACTAAGGATGCACATGGAGCACGTAAAACATCACTCAAGCAAAACACCTCAAAACAAGATAACAAGCTGATATTATTAATCTACACAGAAAAACAACCAAGTTTGATATAAGATTCGCTGAAATCGGAGTTACGGGCTAAAAGTTATGCCCGAAACAAGATTTGAGCGAAAGCTGAAAATTACAGCAACATAGCATCTTTGGAGCTCAAAATAATTAAGCTACAGCACCCAAAAAGCATGGCAAAGGACATGAACACAAACTAGACATATAGTACAGCAACTAGGTCCAAAGTGCACCCCCAACGGAGTCACGGATCAATAGCAATGATCTTGGACATATTGAACTTTGAAATAAAATTCTGGCAGCAGAATTTTATTGAAACTTTAGAGCAAAAGATAAACATGCTACAGCCACTCAAATGGACATGTGAGGACATGAATGGAAAGACAACAATATATACTACAAGGAACAATCAAATTCCACCCCAAAACTATCATGCTTTGTCCTACAACATCACACGAACATGGCATCGGAACGTTACAGATTTCAGACTTAGTGAAACATCACTAAGTCATAAAACAGCAATATCATCATGGCATACAAAAGAGCATGTTTAAGTCACCTCGAAACTAAACATGGCAAAGGGTAAGCACCTCATCAACATACACATGAAGGTGATCCCGAAACACACAAGCATGCTTCATAGAGGTGAACACAACGATTACAACGAGCTCATCAAGATGGCATTTCATAACAAGTGAAAACACAACATATGAACATGGCACTTTGCAACGATGATAACAAGGCAACAATAAATCTACCATGCAACCTATCACACACAACACGTAGTTCGTGGCAAGACGAACACGTGGACATGTCATTTGCATCGTTTGGACAAACGAGCTAAAAGTTATCACATGGCAAAGGTGGCATGAAAATAACACATAACAGCAGTTTATATCATGATGCACTCTTGCAACAGCAAAACAAGCCCCTAGATGATCTCTAACATGCATGACAACAACAGGTAAAACGTAGAGCACATCTCCACGAACGTCTGGACATATCACACGCGCAAAACGGAGCAACAGGCACAAAGTTACAGCAGGTCAAAGTTAGCATATCAGATTGACAGATCTGGGACTTAGTGGGAAAAAGGTCAACCTTAGCAGATCTGACTGGATCAGGGAAAAAACGGAGTGACGAGCCGGCGGCGCGGATCTGGCCCGATCCGGCGGCAGCCCGCGGGAGGAGGAGCGGCGGCCCGCGCGGCTGGAGGCGGCTCGGCCCAGTCGGCGGAGAGGGAGCCCGTGGGGGCGGCGGCTGGCTGGTGCGGTGGCCCGCTCGGGCCGACGGCGCGGAGCGGCCTACGGCCCAAGGCGCGGCGCGGGGATCTGGTGGTGGAGAGGCGGCCCGTGGCCTGAGGCGCGAGGCGGGCCGGTCGGCGAGGCGAGGCCCACCCGGGGCGGGAGGCGAAGCGAGGCCACGGCGATGTGGTCCTGGCCCGGACCTGTCGCGACGAGCGAGCGGCCTGGTGCGGTCGCGACCGATGGCCTGGCTGGAGCGCTCGCCTGGTGCGGTCGAGGCCCGATCGGCTGAGCGACGAAGGATCCGGCGGGGCGCCTCGAGGCGTTGACCTCGGAGGACGAGATCGAGGGAACTGGCGACTGGCTGCCTCGAACTGCGGCTGTTGCTTCGATGGATACGCTGGATCCCCTCGGGATCTGGTGGAAATTAGTGGATCTGAAGAAAGAAAGGGAAAAAAAAGAGGGGAGAGAGGAGGAAGAAGAAGGGGATGCCCAAATAGACTAGGGGGGCCTATATGTAGCAGTTTTTAGGGTTAGGAGGGAGTTTAGGAGCGCTAGGAGCCCTCCGATCGCGATCCGACGGATCCGATCGCGGGGATAGTTTAGAAGGGACTAGACGGAGATAAAAGACTGCAGCAGGGGTGTTTCTGGGACACGAAGTGAAGGCACTTCGGACCCACACGGACAACGGATGGAAAAGCCAACGGAGTCCAAACGAGACGAGATTTGAGAGGCGGGTTGCACACAACAAAACAACAACACACAACACAACCTCGCGGCACACCGGTAACGTAAAAAGCCCGAACAACAAAGTAGGCCTACGGAACTTCACGGGCACGTGAGGGAGCTCCGGAACGCGAAACGGACAACGGGAAGAAACACGACGAACCGGATGCAACCCACAACACAAATGCAATGCAATGCACATGTCTACAAGATATGAATGAATGCCACACACTCACACAACAAAACGACGAAAGCCCGAAAGACAAAGAACCCGGAATGGAAATAGATGAAGCCGGAGATATATTATATACCCAAAAGGGAAAGTATTACATCCGGGGCATTACAAACTCTCCTCTACTACAAAAAGATCTCGTCCCGAGATCTAGGACTGGAAAAAGGAAGGGTACTCGGAACGAAGATGATCTTCTCGTTCCCAGGTAGCTTCTCGGTCTGTGTGATGTGACCATTTGACTTTTAGAAACTTGATGGACTTGTTGCGAGTCTTGCGTTCGGTTTCTTCGAGAATTGCAACTGGATGCTCTCGGTAGGAAAGGTCTTGTTGAAGATCAATCTCCTCAAACGGAATCATGCGCTCCGGTGCCTTGAAGCATTTGCGAAGTTGAGACACATGGAAGACATCATGAACATTTGCAAAGTTAGAAGGGAGCTCGAGCTGATAGGCTAGATCGCCTCTTTTGCCAAGAATCTTGAAAGGCCCGACGTATCTAGGAGCAAGTTTTCCTTTGATACCGAATCTTTGGGTTCCTTTCATCGCAGAAACTCGGAGATAGACATGATCACCGATGTCGAAAGCCAAATCACGATGCTTTCCGTCATAGTAGCTCTTCTGACGCGACTGAGCGGCCTTGAGATTCTCACGTATGACTTTGCACATTTCTTCGGCTTCAGAGATCAAGTCATTGCCAAGAAGTTGGCGTTCGCCTGTTTCAGACCAGTTGAGAGGGGTACGACACTTTCTGCCATAGAGAATTTCAAACGGTGCTTTGCCTGCACTTGCTTGAAAGCTGTTGTTGTAAGAGAACTCGGCAAATGGAAGGCAGTCTTCCCATTTCATGCCGAAGGAGATGACACAGGCTCTGAGCATGTCTTCTAGGATCTGATTCACACGCTCGACTTGACCACTAGTCTGAGGGTGAAAGGCAGTGCTGAACCTGATCTTCGTGCCCATGGCGGACTGAAAGGAGTCCCAGAACCTTGATGTGAACAAGCTGCCACGGTCTGAGGATATCACTTGAGGAATGCCATGCAGGGACACAATTCTGGAAGTGTACAGCTCTGCAAGTTGAGCTGCATTGATTGATTCTTTGACTGGAAGAAAATGGGCGACTTTGGTAAGCTTGTCAATCACCACAAAGATAGCATCATTGCCTCGCTTGGATTTAGGAAAACCAGTGACGAAGTCCATCTCAATGTGGTCGAACTTCCACTCGGGGATAGGAAGAGGTTGGAGAAGACCGGCTGGACGTTGATGTTCTGCTTTCACTCTTCTGCATACATCACATTCGTTCACAAATTGGGCAATTTCCCTTTTCATGCGTGTCCACCAGTAAGACTGCTTGAGGTCTTGATACATCTTGGAACTGCCAGGATGAATGGAAAGGAGAGAATCATGAGCTTCTTCCATTATGAGCTTCCTGAGATCACCTTTGGGAACAACGAGTCTGTCCTCGAAGAACAAGGTATCTCTCTCATCAACACGGAAGCACTTGTATTTTGGAGTGCCCTTTGCAATCCCATGTTTCACCTTCTTCACCATGGTATCACTGAGCTGGGCCTCACGGACTTGATCTTCCAAGGTAGGAGCAATTTGGAGATTTGCAAGAAAACCCTGCGGAACAACTTGGAGGTTGAGTTTCCTGAATGCTTCACAAAGCTCAGGCTGGTACGGCTTGATAAGAAGGCTGTTGCAATATGCCTTTTGGTCATACTGAGTCCATTAAGTTGATCTAGGTTTTCAATCTCGGTGCAACCGATTAGAACAATTCGATCCCACCGAGTTGCAGTAACTGCTAGCAGTTTTGCATCTCTGTGCCACCAAGTCGTTCCACTCGGTCACACTGACATGGTTTGGATATATATACCCACGGGCTGAACCTTGGAAAGTTTTCTGAATCTTTTCACCCGCGCCTATTCAGCTCTGCCGACTCGAGGTCTCTGGATCATCCTCTCGTTGCCAGCGACCCCCTATCGCTGGTCTCCGCCACTGTCAACGGGAATCTCCACCACCGTTTTCATCGTAGAGAACTCATTGCCGAGTTAGGGTATGAGTTCGACCCTTTGTGTTCTCTCAATCTGATTCCTAGCACAAAGTCAATGCCATGTTTCTTGCCACGTTTGAGATCATCTGGTCCAACGAACACTCTCTTTATATTAGATTTGATTTTAGGGTTAGGTTTCCGCCGAACTCATCTTGGACCGACCGAGTTGTAGAAATCGGTATCACCGCTTTGGCTTAGGCCATTGCACTTGTAGCGTTCGGTCTGACCAAAACTTACAAATTGGTGCGATCGAGTTCAACTCTTAGTGAAACCCTAGCAATCTCGGAGTCATCGAACTGTGTCTCGGTCTGACCGATTTCACCAGTTTAGGCTCTCAAAGTTGCTTCGGTGTCACCTAGTTTAACAAATCGGTAGCTCCAAAATGCTTTTTGTAGAAACCTAAAACTAAGTTTTTCACTCACTTGTTTTGCAAAATCTTTGCACTTTGTGATGCTCATACACTCTACCTCAACTATATCTATTCACAGGGTCAGCTTGCAGTTTCAGATTTGTTTGAGGGCAGTGACAGTCAGAACAGGTCAGTGGAGCAAGCAGAACTGAGTGAGGGATCTAGTCCCTCCAACAACAGCTACTATGCGAGCAGCAGAAGCACTCCAAGCAATCTGCCAAAGGCTGCCACAAAGACAAGGAAGAAGAATTTTTTTGATAGTGAGGATGAAGACTTTATGGCTGATGAGGAAGTCACTTCAAAGATGAAGGCTGTCAACAAAGAGTGAAGCCTGGTCTAAACAAGAAGGCCCCTACCAGAGCTCCAATGTCAAAAGTCAGAGCGTCCACACAAGAAACCATGGTGTGTACTCTTGAAACAAGAGATGATGAGCCAGCAGGATCCAAGAAGAGAGCTAGGAAGACTACTGCCAGAGTGATTGGCAAGCCATCTATGAGAGATGATGATGATGCTGATAATGATGTTGATGAGCCTGTTGCACCTGCTGCAAAGACTCAGCAGATGATGGGGGGTGCCATTAATGCTAGGGCTGCTCCATCAAAGCCCAAAGCCGCCCCCAAATCTTCAACACCCAAGAGATCCACCATAGACATTCCTGCAGCTGAGAAGAACAAGGCCCCAGTGCTAGATGTTCCAGAGGAAGAGCAAGATCAAGAAGAAGAATCCTCAGATGATGATGAGTCCATGATACTCAGGAAACTTAAGCCAAAAATTCCAGATCACAATGATGCCCATCTTGTTGCTGAAAACATGAAACTGAGAAAGGATGCATGTCTGAGACATTGGAGACAGACCGATCCATATGCTACCAGAAGGAGAACAATTGTGGACTACATATTTCACACCAAGGAACAGCAGGACTTCTATGAGACAGTCTTGTTGGACAAGAAGCCCATTGTTTGTGACTGGAAGTGGGTTGACTGGAAATACATCGACAAGCATGTTGATTTCTTTCTAGGTGTGCATGAAAGCTTCATGCAGAATGAAGTTGACAAGTTTGTTGGGAAGAAGCTGACCATATGGAACGATCAGATGATCATGCAATTCTACTCCACTGCTCATTTCTATCCAGATGGTAGAATTGTATGGATGACTGAAGGAACAAGGTACCAATCAACTATTGGTGAATGGGCAAGTTTGACTAACGCCCCCAAGGACTATGAGAATGACACAGATGTGTATGCCAAGTCCAGGAAGGATCATGACTCTATGGAAAACATGTAAAAGCCAATTCCTGGCAATGACTTGAAGACTCACAAGTTTGGCTCTATATATCATCTGATGTTTGGACTGACCACCATCAACACCATATTGAGGCACACTCTGTTGCCCAAGTCAGGAGATCATAGAATGATTCGTGGTCACTCCATTAACTTGCTCCACATGTTTGATGTTCCACAAAAGTTCAAGGTCATGAGCCTGATTGTGGAGACAATCAAGAGGACAACAACAGACCAGAAGAGGTCTTGTTGATATGCCTCTCACATTTAGATGCTTATCAACTCTAGATTGGTAAAAGGGACATATCTGCTTGACAAGAGGCATCTACCTCTTTGGCCAGAATTTGAGGACAATGAAGTTGTCATGGATGCATCCCATCCTACTTCTGTTGAAGGCCAAGAGAAGATTGCACGAGCAAAAGCAGCCAAGATAGCAAGTGCTTCTAGAGCTTCCAAGACCAAGCAAGCTCAGCCCAGTTATCTGCTCAAGGCCACTCTGAGGATTGAGAAGAGATTGGCCAACTTGACTCAGAATCAAGCAAGCCTTGAGAGGATCATTGAGACTAAGTTCTATGATCTAGATGTGAAGGTCACAGAGATCCATACTACTGTGGAGAAGCTCATGGAAGATGCTGAGGACAGATATACAACAAATGCTTTTCAGAGAGTCCCGAGAGGACCAAGATCTTCAGCTATGCCAGTTGTCGAGCCCAAGTCTACACTTTCAGCTCCTGCAGCCACTGCCACAGTTGTTCCTCCAGTACCAACACCTCCAGTTCCACAGACTTCATCGAAAGCTTTTGTAGATGCTCTTATCTCCATGCCATCTACGTACACCGGAGCCACCAGTGAAAAGACTTCTTCAGCCGCTCCCGGAGATCGTGCCTAGAGTGCCATATAGCAGTATGCATTTTCGAGCTTTTTGGTAACTTGTTGCCAAAGGGGGAGAAAGTGTATAGATCATTAGGCTTCGAGAGAGAGTGCCTTGCTTCTCTTTGTTGGTTTTTGCTTGCTACTTCGTTTGATTGTTTGGTTATTGCTACAATTTTCTTATGTGTGTGAGATACTTTTTGTGCTTGATCATATCATACTATGCTTAATGTGTGCCCATTTGATTGTGTATGATCATTCACTTGTTATTTTGGTAATGAGTGCTTATTGCTTAAATCTTATCACTTTGAGCGCTCCACCAAGATGTATGTGACATGGAAGAGTAACCCATGATCCTAATCAATTGTGCATTTGGATTCGAAAGAAAATCTTTAATAATCAAATACTTCTCAAAGTGACGATATATTTCATTCTTATTATCATTTGTCGAAGCTTTGATCTATATGTTGTCATCAATTACCAAAAAGGGCACTAGTACAGCGAGGTGCTATACAAACGGTTTTAAACCCCTTTCCGCAATGGCATTTGGAACCGACACCTAGTGAGTGTGGGCGATAGGGGGGTCCTTCCCACACGACCCAGAAACCGTTGGGGATATGCCCTCTTGGCACACACGCTTGGCAAAATGAGGTCGTGTGCGACCCGCGAGCGACCAAATACGGTTATACATACAGTAGTGCTAAGAAAATAAAATTATACAGGCGAAATCATTTCCGGTCATTAGTACATCCCATATAGTTAGTTCCCGGTAAATGTTTCCCTCCGTATATACATCCCACACATTCGCTCCAAGGAAAACTTTTCTGTTCGCAGGTAAAACACACAGAATTTTCCCCGTTAAATCGTTTGCGATAATGTTTCCATTGCACATGGTATTAACAATTTTATCGTTTGCGTTATTGAATCCATCACACATAGTTTTTATATGGTAAAAGTTTGCGCCAGGTGTCCTAATGCAAATGGTTTATTCCTAGAAACTGTGTGCATTATTGAATGCATCACAAGCGGTGTTTTCTCAATAACCGTTTTCAATAGGAAACCCAATTAGCAGGCTAATTATTCTATTATTAATAATCCATTTATTAATCTAATTGACATTTCATATTAAGCACACAATATATTTCATTTTCATAATTGAAATACATCAGAGTACAACATCATATAGCTTCAGCACTCAGCTACCCAATTACACAACTGCACCAGCACCAAGTTTCACATGCAACATCTATAGCCTTTCGAAATTAGCAACATAGACGATACATAGACAGATGTATCTCATCTGGAAAACTGCTAAAGCAGAAGGCGAATATTGAGCCTTCATTGATGTTGAAGGTCTTTGCAACTTTAGGCCAGTGCCTGTGGATAATTGACCGTCCATCCTTCATCCTCTTCAGGAACACTTCAATGTTGAACTGTGGGTGTTGTATGAGTACCTTCCTCACCTCCTGACCGTACAGGTGGATTGAGAGGTAATCATCAGTGAACTGCTTTGGAAAGGCCTGAAAACAAGGATGTGCATAAATATCTTCTCTATATTGGAAATGGGGCAAAGGAATAAAAAAGGCAAGGTATAATAGTTACTACCATCCTGTAGTGAACTGATGTGTTCTTCATTGTGTAGACAAAGATCTTGTTTTTTTGTCTCTAATTTCTTTATCCTAACAATCTTTCTGAGTTTCTTGACTTGACTGATATTCATGGACAACTAATTTCCCCATATGCAAAAAGGGTCTAAAAGTGGGTCAAAACCTCTGACAGCAGGACCTACATGTGCAAGACCAAATTGTTAAAAACCTAAATATTAGAATGGTTACTGCAATTGCACAATAATGTGCTATTAGACAAAGGACCATGCACGTGCTAACCTCGATTTTAAACCTCGGTGCTTCCCATTGTTTCCCTGCAACACATATAAGGTAGTGAGTCATCAGGTTAAGTAAGGGTTCACATGCTATCAGTACAATATGTTGATGAAAAATAAGCACAATGCAGATTCATTAGATTAATTCAAGCCACATGGAAAACCCATTTATCCAAACCAAGCATGATTAAGAACTAGAAAATATATCACTTGTATATGTTTCTCATGTATTAAGTTTAGCCAAATTTGATTTATTCCTCACATGCAAAACAATACAAAATTCTACCCACGGCAATTGGGCATCGCATTGCAGAATTCAACCAAGCAGTTAACTAAACACCACAACAAATGAATCACACATTAACTAAGCACCACATTGCACAATATAACATACTCCTAATAGAAGATTAGATAGTTAACCAAACCAAGCATGCTTAACAACTTGGATATACAACAATTGTATTTGTTTCTCATGTATTTACTACATCCAAATTCAATTTATTCCTCACATGGTATACAATAACATAATGCACCCACAACTATTGAACATCGCATTGTATAATTGAACCAAATAGTTAACTAAACAACACAATAAATGAACCAAACGTTAACTGAGCACCACATTGCACAATATAACATACTCCTAATAGAAGATCAGACAGTTAACCAAACCAAGCATGCTTAACAACTTGGAAATATAGCAATTGTATTTGTTTCTCATGTATTTAGTACAACCAAATTTGATTTACTTCTCACATGGTATACAATAACATAATGCACACACAACTATTGAACATCGCATTGCAGAATTGAACCAGACAGTTAACTAAACACCACAACACAAATGAACCAAACGTTAACTGAGCACCACATTGCACAATGTATAACCAAACCAAGCAAGCTTGACAACTTGGAAATATAGCAATTGTATTCATTTCTCATGTATTTTGTAAAGATAAATTCGATTTATTTCTCACATGGAAGACAATACAAAATTGCAGCCTGAAGAATTGAACATCACATTTGTAGAGTGAAACCAAATAGTTAACTGAAGATGGCAACTAATTAACCAAACAGTTAATAAGTGAGCACCACACTGCACGACATATAGAACATATGCAATAGAGCAATAGATTGCATAGTAAAATTAGATAGCACAATTCACTAAAATTTATTAAGGAAAGGAAGGAGGAGCACACGCAACGGGTAAACCGAGCATGCTTAACTGGCGTAGCTAGCAAATGGCAAGGTGCTCCTCCAAGATCTGGGGGTCGGCATGAATGGCAGCCATCGCGACCTCACCGCGCGTGCGGCCGCGATTTGCTTCTCCACTGCCAAATGCTCATTGGGATCTTGGCTATACTGCGTGCACCATGGCTTAGGGCGGCGCTTATTTGGTGAAGGGGTCGCTCATTTGGGTGGAAGGTGTCGCGCTCGTGCCGGCGGTTAGGGCATGTGGGATGTGGAAGGAGGAGGAGGATCGGGGTCGGGTGTGGATTACCTGCCTGGATAGACGAGGCCGAGTAGCGTGAACGAGGGTCGCCGGCGAGGAGGCGACGCTGCAGGCAAGGAGTGAAGGTTTCAACTTGGAAAGGAAGGCGGAAACAGGGGAAATGTGGCTTTTTGTAAGGAGGAGGGGGCGGGGAGTTAGATATTTCTGCAGAAGCCGAAATTTTGGATTCGCTTCAGCGAAAAAACTAGCACGCAAAGTGTCATCAGACACGGTCCCTTATTCAGAACTGTGTACGATATGTGAACGTCACAAACGATTCAGATAGCTTAACCCGTGTGTGATGAGTTTGAACGTCAAAAAATTTGGTCCACAGCCCCTATCTTTCACCGGCGACGATTGAACAGTGAAATGATATTTGAGGAGCGGGCAAGTGTGCTTGGCACTCCAACGGTGCTCCAAGATATTTTGTGCTGCATCTCACACGGTTGGTGCTAAGAAACTGTGTGCGATCTACTTGATTTTTCTTCTTGATTTGAATTACATAATGAGGTCACAGCTGCAAAGGATGGTGATTGAATTGCTAGAAATTTTATCTGCAATGAACATGCAACAATAGGTCTGTCGTCAAAAAATTAGAATTATTCAGGGTTCGTTTGCACGTTTTTATACATTAACTTGGATGTGTAGGCATTTCAGGTGCATAGTTCAAATTTGAACTACATGCACATGCTCCAGTGCATATAAACGGGTTGACAAAAATCAAAGTTGTGTCCTTGGTTGCATGCTTAGGCCCCATGCAAGAAATGGGAATGAATGCCAAACTCCCTGCCACCGTCACTCGACCGCGAACATTGAGATACCTGTTTCTTAAATTCTAGTAAATCCAAAACTCGTCTGAAATTCATGGAACTTGGCATGCTATCATGGCAGCGGCATCAACATGCCATGGTACAAAATTTGTCCCATTTGGGGCTGGTTTGGGTATATGCTTTTCACAAACCAGAGCTTCTCACAACAAGCGTGATGGTTTTGGTAGGGAACGTTCCACCTTTGGGGACGAAACAATATCTGTTGCCTCCTATTGCTTTCAAAAAAATTCTAGTGTCAACATAGAACAATAGGAGTGTTGTGTTTAATTTTGGAATTACTCAGGGTTCGTTTGCACGTTTTTATACATGAAATTGGTTTTCTAGGAATTTTATGTGCATAATTAAAATTTGAACTACATGCACGTGCTCCAGTGCATATAAATGGGTTGAAAAATCAAAGATGTGTCCTTGGTTGCATGCTTAGGTCCCATGCAAGAAATGGGAATGGATGCCAAACACCCTGGCACCGTCACTCGGCCGAAAACATTGAGATACCTGGTTTTTAAATTCTAGTAAATCCAAAACTCGTCTGAAATTCATGGAACTTGGCATGCTAATATGGTAGTGGAATCAACGTGCCGTGGTAAAATTCTTGTCCCATATGGGGTATGTTTGGGTATAAACTACTCACAAACCAGAACTTCTCACAACAAGCGTGATGGTTTCGATAGGGAACGTGCCACCTGTGGGGACAAAACGATATCCGTTGCCTCTTAATGCTTTCACAAATTTTCTAGTGTCAACATAGAACAACAGGAGTGTTGTGTTTAATTTTGGAATTATTCAGGGTTCGTTTGGACATTTTTATACATTAAGTTGGTTTTCTAGGCATTTTATGTGCATAATTTAAATTTTGAACTATACATGCACGTGCTCCAGTGCATATAAACTGGTTGAAAAATCAAAGTTGTGTCCTTGGTTGCATGCTTACGTCCCATGCAAGAAATGGGAATGAATTTCAAACACCCTGCCACCGTCACTCGGCCGGAAACATTGAGATACCTAGTTTTTAAATTCTAGTAAATCCAAAATTCGTCTGAAGTTCATGGAACTTGGCATGCTATCATGGCAGCGGCATCAACATGTCGTGGTAAATTTTTTGTCCCATTTGGGGCTGGTTTGGGTATAAGCTTCTCACAAACCAGAGCTTCTCACAACAAGCGTGATGGTTTCCGTAGGGAACGTGCCACCTTTGGGGACGAAACGATATTCGTTGCCTCTTATTGCTTTCACAAATTTTCTAGTGTCAACATAGAACAACAGGAGTGTTGTGTTTAATTTTGGAATTATTCAGGGTTCGTTTGGACGTTTTTATACATTAACTTGGTTTTCTAGGCATTTTATGTGCATAATTCAAATTTGAACTGTACATGCACGTGCTCCAGTGCATCTAAACGGGTTGAAAAATCAAAGTTGTGTCCTTGGTTGCATGCTTACGTCCCATGCAAGAAATGGGAATGAATTTCAAACACCCTACCACCGTCACTCGGCCGGAAACATTGAGATACCTGGTTTTTAAATTGTAGTAAATCCAAAACTCGTCTGAAATTCAGGGAACTTGGCATGCTATCATGGAGCGGCATCAACATGACGTGGTAAAATTCTTGTCCGATCTGGGGAAGGTTTGGGTATAAGCTTCTCACACAAACCAGAGCTTCTCACAACAAGCGTGATGGTTTCGGTAGGGAACGTGCCACCTGTGGGGACAAAACGGTATTCGCTGCCTCTTATTGCTTTGACAAATTTTCTAGTGTCAACATAGAACAACAGGAGTGTTGTGTTTAATTTTGGAATTATTCAGGGTCCGTTTGGACATTTTTATAAATTAACTTGGTTTTCTAGGTATTTTGTGTGCATAATTCAAATTTGAACTATACATGCACGTGCTCCAGTGCATATAAACGGGTTGAAAAATCAAAGTTGTGTCCTTGGTTGCATGCTTACGTCACATGCAAGAAATGGGAATGAATTTCAAACACTCTGCCACCGTCACTCAGCCGGAAACATTGAGATACCTGGTTTTTAAATTGTAGTAAATCCAAAACTCGTCTAAAATTCAGGGAACTTGGTATGCTATCATGGAGCGGCATCAACATGCCATGGTAAAATTCTTGTCCGATCTGGGGAAGGATTGGGTATAAGCTTCTCGCAAACCAGAGCTTCTCACAACAAGCGTCATGGTTTCGGTAGGGAAGGTGCCACCATGAAACGATATTCGTTGCCTCTTATTGCTTTCAAAAAAATTCTAGTGTGAACATAGAACAACAAGAGTGCTTTGTCTAATTTTGCACTTTTTCGAGGTTTGTGTGGACAGTTTTATACATTAACTGGACTTTGTAGGCATTTTATGTGCATAATTCAAATTTGAACTACATGCACATGCTCCAGTGCATATAAAAGGGTTGAAAAATCAAATATGTGTCCTTCGTTGCATGCTTAGGTCACATGCAAGAAATGGGAATGTATTTCAAACACCAGGGCCCTGTTGATTGCCGGCAAAACTTTGTGATACTTTGTTTTAAAATTCTAGTAAATCCAAAACTCATCTCCAATGCAGTATTTGTGCAGCTCTTGATCGCAAACGTTTTAGTTAGAACACACGTATGAAAACCGACAGCTTCCCCAGGAAGCCATGAGAAAATGTGCCGAGCAGGATTTCTGCAGCTCTTGATCGCAAACGTTTTAGGTAGAACACCCGTATGCAAAGTGAGAGCTAAGGTCTTCCCCCTTAAGTCGAGGGAAAAATCGCATCGCAGGATTTGTGCATCCCTTCAACGCAAACGGTTGTTTTGGGTGAGCCGTCTGCAACCACATACAAATAATTTGTCAATCCTTTTAACACTGCGATTTGTCAAAATATGCAGCTCAAAATCACTAGCACTATCTAATTTTTGCAACTAAAATTCAGTAATTAAGCATAGATTTCATTCCTGGATTAAGCAGTCGTTCTTAATTTATACAAACAGTCCAACTCGAGACTGAACCGACCAAACTTTTCCCAAATTGTTGCCAACCACGTACTGAAATAGCTAGTTCAACTATATATACTAGCTAATTTTAAGTACGTTGTACAGTTCCACCACATCTATAGTCAGATGAACTGAACAAAATTGCCCCTAAATACTAGTATTACCACTACGGAGGGGCTTTGTGCTACTTTCGGCTGCTGATCTCCTCTGCTGAGCGCGCTCAGTAAGAGGCAGAGGAGGAGGAGGAGCCTACCGACGAGCTGGACAACTGCAATACGGTGCCTGCCGCTGCTGCATGTTCAGCGACGCTCGCCAGCTCGAACGCCCACTGCCGCTCCAGACGAACCCTCTGAAAGATGTTTGACTGCTCGTAGATCTCTTGATTCCTCGCCTCTACGTTGGTGTGTGCTGCGGCCACGGCTGCGGTAAGGCTCTTTGCATGCTCGACGAGGCGCTCCTCCTCCTCCCGCAGGAACTCGATGTAGCACGCAAGGTCACTGACGCATGTGCGGGCCTCCACCTCCGCCTCCCTCCTTCGGGCAGCAGTGGCGGAGCGGGTGAAGATCTCGGTGGTCGACGGTTGGCTGGCGGCCACGGTGGCTGACGATGGGGTGGCGGCCATGATGGCCACCTCCGGCCTTTTGGCCATGGTGGCGTAGCGGGTGATGGCCGGCAGTGGGGTGGAGGCCATGACGGCTGAGGGAGTCATGTATACAGGGTTCCTCGGTCATCCAGGTCGCTGAAGTTGGGCCGCATTGACGGGCCGCATAAAGAAGAAGAAGAAGGTCGTCCCCCGTATTCGGTCAGGACTCCTATGTACGTAGAAAGGCAGGTGTAGAGTCCGGATGTACCAATTTATTCCTCCCCAAGTCACCCTTGTAAACCCTAGGTCCCCTCTGGTGTGTATATAAGCCGAGGGGTTTAGTCTGTAGTAGGGATCATCTTCATAATATCCTCATAGGCTAGACCTAGGGTTTAGTCATCACGATCTCGAGGTAGATCAACTCCTGTACACATATTCATCCATACTAATATAGCAGGAAGTAGGGTATTACCTCGATCGAGAGGGCATGAACCTGGGTAAACATCGTGTCCCCAGCCTCCTGTTACCATCGATCCTCTAGACGCATAGCTTGGGCCTCCCTACCCGAGATCTGCCAGTTTTGACATCGACAATGGTGCTTTCAATGAGATCTCCGCTGTGCCCCCACCACGAGCAGTCGATGGCGCGTCCCGTCATCAACGACGGAATCACCCTCGAAAATAATCTGGCTATCGGCCAGATCCTCCAACTCGGTGAGTTCGTTGTATGCGCCCGCATGGCCTCTAGGCCGGCCGCACTTCCTGCGGCCATCGAGCATCACCTCTATGCCGATCTCGGCTACTCTGATGACGCGACTTCGGTAGAACTCTCGCCCATAAATGAGCTGCTGGATCGCATCGCCGTCCTAGGGCTTTCATCGCCAGGAGATCAAATCAGACTTAAATCCGACCATGATGAGATCGCCCCTTTTCCGATCGCTCATCTAGTAGTAGCAGTGGAGGATGGAGCCATAGAGACTTCTCCTCTCCAGACGGAGACCGCAACAGTCCGGATCTCCAAACCCATCGAGCCGAACACCTCCCAGTTAGGAGACGCACTATGTTCTTTGAGCTCTGGGACCAATGCCCGACCCGAAGGGCAATGAGACTCCATCGAATCTGGATTGCCACCATCTGAGGTTGCTAAAACCCCGAATATCACTCTGGGTCAGGATTCAAAATTTCCAACACCCACCCACCCTGGGAAAAACTTTTCAAGTAAATCGGGAATCCCGTACATAGATGACCTCGCGAACATACAACAGCAGCCCAAGGAAACGGTCAACCACTTCTGGGCCAGATTCCTACTAATAAAAAACAAGGTCAGGGACTATTGCGATGACAAAGCGGCCTCTCTATTTCACCGCAATTACACGGACGAGGGAGTCTTGAACGCCCTCAACCGACGTCGTGTTCTGAGTTTCACAGAATTATCGCAGTTAGTACGGAAGTACCGCGCAATGGAAAATACTTGGAAAGCCCAGAATACACCTCTAGAACAGTCCATATCCGGACAGTACATTATCAAAGCTAAATGTACTTACCCTAGTTGGTCATCCGATAGCATTCATATTGGCAAGAGGAACAAGCCTCTTTTAAGGCACAGGTCCGTACTGGACGAACTACTCGATACACCTTAACAAATACATGCAACCCCGGATAATATCCAAAGCCATCACCTTAGAGCATGTTGGGTACTCCGGCAGGTAGCAAAGAGCGGTACACTAATGCTTGCCACCACCGCACCAAGGGAGAAAGACATCGATGTCTTCACTGACTTCGAGACATTCTCCTCAAATAACCGTCACAAGAGAGCAAATCGTGAACTTGCCGAGGTTTACTAAATTAGCTCTGCAAGCCCATGGAGCGACACGGCAATTAGTTTTTCTGCCGAAGACGCACCTCGAGTCCGACCAATCCGAGCACTAGCAGCTCTTGTACTAGACCCAATAGTAGATGGCTTCCGCCTCGCTAAAGTACTTAGGAAGCGGACTAAACCTCATATATGAGGAAACGCTTGAAAATGCGGGTAGAGAAATCCCACATTGAGCACACCAACACAACCTTTAGAGGAATTATGCCAAGCCGTGAGGCCAAGTGTTCGGGAAGCATTAAGCTCAATGTAGTGTTCGGCTCACCCGACAACTACAGGTCGGAAGAACTACTCTTCCACATTGTGCCCTTTCATAGCGGATACCACACCCTTCTCGGACGTGACGCTTTCTCACGCTTTCAAGCTATACCCCATTAGAATACATGAAGCTTAAAATGCTAGGGGCCAACGGGGTGATCACAATAATAAGTGATCGGATAGAGCACTCCGCGCCGGAAACAAAATGACATCCTTAGCCTTAGAGGCATTATCCGAAGCTCTCACGGCTGAAGAACTAACCACCCTGCGATCAAAGGTGGATGCCGACGATGTCATCCTCGCCAAAAGATTGAAGTCTACCTCCTTCAAGCCAGCCGATGAAATCATCAAATGCCAAGTGCACCCAACAGACCCTAACAAGACGGCATCCATCGGGGCATAGCTGGATAAGGTGGTAGACATCACGTTACGCGCCTTCCTTCTGGGAAATTGGAATATATTCGCCTGGCACCCTTCAGACATGCCGGGAATCCCACGTAGGCTGGCCGAACACAGCCTCAATATTATTAAAGGTTTCAAACCAGTCAAGCAGTCACTGCGACGATTTTCCGAACCCAAAAGACAAGCAATGGGAGAAGAGCTAGCCAAACTATTGGAAGCCGGATTCATCAAAGAAATTAAACATCCGGATTGGCTAGCCAACCTAGTCATGGTACTGAAGAAGGATAAATCATGGCGCCTCTATGTTGGTTTTACAGACCTAAATAAAGCTTGCCCAAAGGATCCCTTTCATTTGCCCTACATTGACCAAATTGTCGATGCAACAGCCGGACACGACTCACTGTGCTTCCTAGATGATTATTCCGGATACCATCAGATAGAGATGAAGGAATCCGATCAGGCCGCAACGGCATTTATCACCCCGTACGGCCCCTTTTGTTTCAACACTATGCCCTTTGGACTCAAAAACGCTGGTGCCACATATCAACGCATGATTCAAACATGCTTAGAAAAACAAATTGCAAAACTGTGGAGGCATATGTTGATGATGTAGTCGTAAAGACCAAACACGTCGAGACCTTGGTGGATGATCTCCGCCTTACGTTTGCCAACCTCCGAGAATATGACATATGGCTCAATCTGGAAAAATGTGTCTTCGGCGTTCCAGCCGGAAAATTATTAGGGTTCATCGTATCCCATAGAGGAATCGAAGCTAACCCAGCCAAAATCCGGGCCTTGTCAGAACTCAAAATACCAACCGATCTCAAGCAAGTGCAAAAACTAGAAGGCTGTGTAGCGGCTTTAAGCCGCTTCCTCTCCAGGTTAGGAGAAAAAACATTGCCACTTTACAGATTGCTACGGCGCACTGGCAATTTCGCATGGACAAATGCGGCCACAACAGGATTGGAAGAAATGAAGGCTCTACTAGCAAGCAACCCAATCCTAGCCGCCCTCGGTGTTGGCGAACCAATGTTGCTGTACATATCAGCCACTCACCAGGTGGTGAGTGACGTGCTCGTCGTCGAACGAGCCGAAGAGGGACATAAATTCCTCGTTCAAAAGCACGTATAATATGTATCCGAGGTTCTCACAACGTGTAAGTCAAGGTACCCCCACTATCAGAAAATTGCCTATGCGGTCTTCATGTCATCTCGGAAACTCTGACACTACTTTCAAGAGTGTTTGATCACAGTGGCATCGGAGGTACCACTCAACGATATTATCAACAATAAAGACGCCACGGGACGCATAGCCAAATGGGCCATTGAGCTCTTACCGTTCGAAATATCCTACAAGCCGCGCCGGACTATTAAATCCCAGGTGCTGGCCAACTTTGTCGCAGAATGGACCGAAGCCGAACTCCCTAAAGAGTAGGGCTCATACTCCCACTGGACTATGTACTTCGACGGTTCCAAAATGCTAGTCGGGCTGGGGGCCGGTGTAATACTGACATCTCCAACAGGGGATACAGTTCGGTATGTTTTACATATTATGTATACGGACTCGAACAATGCGGCCGAATATGAGGCCCTACTGCATGGTCTCCGACTAGCGGTATCCATGGGCATACAACGCCTCGAGGTATGCGAAGACTCAAACCTCGCCATCTCCCAAATTAATGGGGATTTTGATGCGAAGGATTCAAAAGTGGCAGCTTATCGCAATGCCATATTGAAAATATCAGCTCGATTTGAGGGGTTGGAATTCCATCACATAGCTCGGGATAATAACCAGGCCGCTGACGTACTATCGTGCATGGGAGCTAAACGCGACCCCGTCCCATCGAACACATTTGTGGAGCAGTTGTTCAAGCCATCAGTAACGTGGCAGGACGCGAGCGGCGATACAAATACGGATCCGAACACACCCCAGTCGAACTCAATCACGACATCATCGGAGATCAAAGCATGGAGATAACCCCTTCGGCTCTCAAAATCATGGCTGTCATAGCCCCCTGGATAGAGCCTTTCCTAGCTTACCTTAATAGGCAGTAACTCCCCGATGATCAAAATGAGGTCCGCCGCATAATCCGGTGCTCTAAAGCCCACAAAGTTCACGAAGGTGAACTATACAAGAAAAGCACAACTGGTATTCTCCAAAGGTGCATCTCCGAAGAGGAGGGAAGGCGAATTCTCACAGAAATACATGCTGGAATGGGCGGTCACCGTGCCGCATCAAGGGCGCTCGTAGGCAAAGCTTTTCGCGCTGGCTTTTACTGGCCTACCGCCCGAGCAGATGCCCAATCCTTAGTCCAACACTGCGTTGGCTGCCAGCTCTTTGCAAATCAAAGTCACATGCCTCCCACCGCACTGAGAACAATCCCCATTACTTGGCCTTTTGCGGTCTGGGACATGATATGGTCGGACCCCTTAAAGGGGGAAGTCATAAAAAAATACTTACTGGTGATGGTAGATAAGTTCACTAAGTGGATAGAGGCCAAGCCAGTAAAAACAGCTGAAGCAGGGCCTGTGATAGATTTTATATCTAGCACAGTACACCGTTATGGTGTCCCGCGTAGTATTATCACAGATAATGGCTCCAATTTCACAGCTGACGAGGTAAAAAATTGGTGCACAAAGTTGGGTATAAAACTCGACTACGCTTCCGTATACCATGCTCAAACAAATGGTCAGGTCGAAAGGGCCAATGGTCTGATTATGAGCGGCATTAAACCCCGACTAGTGCGCTCCCTATGGGAGTCTGATAAATACTGGGTCGAAGAGCTTAACTCCGTACTCTGGGGGTTGCGGACCACTCCTAATCGCACGACCGGATATACACCCTTTTTCATGGTGTACGGCGGAGAGGCTATTCTGCCCTGCAACATTATTAATGACTCACCTAGAGTGCGCATGTACGAGGAAAGGGAGGCCGAGTTAGATCAGCAGGACGACCTAGATGGACTTGAAGAGGAGCGCAATACAGCGCTAGCACATTCCGCATTCTACCAACAACAGGCTAGGCGATACTAGAGCAGAGAAATGCGGGCCAAGACATACAACGATGGCAAACTCGTTTTACGCCTCCCAGAGAAGAAAAAGGACAAGCTCAAACCAAAATGGGAGGGCCCCTTCATTATTGATGAAGTACTCACCGGTGGACCTTATCGCCTTCGCAATGCACAGGACAACCGCCTTGAGCCGAACCCTTGGATCTCTGCCAGGCTCCGACGATTTTATGGATAGTTCGGTAGCAATTTCTTCCTCTTTATAAGTTGGGTCTTGTTTTTTACTTTTTTATGTCTCCCCCTTTTTTCTCTCTTTACATTTTCTTGGCAAGTATTCGGCTCACCCGAACTGCCACATGACGAGTACGTCCTCAAATATACATGGGGGCTTCTTTAACGAAGCCCATTAATCAATAAAGCTTCTTGCTTAAAAATGTCGCATGTTTATACAGTTCATCCTTGCCATTATATGCACCAATATGACTTAAGTTCTGGCCAAGCTGGGTTGCCTGGCTCCTATGCTTACCCCTACGTTTCCGATTGTTCGGCTAGGGCGTAAAGGGAGCACCTCTACGATTGTGACAGCCGGGTAATCCGGATATGTACCTCAGACTGGGTGAAGCCGAAAGCTAGCGCTCTTAAGGGAATAATCGGTCGGCGGACACACGACATATCGCATTCTAAAGCGTATTTTAATTATCAGAGGAGATGGCTTCCTACCATCTTCTCATAGTATCGAAAAGCCCAGGCTCGTATCTTCATGCACGCCCACCCAGGGAAAGGAACCCCTAACGGAACTATTCTCTCTGGAAGATGTTTCTTACGTTAAATAGTAATATAACATAACTCCCCGAACTCAGTTCGTCTGTTCAAGCAATTATGACTGGAATGCTTGGTTTCCGAACATATGATGTGCTTTACCACAGATATAGTATTCGGAAACACTCTACCCTTTGGGTTTATGGAGGTTGAAGCAAATGGTTGGCCATGACAAACTTTATATAAATTCGGCCAGAGATAAGTTTGATGGTAAAAGTACATTAATACATAGAATCAAACGACTACTCATTTTCTATTCCCTCTATCAGGCTGTCTAGCTTACAGTCCTATTGGGAAAGCTTGGCAGCTATCTCTACTTGGTTATGAACCAAATGCGGAGGAATTTCCTGTCCATCGGACCCTCGAGGTCCCACACGGGCCATGTGATTTGGATCAAGACGAGTGTAGCACGTCTTCACCATAGCCCATGCTTCTCAAGCACCCATACGGCATGCTGACGCTTTCCATAGTTCGAAGTGGCGCCGACACCATTGAACAGGTCCGCCAGATCCTCCATAGATTCTGGAGGGGAGTCGCCAGGCCATAGAGCTCTTGCCATACTCTTCATGGCCTTCCGAGCCCGTTCATGGCGCCTGGAAAGCTCTTGCAATACATCGCCCTCAAAACCGGATACTCCGCCTTCAGCTTGACCAGTCAATAAACCTGCAAGAAAAGTTTTTATAAGAAACTTTCAAACTGAGAGACTATAAGGAGAGCTAGGTATAAGAGACATACTGAACATGGTGCTCTTTAGCCTCCGGTTCTCTTCCAAGGCGCTGGAGAGTTGGGCCTTTACGCCCTTTAGCTCTTGTTTGAGCCTAATTATTCCATCCTGCACTTGGTTCCTTTTTTTCCATAGCTTGCGTTAGTGCACGCTCGCCAGCAGCTTTTTCCTCTTCGACAAATTTCTTGTCAGCTAGGGCAATGATACGTCCAAAATGCATCACTATTTTGTATCATAATTTATCCTTATTCATTGATATATTTCACATTACGATGATGTTCTTATGTTGTTTTGGCCTATTTTACACAGTTTGCAACTTTCCGGTGCCGAAGCAGCAGACGCAGGGTTCAGCGGTAAAAAGTGGACGCTGAGTTGCTGAAGAAGAATACCTCCAAATTACCTGAAAATCGACGGAGGATATTTTCCGGACGAATCACGAAGACATGCGAAAGGGCAACCAGAGGGGGGCCACAGGGTGCCCAGGCGCCCTGGGGGCGCCCCCCCTGGCCGCACCGGGGGGCGCCTGGAGCCCCTGGCCCACCTCCGGCTGCCCCCTTTTGCCTATATACTCTCCGTTATCCGAAAACCCTAAAAACGAGAGTTTTTACGGAGTTCCGCCGCCGCTCCGTGGCAGAAACCTACAGAGAAGAAAAAGCCATCTCCGGTGGGCAGATTCCGCCGGGGAGATCACCTCCCAGAAGGGGAGATCGTCGCCATCGTCATCACCATCGTCACGGGCATCATCGAGATCATCATCAACATCATCCCCAACACCAGCACCATCTCCATCTTCATCCAAATCTCATCTCACAATTGCAACTTGTGGTGTAACTCGTACTACCTATCCTGTCTACTCCATCGGTGTTGATTACTACTTTGTGGTGAATGCTATTGAGTTTTGTTGGAGAAATATTATTATGTCCAGATTGTTTATCACCCATTTATCTCCACTGATCATGATCTCTTTTATGTCTCGTGAGTAGTTACCTTAGTTCTTGAGGACATGGGGAAGGTCTTGTTGTTAGTAGTCATATGCTGTTGAAGTAATATGTGTTGTTTGATACTTAAGTTGTGTTGTCATTCTACTAGTGGTGTTGTGTGAGTCGAACACTCAACACTTTGCCTTATTAAGGACCTAGGAGAATACATTGTGTACAAAAAAATGCTTACGGTGGGTTGCCGGAGTGACATAAACCTGAACCCCAGTTCGCACGCTTTTGCATAAGGGAATAATGGATCCTCGATCGTATTGCTATGGTTAGGCTTTTGCCTTAAATTCTATCTTGTATTTGCGGATGCTTGCAAGGTGTTTAATCATAAGAGTGCACTCATCTTAGTCTAGAGAGTGTGCTAGCATAGATCCACCCACTCAACACTTATCAATACATAACATAGTATCGATACGGAATATGGCGAAAGCACATGACTACCTTTCCCGTGTGTCCTCAGGAACGCTTTAGCCTTTATAAGTTCAATTGCTAGGCCTCTCCTTTGCTAAGAAAGGATTGGGCCACTTGTTACTATCAGTGCCTTTTACATTGCTTGCTTTTACTTTCCTGTCGCTTATATCAAGAAAACCCCTAAAAAGTTATCTTTCAGTGCTTGCAGTAATTTCTTGCTCAGAATCGCTTATCAATACCTTCTGCTCCTCGTTGGGTTCGACACTCTTACTTATCGAAAACGCTGCAATAGATCCCTTACGGTTGTGGGTCATCAAGTACCGTTTTCTGGCGCCGTTGCCGGGGAGCGTAGCGCTATTGGTAAAGTGAAACTGGTAAGGAAGTTTTTATAATTCTGTTTTTATTTTTGCTATTGCTGCTCTTTGTCCTTATGGACAACCTTGTTATTGGATCGTTGCTTGCGGGAAGGCGCCCCACACCTGTGGTGGTTGCTCCTCCCCCTACTGAATTTGTGCCCTATAAAATACCAGCTGGTATTATCGATTATGTTTTGGCTAATCGTTATGCAGGAGACAGACATCCCGGTGAACACTTGCTATATTTGTCACAACTATGTTCATTATTTAAGCTTGCAGGTGTATCGAGGGAATTTGTCATGAGGAAATTGTTTGCCGTATCACTTATAGATAAAGCTTCAGATTGGTATAGGCTTCTCGATAACTCACACTTGCTTGACTGGCAGGAGCTTATGTCTCTCTTTTATACTAAGTTTTATCCTCTTCATGAAATTCATCGAGACAGGAACTATATCTATAACTTTAGGTCTCGTGACGGAGAAAGCATTGCTCAAGCTTGGGGGAGATTGAAGTCCCTAATGCTCAAATGCCCTATTCATAAGCTTCCCAAGGAAATTACACTTACAAATTTTTATGCCAGGCTTTCTCGTCAGGATAAGGAGATGATGGATGCCTCCTCTAGTGGGGTATTTCAGAAGAAGAGTGTTGAAGAAAGGTGGGATCTCATTGAAAGGATCCAGAGGAATACCAAAGATTGGGAAATTGATAAAGGTATTGAACCTGCTATAAATTATGAACATGATTATATTGAGAGCTATGTGAAAACTGATTACTTGAATACTTTTTGCTCTAAGATTGGTCTTGATTCCCATCTAGTGATTGATTTCTGTAAGAATTTTGCCTCTCACGTTGATTCTTTTAAAAAGAAGAGAGGCCAGCATCATGAACCTTTTAAAGAGCTACCTGTTGATATTCATGTTGCTGACCCTATTTTGCCTGCAGTTATATATGAACAGCCTCCTTTTCCCGCAAGGATAAGGGAGCACTCTCTTGTGACAGGCATAATAAATAAAAGTGAGAGAAGAGTTGATGAGCCTGAGGACCAGATCAGGGTCGATCCTCAAGTTGCATTGATTAAAGACCTTGTTACTAATGATGTTTTGGATTCCAATATAAATTTTTGTGCTGTTTCCACTAACCTTGTCACAGCCAAGAATAAAGGCCCAATTTCAGGTACTCCAGTGGTATCTGTTAAAATAGGAGATCACAATTATTATGGGCTATGCGATTTGGGATCGAGTGCAAGTGCTATCCCCTATTCACTTTATGAAGAGATCATCGGCGAGATTTCCCCTTGTGAACTTGAAGAAGTTGATGTTACCATTCATCTTGCAAACAGAACAACTATCTCTCCTATCGGAATTGTGAGGGACGTTGAAGTCCTATGTGGAAAGGTAAAATACCCTACCGACTTTCTAGTACTTGGTTCAGAGAGGGACAATTTTTGTCCAATTATTTTTGGAAGACCTTTTCTTAGAACTTGTGGAGCTATAATAGATTGCAAGAAAGGTAAAGTTTATGTTGAATTCGATGGTGAGCCATATGAATTTAATTTTTCTAAGTTCTCTAAGCAGCCTCGTGGTACCGATTTATCTAGTGATGATAAACTTATTGAAAGTATTGCTTCTATTGCTATTCCCCCTAATGATCCTTTGCAGCAATATATGGAGGACCACGAGAATGATTTGCATATGCAGGAAAGAAATGAACTAGATGAAATATTCTTGAGGCAACCTGCTATCCTGAAGCACAACCTTCCGGTTGAACCTTTGGGAATTTTATCAAAACCGAAAGAAGACCCGGTGTTCGATCTTAAACCTCTTCCCGATACGCTCAAGTATGCTTATTTAGATGAAAAGAAAGTATATCATGTTATTATCAATTCTAACCTTTCAGGATATGAAGAAGAGCGACTATTGGAAGTACTCCGTAAACACCGGGGCGCAATTGGCTATACCCTTGATGACCTTAAGGGGATTAGTCCATCTGATGCTAAACCAGTTGTTGATCATCAACGACAGTTGAACCCGAAGATGATGGATGTTGTGAGAACTGAGATTCTCAAGCTTCTAGCCGCAGGTATTATCTACCCTATAGCTGATAGTAAGTGGGTAAGCCCGGTACATTGTGTTCCTAAGAAAGGAGGTACAACTGTGGTTCCTAATGATAAAAATGAACTAATACCTCAGAGAATTATTATTGGATATAGAATGTGTATTGATTACAGGAAGTTGAACAAGGCAACCAGGAAGGATCACTACCCGTTGCCGTTCATCGACCAAATGCTTGAAAGGTTATCCAAAAATACCCACTTTTGTTATCTCGATGGTTATTCTGGCTTCTCTCAAATTCATGTTAACACTGCTGATCAAGAGAAGACCACTTTTACTTGTCCCTTTGGTACTTATGCTTACAGGCGTATGCCTTTTGGTTTATGTAATGCCCCTGCTACTTTTCAAAGGTGTATGTCTGCTATGTTTCATGGTTTCTGTGGGGATATTATGGAAGTCTTCATGGACGATTTCTCCGTCTATGGAACTTCTTTTGACCATTGTCTCCACAACCTTAATAAAGTTTTGCAGAGATGTGAGGAGATGAATTTGGTACTCAACTGGGAGAAGTGCCACTTCATGGTTAACGACGGAATTGTTCTTGGTCACAAGATTTCCGAAAGGGGAATTGAGGTGGACAAGGCCAAGATCGAAGCTATTGAGAGGATGCCCTATCCAAGGGACATCAAAGGTATTCGCAGTTTTCTTGGTCATGCTGGTTTCTATAGAAGATTTATTAAAGACTTTTCTAAGACCTCGAGGCCCCTCACTAATCTTCTCCAGAAGGACGTTCCTTTTGTATTTAATGAGGATTGAAAGGAAGCTTTTGAAGTTCTTAAGAAAGCTTTAATAACCACTCCTATAGTACAACCACCTGACTGGAATTTACCTTTTGAGATTATGTGTGATGCAAGTGATTTTGCTGTTGGAGTTGTTTTAGGACAAAGAGTTGATAAGAAATTGAATGTTATACATTATGCTAGTAAAACCCTTGATAGTGCTCAAAGGAATTATGCTACTACTGAGAAGGAATTCTTAGCTGTAGTATTTGCTTGTGATAAGTTTAGGCAGTATATTGTTGATTCCAAAGTTATTATTCATACTGATCATGCTGCCATTAAGTACCTTATGACAAAGAAGGATGCCAAGCCAAGGCTTATCAGATGGGTACTCCTTCTTCAAGAATTTGATTTGCAGATTGTTGATAGGAAAGGAGAAGACAATCCGGTGGCAGACAATCTTTCAAGGATGGAAGATATACCGCACGACCCCATCCCAGTCAACGACAGTTTTCCAGACGAACAACTTGCCGTTGTAAAAATACAATCTCTTTCCGATCCTTGGTATGCAGATTATGCTAATTTTATTGTTGCAAAGTATTTGCCTCCAGGTTTAACATTTCAGCAAAGGAAGAAGTTCTTTCATGATTTGAGGCACTACTTTTGGGATGACCCACATCTTTTCAAAGAAGGCCCCGACGGGATCGTGAGAAGATGCATACCGGAACATAAGCAGAAGGACATTCTCAGACAGTGTCATGATAGTCCCTATGGAGGACATCATGCCGGTGAGAGGACTGCACATAAGGTTCTTCAATCAGGTTTTTATTGGCCTACACTCTTTAAGGATGCTAGAAATTATGTTTTAGCCTGTGATAAATGTCAGAGAGTTGGTAACATTAGTAGAAGGAATGAGATGCCTATGAATTACTCACTAGTGATTGAACCTTTTGATTGTTGGGGTTTTGATTTTATGGGTCCTTTTCCTTCTTCGCACAAGTACACTCACATTTTAGTAGCTGTTGATTATGTGACCAAGTGGGTTGAAGCAATCCCCACTGAAAGTGCTGATCACAAGACATCTTTGAAAATGCTTAAAGATGTAATTTTTCCTAGGTTTGGTGTACCAAGGTATCTCATGACTGATGGAGGGTCACACTTCACGCACGAAGCTTTTAGAAAAGCTTTAGCCAAATACGATGTCAATCATAGAATTGCTTCACCATATCATCCTCAAACTAGTGGGCAAGTTGAGCTCACCAATAAAGAGATTAAGTTGATCTTACAGAAGACAGTAAACAGAAATAGAAAGGACTGGTCAAATAATTTAGGAGATGCTTTGTGGGCATATAGAACTGCTTACAAAAACCCCATGGGCATGTCCCCCTATAAGATGGTGTATGGCAAGGCTTGCCATTTGCCATTAGAGTTAGAGCACAAAGCTTTCTGGGCTGTTAGAGAGCTTAATGCTGACCCAAAATTAGCTGGTGAGAAGCGTCTCATGAACTTGACTTCTCTAGATGAATGGAGAAGTGAAGCTTACGAGAGCGCTAAAATGTTCAAGGAAAAGGTAAAGAAGTGGCATGATAGGAAGATTCTGAAACGTGAATTTAATGTTGGTGATAAAGTTTTGTTGTTTAGATCCCGTTTCAGGTTTTCTCCAGGCAAACAACTTTCCAGGTGGGAAGGGCCATTTCATATTGAAGAAGTTTATCGGTCTGGTGCAATTAAGATTAACAATTTTGAAGGCACCAAACCTCAAGTTGTGAATGGGCAAAGACTTAAGCATTACATAGCAGGAGACCCTCTCAATGTTGATGTGAATATAATATACACAACAACTCACGAAGAACATGTTGCAGCCCTATTTCAGACGCCAGCAGAAGCAGAATAAAGAAAAGGTATATATTACGGTAAGGAAACATCACGAACCGCCATAAAAGTTCTGTATTATGAGTTTTTGCAAAATTAGTAAAATTCTGAGCCTAAGTGGAGCCGGAGACAAGCTCCAGGGGGTCCAGGCGCCCCCCCGGCGCGCCCTACCTCCTGGCCGCGCCGGGAGGCCGCCTGGACACCCGGAAGTCCGTCTCCGACCCCGCTTTAGCCTGTTACCTTCCTTTCTGTGCATAAATTTTTGCTATATATTTGCCCGGATTGTTCCGGCAACGTATCTTGTGATTTCGTGTGTTTTCTTTTCGATCTATTTCTGCCAGGGAATCTTTCAGCTGAATCTAGGTGCCATGGCTTCTCCAAGTTCCCCCAAGGACAAGTTCGTCGTCAACGTCATCAACCCTTACCTCGCTGAGGTGAAGAAGCACCCTCAGGTTGTTCGGATGGAGGATGGTGTCCTTCATCAAGAAGATCTGAAGGGACCTATCAAGGAGGGGAGCATCCAGGCCAGGCTGGAAGAAGTGGAGCAAGAAGTCTTCGAGTACAAGAAGATGATCGAGCGTGGTGTTGAAGCTAACTTTGACATCATCAACGAGCTGAAGACCTACTTCCTGAAGGACATGAAGGAGATGTGGAAAAGCATCACCGCGTCTGAAGAAAGAATTGAAGAGCTCCAAGGGCAAATTTATGATCTACATAACCAGAACTGTGAGTATGAACTAAGGTTTATGCGCATGGGTATGGGTGCTGCATGCAGGATTCAGGAGACAAACTTCTCATATGAGACTGGAGAACCCCTTCCATGGAAGCGTTTCGCCGAGGACTACGTGATCAACACCAACAAGGATGAGGAGTGAAATCTCCTTGGGTAACGGCATTCCCTTGGCTTGTTCCAAGCTTGGGGGAGTGCCCGGTATCTTTATCTTTACCTTTTGTCTTTTAGAGTCAAGTAGAGTCATATCATGTCTAGGGAGGTTATTATATGAAATAGGTGTGTGCATTGAGGTCTATCACTCCTTCGGTGAAGAGATTGTATCCGTGAGTGTGGAGTCGTCTATGATGGAATATTAATGAGAAGTTTATTGGTTCCTTTTGCTGCACTCGGTATTCTCTTCACGCAATAGACCTTATATGATGATTCTTATGGGGAGTATTGACCTTATATCAGTTATGGCTGTGAAAACTTTATTTAATCTTGGCAAACATAGCTTTGGTCATAACAACAAGCATGATTTTCTTAAAGTATCGACATAGCCAAAACCTTTACGTTATTATGCTTGAAGTGTTATGCTGACAAGGAAGACAACTTGATGTGTTATGCTTATTTCAATGTTTATGCTTTATATTGTTTTGCATCTTAGTCATCATCAATTGTCTTTTCTCTCAAAACCTTTGCTAGCCTAACTTTGTACTAAGCGGAATTCTGCTTGTGCATCCATACCCTTAAACCAATACCTTCCATATGAGTCCACCATACCTTCCTATTCGTGGTATTCCACTACCACCTCCTAAAGTACAGAATTTATGTGTTATCCTTAAATGTTCAAAATCTTTTATTTTTGTGCCTCTGCTTTAGCTCATGATGAAGTAATAGTTAATTCATGGTCTTTTTGAGTTGGACAAGCTTCACCCCGGGGGGGCATGTCTAATGTGCAAACCCATAATACGAGAAGGAACTGGCAAAGAGTGCGCCCGGCTCAAAAATAATATAACAAACAAACCCTCCTTCACGCTTTGTTCATGAGAAATCAGAAAACTTTGGCAGTGATAAACAAAGGAGACTAAGAGGATGTGATCGTCCTCGTGCGGGAGCCGTTCCTCGAAACTTGTCCAGCTCAAGAAGCAATGGAGTTATCTATTAGCATTCGTTGACAAATCATGCACCTCTCAAAACTTGTTTTCATTCTATTTGATTTAAGGATAGCACATGAGTTTTCCCTACTACCCTAGAGTAGGGCCTATCTTTTAATTTTAAATTGAGTCAGTTATTCCTACTTCCTTCTATTTCTTAAAGAGAGCAGACATTTCATGCTGACAAGTATTCATTCATATAAAGTTGCATTAAGATTTGTCATATCATATCCTTGTTGACATTATCATTTGATAAGTAAGTTGTTTGTCAAGCCCAGCTAAGGCAAATATCTTCCTTTGTGTTAACACTTTCACTTCTTGCCTGATAACATGTTCTTTCAAAAGCTTCAATTAATCTCATCAAAACATAAAGAAAGAGCAAAAGTAAAAGTTATTAGTTGTCCTTTGACCAAAGGACATGTTTGCCATGATTCAATGAGTTTCCTTAGCCCTACTTCCGAATATAAGTGTTACCACTCTTTTATAAGGGCCTTATGAGTTGAAGATTGCTGTTGAGGATATTTGAGTTGGTGAAGAAACTATGATGCTTCTTGTCCGTATTCTATTTATCGACACTTCACTCTCTAAACTTGTGGACAGGTTTACCGAGCTCAGTATTCGCTTGGGGACAAGCGAGGTCTAAGCTTGGGGGTGTTGATACGTCCAAAATGCATCACTATTTTGTATCATAATTTATCCTTATTCATTGATATATTTCACATTACGATGATGTTCTTATGTTGTTTTGGCCTATTTTACACAGTTTGCAACTTTCCGGTGCCGAAGCAGTAGACGCAGGGTTCAGCGGTAAAAAGTGGACGCTGAGTTGCTGAAGAAGAATACCTCCAAATTACCTGAAAATCGACGGAGTATATTTTCCGGACGAATCACGAAGACATGCGAAATGGCAACCAGAAGGGGGCCACAGGGTGCCCAGGCGCCCTGGGGGCGCCCCCCTGGCCGCGCCGGGGGGGCGCCTGGAGCCCCTGGCCCACCTCCGGCTGCCCCCTTTTGCCTATATACTCTCCGTTATCCGAAAACCCTAAAAATGAGAGTTTTTACGGAGTTCCGCCGCCGCTCCGTGGCGGAAACCTACAGAGAAGAAAAAGCCATCTCCGGTGGGCAGATTCCGCCGGGGAGATCACCTCCCGGAAGGGGAAATCGTCGCCATCGTCATCACCATCGTCATGGGCATCATCGAGATCATCATCAACATCATCCCCAACACCAGCACCATCTCCATCTTCATCCAAATCTCATCTCACAATTGCAACTTGTGTTGTAACTCGTACTACCTATCCTCTCTACTCCATCGGTGTTGATTACTACTTTATGGTGAATGCTATTGAGTTTTGTTGGAGAAATATTATTATGTCCAGATTGTTTATCACCCATTTATCTCCACTGATCATGATCTCTTTTATGTCTCGTGAGTAGTTACCTTAGTTCTTGAGGACATGGGGAAGGTCTTGTTGTTAGTAGTCATATGTTGTTGAAGTAATATGTGTTGTTTGATACTTAAGTTGTGTTGTCATTCTACTAGTGGTGTTGTGTGAGTCGAACACTCAATACTTCGCCTTATTAAGGACCTAGGAGAATACATTGTGTACAAAGAATGCTTACGGTGGGTTGCCGGAGTGACAGAAACCTGAACCACAGTTCGCACGCTTTTGCATAAGGGAATAATGGATCCTCGATCGTATTGCTATGGTTAGGCTTTTGCCTTAAATTCTATCTTGTATTTGCGGATGCTTGCAAGGTGTTTAATCATAAGAGTGCACTCATCTTAGTCTAGAGAGTGTGCTAGCATAGATCCACCCACTCAACACTTATCAATACATAACATAGTATCGATACGGAATATGGCGAAAGCACATGACTACCTTTCCCGTGTGTCCTCAGGAACGCTTTAGCCTTTATAAGTTCAGTTGCTAGGCCTCTCCTTTGCTAAGAAAGGATTGGGCCACTTGTTACTCTCAGTGCCTTTTACATTGCTTGCTTTTACTTTCCTGTCGCTTATATCAAGAAAACCCCTAAAAAGTTATCTTTCAGTGCTTGCAGTAATTTCTTGCTCAGAATCGCTTATCAATAGCTTCTGCTCCTCGTTGGGTTCGACACTCTACTTATTGAAAACGCTGCAATAGATCCCTTACGGTTGTGGGTCATCAGGCAGCTCTTAACTCCCTCTCCAGTTGGTCGGTTTATCACGGTGTTGTATTACACATTAGTATATATATCATAGTAATCAGCAGAATTGTTATAGCTTCCGGATATAATTATTCTTACCAACAACATCCTTTTCGGGTTGCTTTGAATTTTTTAATTCGGCGAGCTGAATCCGGCACTCTTCGAGTTCCTTGGATAAAGAGTTATTCTTCTCTCGAATGATCTATAAAAATACAACGATCCTCAAATCAGTTGTACCAACTGCTTTAAGTCTCGGGGGCTACTGGCATGGGAATATTCAAACTAAAAACTTACTCTCATATCTTTTGAAAGCTGATGAGTGGCTCCGGTAAGTCCGTCTTGAACGGCTCGGATATAGGCATCTTCGGAATTGAGGGCGTTAAACGCCTCCTCAGAAAAAGCAGGGTTACGCATGGCCGCTTACCGCCGCCGATGAATCATCGCGACCTCCACTTCGGAATTGGCAACTGATACTTCTTCTGAATTCTCGTCGAGAGGACACTCCGGCACCGAATTAGCATTCACCCTTGGTGGGCCTGATGCCGGATTGGCTGGATCTTGGCCTGCGTCGCCTCCGGGGACAGTTCGGCTTAAATACCTCCTAAAAGGAAGAAACAATGCGGAAAGTTATAGTAACACTTTCTCCACCGAGCGCATGGTAAAACAAACATACCTCTTTGAAGCTCCACTGGTGTTCGTGGTCATTTTCCGCTTCAAGGCCTCGCTCAACGCGGGCGCCGCCCACTGGGTTGACAGTCTACCCGCAGTTTGGCATGAGGAGTGTCGCCCCTGTTTAACGTATGATAGAATACGATGGGTAAATGCGCACTGGGAATCTTCTCGTTAGTAAGATATCCCCTAAATTACTTACACGGGAACAAGGAATGAGGCCTGGGTAATCGGCTACTATAGCCACTATGGTGCCCTCACGGCAGGCCTGATAGAAGACTCCCTCTTCTAACTCTATGCCTATATCCGGGTCCTCTTCATATTCGAAGCCCGCCTTTTGGAACGGGTCCTCTGACTGCGGGGCGGGATTGTTAATCCCCTTGACCACCTTCCTCCACTCCAGTCGGGAGATGCCGAATACAGTTCGGTCAATGCATCATAACCAAGAAAAATGGAGTGGTCAAAGAGAAGGACTCACCCAGTCGGGAAGATTGTACATAGAAAGGCCTTCCCGACACGTTAAACGGATGATGACCTGCTTCTCTCCTTTGTAGAGGCCTTCCAGGACAGCGCCTAGAATGGCAGGGTCATCTAGACCCAGGCGTAGGCGGCGCGAGGCATCATTCTGACCATTGTAATGATACATTGGAAGTCCCCTGGCTTGGAGCGGCTGCACTCGCCGCTTCAGTGAAATAGACATCACTACGATTATAGTTAAACCCGAACTGGCAAGCAATTTAATCTTGCCGGCCAGTCGGCTAAGCTCCGCCTTTTCCTCTTCCAAAGGACTGCGGGGACGCTAGTTGAAAAACTTCTTTGGCGGAGCACTGGAATATGTGGGGAGTCCGCGCTGAACTGGATCCAGCAAAGCGACATCTTCAATATAAAACCACTCCGAGGGCAACTCTTCGGATGCCTTCTTCAGAGTACCGGGGAGATAGCTTGTCCCGGCTATGCGCCATACTTCGGCGCTCCCAACTTCAAATATGGATCCTTCTTCCGATTGAGGGAGAAGGCAGAAATACCTTCTCCACGGCTCAAAGTGGGGCTCGCAGCCCAAGAAAAGTTCGTATAAAGCGACAAAACCCGCAATGTGCAGAATAGACCCTGGAGTAAGAGTAGTTGGAGGTCGTAGAACTCCAGGGGTCCCCTAAGAAAGGGATGGACAGGGAACCCTGATACGTCCAAAACGTATCTATAATTTCTGCTTGCTCCATGCCTCTTTTGTGTGATATTGCTATGATATTTATGCACTTGCATACACTTTTGATAATATTTGGACTAACCTATTAACTCACTGCACCACAGTGCCAGTTCCTGTTTTCTGCTGTTTTTCTATTTCAGGTTTCCCCCATATTAAAAGTGCCCTAAAAATTCCGGGAAAAATACAGGAAAAATCAGCGTATCGGGAGCTTCAAGAAAAACCAAACCAGGGCCAAAGGGGAGCCTGGGGTGGCCCAGGCAGCCACCCGGCGCGGCCCCACCCCTGGCCGCGCCAGGGGGGCGCCTGGGGCCCCACCTCCGCCTCTGGTGACCCCCTTTTGCATATATATTGCTCGCGTCCCGAAACCCTCGAGGACGGAACCCTTTTTCGCGATCTCATCTCTGTTCCGCCGCCGCCGCGCTTCCAAGATCGGGAGCACCAGGAGAACTCTTCCCGGCACCCTGCCGGAGGGGAGAACCACCACCGGGAGCTTCTCCACCACCATGGACGCTTCCCGGATGAGTTGTGAGTAGTCCCCCTTGGACCATGGGTCCATGACCAGTAGCTATGTGATGTTCTCCTCCCCTCTTTGTTCTTCATGGATTAGACCTCGTGAGCTGCCCTACATGATCGAGGCACATATGTAATCTTTATGTTGTTGCTCTGCTGAGTTTGCTGGAATCCGATGGATTATGAGATTATGTTCAGATTGTGTGTGAGTAATATATTTGATTCACCTCTTTTATATTTATGTTCTTGAGTAATTCTTGCATGTTCTCCGCTGCTGTTTATTGCTTTGGCCGAGTAGTAGGTAGTTACTCCAAGAGGGAATGTTATGCTTGATTGTGGGTTCATGCCCCTCGATGACTAGCTTGAGTGACAGAAACATGAGTCTAGGGGATGTGCTGTTGCCACAAGGGGGGAAACAACGGTGCTTGTACTTGCAGGTGCAAGGATTGTTTACTTTACGCAAAGTTCTTTTAATGCAGTTGTCTGTTGCTTTGAGTTTACACTTTGGGTGGGACTCGCAACTTAATACCAGCGAGATGTTCTGGATAGATATCTCAAGGTGGATGATTAGTAGTAGATGCAGATGGATTTCGGTCTACTTGCCTTGGCGTACCGCCCATGCTCTTGAGCCTCTACCTTTCTTTACAGCATAGTTAGCATTGGTTTGCGCACATAATCCTGTCAATTGCCCAGCTGTAATTTGTTTACCTCGCTTAGCTGTTTTATCGTCTTTTGGGAGAGAGACATCACTAGTGAACAATATGGGACCCCGGTCCATATTACCATCACTGATCACATCCGCTATTTACTTCCTGTTCTTATTTCCTAGTTGCAGTCATACCTATCACTATTATCTCTTGCGTTTGATCCTTTGTAAACGACAAGGCCGGAGGGATTGACAACCTCTCTGTACTCGTTGGGAGCAAAGTTATTTGTATCTGTGTGCAGGTCCTGTCAAGCAAAAGTTTCTGGCGCTATTGACACCTTCTTGTCGACCCTCGGAGTCTCACGGGATTCGATCCTTGGTATCTTTGCCAAGGGAAATTTGCCGCTACGCTACATCTCAAACCTTCCACTTGGGGTAACCAACGAGGGGCGAGAAGCCATCAAGCAAGTTTCTGGCGCCGTTGCCGGGGACTCCACTCTTCAAGATAGGGGAGTTGCATGCTATCTTTTATCTTTGCTTTTTAGTCTTGTTAGTTTACCTTTCAGTTTTTGATTTAGAGTCCCTTACCAAAAATCACAAAAATAGTTATCTTGCTTGCTGCTGCTATGGGTTCCACCGAGAACACCAAGTTGTGTGACTTCACTAGTCATAACAACAATGACTTTATCTGCACGCCTATTACTACACCTGCCACTTCAGCACCCTCTTATGAGATTAAACCTGCTTTACTGAACCTAGTTATGAAAGATCAATTCTCCAGTGCTGGAGATGATGCTGCTTTGCACTTAAATAATTTTGTTGAACTCTGTGATATGCAAATGTACCGATAAATAGATGGTGATATTGTTAAGCTTAAGCTTTTTCCTTTCTCCTTGAGAGGAGGAGCTAAAATCTGGTTTCAATCCTTGCCTAGGAATAGCATAGATTCTTGGGACAAGTGCAAGGATGCCTTTATTGGGAAGTACTATCCCCCTGCTAAAATTATCCAACTAAGGAGTAACATAATGAATTTTAAACAATTGGATAATGAACACGTTGCCCAAGCTTGGGAATGCATGAAATCTCTTGTCAAGAAGTGCCCTACTCATGGTTTGACTACTTGGATGGTTATCCAAACTTTTTATGCAGGCTTGAACTTTACCTCGCGGAACTTGTTAGATTCGGCCACGGGAGGAACCTTTATGTCAACTACACTTGGTGCTGCCATGAAACTTCTCGATGAGATGATGACCAACTATTCCCAATGGCACACCGAACGCGCTCCAACAGGTAGGAAGGTAAACCCAGTCGAGGAGATTTCCTCCCTAAATGAAAAAGTTGACTTGATCATGTCTCTACTTTCCAAACAATCTTCTATTGATCCTCATGATGTTCCTTTAAATTCTTTGATTGCTCAAGATCAAGTAGATATGAACTTTATCTCTAGAAACAATTTCAATAACAATGCCTATAGGAGTAATTTTGGTAGCAACCCTAGACCGTTCCCCTCTAATTCCTATGGGAACAACAATGCTTATCCTAGCACCAAGAACTCCACTTCTGAACTAGAGATTATGCTTAAAGACTTTATCACTACCCAAAAAGCCTTCAATAAGAGTGTAGAAGAAAAACTAGCCAAACTAGATAATCTCTCTTCGAAGGTAGACAATTTAGCCCATGAGGTAGAATTGCTTAAAATTAGAACTTCCCTCTTGAGGAGAGGAAGACCACTCCTATGAATGATATTCAAGTGCAAATTAATGAAAACATTAGGATGATGGCTAAACTTAAAGAGAGATGGGCTAGAGAAAAGGAGGAAGAAGATAGAATTAAGAGCCTTCCTACCCACCACACTGTTGCTACTATCCAAGTTGTTGAGGATATCCAAACTCTTAGCACCCAATGCACTCCTAGTCCCATTGGACATATTAATGGTGATGCTATGACCTCAACCGTAGAAACTCCTATGACCATAGAAGCTACCAAACAAGTGAGCCTAAAGGACACCACTACCACTTTAATTGATAGTAGTGACCTTGATTTTGATAATTGCACCCTTTCTGAAGTTATTGATTTTCTTCACAAGATGTCTAGAGATCCCCACACTAGCACACTTAACCTTGCCTTCACGGAGCATATCACTAATGCTCTCATCAAAGCTAGGGAGGAGAAGCTTAGGGTAGAAGCCTCCATACCTAGAAAGCTAGAAGATGGTTGGGATCCTATGATTAAAATTAAGTTGAATAACTTCTCTTGCTATGCTTTATGTGATGTTAGAGCTAGTACCTCCGTTATGCCCAAAAGAATGTATGATATGCTTAAATTGAAACCATTTGATCCTTATCCTTTTGGTGTTCGTCTTGTTGATTCTTCTGTAAAGAAACCTTTGGGGAAGATCGACGGTGTTCTTATCATTGTCAATGACAATTATGTTCCCATTGATTTTACTATTATGGGTATTGAATGTGAACCTTCATGTCCAATTATTTTGGGATGTCCTTTTCTTCGCACCGTTGGTGCTATCATTGACATGAAAGAGGGGAATATAAAATTCCAATTCCCTCTCAAGAAAGGAATGGAACACTTCCTTAGAAAGAATATTAAGTTACCTTTTGAGTCCGTTACACGGGCTAGCTATTCTTTTACTCTTGATAAAACTTGATCTTCTCTCTTTGCATTATGCCTAGCTTAAAGGCATAAAAGAAAGCGCTTTTGGGAGGCAGCCCGCAACGAATAAAATTTTATTTTTCTTTTGTTGTGTCTTGATGTTTGTTACTACAGTAGCATCATCATTGAATCTTTTCTTTTCAGCTTTGTGCCAAGTTTAGCCTCCGATTGCAAGAAAGTTCAAAAGTTGTGACGTGCAGTCCAGAAAACAGATTCTGTCCTTGGACAGAAAAATTCGTATAAAATCACCAGATCATCTTTTCGATCTGATTTTTTTTGAAAGCGTGCCCTATACAATTGGCTTTCGGGCGTATGTTCTGAGTTTTTTGATTTGAGTTGCAGAAGTGCCCCGAAAAAATTATTTACTACCTGCTGGTCTGTTTTTCACAGATTCTGTCCTGTTTTGCCTTTTCTTCGTTTTGCAAACCTTGAGCTTGCTTTTTCTTTGCAAAAACCTTTTGGCAATATTGAGAAACAGTAGCTCGTCAAGATTATCTTTATTTCCAGCAAGGAAAAATTATTTTATTATGGGTACTAACCTCGCTAATCAGATTATGATGAGTTATGTATGAAGGGAGTTTTTAAGTGTGCGAGGGAAGATGATAAAAAGATTCAGGAGGGTCAAACGCTCAAGCTTGGGGATGCCCCCCTGCACCCCCAAGAAATATTCAAGAAGACTCAAGCGTCTAAGCTTGGGGATGCCCCCGTGCATCCCCTTCTCCATCAACAATTATCAGTTCGTCTTTCGTTCCACTATATTTTAATCACTTCATGCGTTATGTGCTATGCTTGGAGCGTCTCGCTCTTAGTTTCCTTTTTAGTTTTCTTTAGCTTTGCTTGCTGTTCATAACAAGTTAGAACCCAGCTTTCTTTGTGTGGGAGAGAAACACGCTCCACTTCAACCTAGAACACAACATAGGATTTTTCATGCTTATCTTTGCTGTGTGTGTTCTTTGTCTTTCCATAGCTACTGTCATGTTTAGCTCTTAGTTTTCATGCTTTTCTTTTTAAAGAGCTTTTGTTAAGTTGGTTGCTGAACTCTCTTGAGTTTTCATGTTTATCTTGCTAAGAGAGTTTGTGTGTTGCACTGAGTTGTGTGTCTTAACTTAAAGTAGGTAATTGAGGTTGCTATTTAATTTTAGTAGTAACTTGCAATAGTTTTGAGGTATTGCCATGAGTAATGTCTGAACTTTTGGTGTCAAGAGCTTTAGCCTATTAGTGACAGATGTCGTATTTTGGGCAATCCGTGTTTATTTTTGAAAACCTACAAAATAGTTGAGAACTTTAGCTACTAAATGGATCACTAATCTTTGGAGGGATCGAATATTAGAGTACACTCACGTACCATGAGTCGAGGATGCACAAGGATAACCAAACCCCCATACACTCCTCCTCGGGGTACTTGTCTCTTTGTGAACCTCCTAATTAGATTGAGAGTTACCGATAATAAGTGCATGAGTTCTTCGGACTAATGTGAGTATTCGAAAGTTGACACTTCCACCTAACCATATTTTTCTAGCCTCTTCGGTACCGTGCATTGCCCTTTCTCACCTCGAGAGTTGGCGCATACTTCGCCGGTGCATGCAAATCCTTGGCACGATACGCTCTGTCATCATAAGCCTCATTATATCCTTCCTCAAAACAGCCACCATACCTACCTATTAAGGCATTTCCATAGCCTTTCCGAGATACATTGCCATGCAACATCCATCTTCTCATGACTTGATCTTCATGTCATACATGCTTTTTGCTTGATCGATGAGCCGCATGCTAGTTGGGCCTTGCCCTAATCATTGCTACATGACACGCTAGTATCATTGCATATCCTGCTACACCGGCAGAGGCATACATTTGCATACATCATGATAGTTTCATTTTCTTTATGTTGAGTACTTTTGTAAAGTGTGAAAGATCTTCTATACTTCTTGTAATACATAGAGTGTCGCCCCTAAAGTGAGGAAAAGATCCCAAAGAGGACAAATCAAAAGATCCCAAAGAGGACAAATCAAAAGATCCCAAAGAGGACAAATGAGAGATAAATACAAAGAGCCATTGAGGCCACAAAAAATAAAAAAGAGAAAAAAAGAGAAAAAGAAATAAAAAGAGAGAAGGGGGCACACTACTATTTCTTTTGAGAGATCCACACTCGTACTCCATCTTATACCTTGTACTCCATAGAGATTATCATTCATGCATATAGCTATGTGGGGACCTTTACACTATAGAACTTGGCTTGTATATTCCAATGGTGAGCCTCCTCAAAAGAGCTCTAGGTCTTCTTGAGCAAGCAAGTTGGATGCACCCCCACTAGTTCCATTGGAGAGCTTACCTTAGCTCATATGTGCATCCGTTGCATGGCAATCCCTACTCGTCACATCATATCTATCAGTTCGCTTTCTCTCGCCGATGATTGTCCTCATTGATGTGAGCCTTTCACACCTTTTTTGTCTTCCCCCTTCATCATTTTTCTCTCTTTGCCATCCTAAGTGTCGACTTTCTTGCTTACGCTCATCCATTGCATGAGTGCTCAAAATATCGAAAGGGAGTGGATCATTTTGACTTGTACCTGGCTGACGGTCTGGGGATGAGTCAAGATAAGATTCCAAAGAAGACCAAGTGTGAAACTTTAGTAGATTAAGTTCTCAACAATACAAAAACTATGTTTTACTCTCTCATATATATCCCTATCCCCTTTCTTGCATGCAAACACCATTTCGAGACATTCGAGTCACGGACAGCGAGAGCTCTTGCACCTTTATGTTCTTATGTTGCTTGTTACGATGCTAATATAGACTCTTGCTTGTTATGACTTGAATTGAATTACATGCCTTGAGTGCTTTACTTAAAAGTTCTTATATGGTTGGTAGCATGTCACCACAGAAATTATGCTTGTTATCATTTACCTACTCGAGGACGAGCAGGAATTAAGCTTGGGGATGTTGATACGTCCAAAACGTATCTACAATTTCTGCTTGCTCCATGCCTCTTTTGTGTGATATTGCTATGATATTTATGCACTTGCATACACTTTTGATCATATTTGGACTAACCTATTAACTCAGTGCACCACAGTGCCAGTTCCTGTTTTCTGCTGTTTTTCTATTTCAGGTTTCCCCCATATTAAAAGTGCCCTAAAAATTCCGGGAAAAATACAGGAAAAATCAGCGTATCGGGAGCTTCAAGAAAAACCAAAGCAGGGCCAGAGGGGAGCCTGGGGTGGCCCAGGCGGCCACCCGGCGCGGCCCCACCCCTGGCCACGCCAGGGGGGGCCTGGGGCCCCACCTCCGCCTCTGGTGACCCCCTTTTGCATATATATTGCTCACGTCCCGAAACCCTCGAGGACGGAACCCTTTTTCGCGATCTCATCTCTGTTCCGCCGCCGCCGTGCTTCCAAGATCGGGAGCACCAGGAGAACTCTTCCCGGCACCCTGCCGGAGGGGAGAACCACCACCGGGAGCTTCTCCACCACCATGGACGCTTCCCGGATGAGTTGTGAGTAGTCCCCCTTGGACCATGGGTCCATGACCAGTAGCTATGTGATGTTCTCCTCCCCTCTTTGTTCTTCATGGATTAGACCTCGTGAGCTGCCCTACATGATCGAGGCACATATGTAATCTTTATGTTGTTGCTCTGCTGAGTTTGCTAGGATCCGATGGATTATGAGATTATGTTCAGATTGTGTGTGAGTAATATATTTGATTCACCTCTTTTATATTTATGTTCTTGAGTAATTCTTGCATGTTCTCTGTTGCTGTTTATTGCTTTGGCCGAGTAGTAGGTAGTAACTCCAAGAGGGAACGTTATGCTTGATTGTGGGTTCATGCCCCTCGATGACTAGCTTGAGTGACAGAAACGTGAGTCTAGGGGATGTGTTGTTGCCACAAGGGGGAAAACAACGGTGCTTGTACTTGCGGGTGCAAGGATTGTTTACTTTACGCAAAGTTCTTTTAATGCAGTTGTCTATTGCTTTGAGTTTACACTTTGGGTGGGACTCGCAACTTAATACCAGCGAGATATTCTGGATAGATATCTCAAGGTGGATGATTAGTAGTAGATGCAGATGGATTTCGGTCTACTTGCCTTGGCGTACCGCCCATGCTCTTGAGCCGCTACCTTTCTTTACAGCATAGTTAGCATTGGTTTGCGCACATAATCCTGTCAATTGCCCAGCTATAATTTGTTTACCTCGCTTAGCTATTTTATCGTCTTTTGGGAGAGAGACATCACTAGTGAACATCTTGGGACCCCGGTCCATATTACCATCACTGATCACACCCGCTATTTTCTTCCTGTTCTTATTTCCTAGTTGCAGTCATACCTATCACTATTATCTCTTGCGTTTGATCCTTTGTAAACGACAAGGCCGGAGGGATTGACAACCTCTCTGTACTCGTTGGGAGCAAAGTTATTTGTATCTGTGTGCAGGTCCTGTCAAGCAAAAGTTTCTGGCGCCATTGACACCTTCTTGTCGACCCTCGGAGTCTCACGGGATTCGATCCTTGGTATCTTTGCCATGGGAAATTTGCCGCTATGCTACATCTCAAACCTTCCACTTGGGGTAACCAACGAGGGGCGAGAAGCCATCAAACCCCACGACTCTTAAAGGCAGGGGACGAGACATACCCGCTCTCCATCGGAGGGATTGGGAAAACTCTCTGCCAGGGCTTGGTTGTCGACAGACGTTAGTCCGGCACGAACGGGGACTAGATCCTCCGGAGGGGGATACCCCTGCGCTTGCAATATCCGCAGGTGCGTGTGGGACACATAGCAGCTTTTCCAATCTCCTGCACAAGGGCCATAAGGGCGCGAGGAGGAGCTCGGGGCACTAGCCATGTTTGAAGATTTTTTGCATGCACTAGGGTTTCTTCCGCGTGGAATGAGATGGAGAGGCAGTTGGATATATTCTCTTATATAGGTGCCTTCTCTGAACAGTCAAGGGGTTATTTGCAAAAGATGCCCAGACGGTTCGCATTCATTGAACACGTGGAAGACGAGACGACGACGGCGAGGAACCAGCAGATTACATTATTTGAAGAAGTAGAACTATCATCCAGGAGGACTCACCTTGCAAGACCGAAGACTTGAAGCCGGATACGATCTCGTCCTTGAAGGCAAGTCCGGGGGCTACTGAGGGAGTCCTGTATTCAAGGGTCCTCAGTCATCCGGGTCACAGAAGCTGGGCTGCATTGACGGGTCGCATAAATAAAAAGAAGAAGGCCCTCTTCCGTATTTGGTCAGGACCCCTATGTACGTAGAAAGGTAGGTGTAGAGTCCGAATGTACCAATTTATTCCTCCCCAAGTCACCCTTGTAAATCCTAGGTCCCCTCTGGTGTGTATATAAGTCGAGGGGTTTAGTCTGTAGAGGGGATCATCTTCACAGTATCCTCATAGGCTAGACCTAGGGTTTAGTCATCATGATCTCGAGGTAGATCAACTATTTTACACATATTCATCCATACTAATATAGCAGGAAGTAGGGTATTACCTCGATCGAGAGGGCCTGAACCTGGGTAAACATCATGTCCCCAACCTCCTGTTACCATCGATCCTCTAAACGCATATCTTGGGCCCCCCTACCCGAGATCTGCAGGTTTTGACACCGACATCGGCCACCTCCCGCCTTCGGGCCATAGTGGCGTAGCGGGTGATGGCCGGCAGTGGGGTGGCGGCCACGACGGCCACCTTCCGCCTTTAGGCCACGGCGGCGGAGCGGGCGATGGCCCTGGCTTTCAACGGTGGTGTGGCGGCAATGGCGGCCGGCAACAGCTGCCGACGGGCAGAGGCGGAGCATGTGGTGGGTGTTCCGCGCACACCCAACAGGGACGCCATGCGCACTACACTACGTCGGGCACTGCGCCGCCGCCACGGTGTAGCCTGCCAGCTGGAGCTGTCCTCTGATGATGGAGGAGTGGCTGAGCGACGACGACGGACCTGTGCCACTGGCGATTGTGTGAGAAGCAGACGAGATAAGCTATAGGGAGGGAGGGGAAAATGCAATGCAGGACTCGTCGACCGTGAGGGTTTATATAGCAGGCCGGTAAGCATTGGGATTTTGGGGGATTTCACCGAGTCGGGCGGGAAGCTTGCGCGGGAACCTACGAGGTTGCGCGGGAATGGGCTCACCGACGATTCATTGGCGCCACCGTTTGGCTAAAAGAACGCCCCCGCGCGCTGAGCAAGCTTGCGTTGTAAGCCGTCTGCGGTAGCGGGGTGACAAGATGTGCGAGAGGAGGACGAAAGGACACGTACACATATGGCTAATACATAAAAATGTTTGCAATTTAATTACCTACTATATCCCCGTCCTGGTTTATAAGTAGGATTTAACTAATAAAATACGAATGCACATCGCTAGCACAGTTCGTCTTATTTGCCACGTATCACTGTGCCGGCCTTTGCTCGCGTCCCTCGGCAAGCTCTGCTCACCGTTAGGCGCCGCAGCGTGCTATGCTTGCCGTTAGGCGCCGTGGCGCGCTCTACTCGCGTCCGTCAGCACGCTCGGCTTGTGGAAAGCTTTTCCTTGCGTGTTCAACTGTTATATATATATATATATATATATATATATATATATATATATATATATATATATATATATATATATATATATATATATATATATATATATATATATATATATATATGGTTGCTCGCCATTGAGGCGACCGCGGAGCGCTCTGCTCGCGTCCCTCCGTGCGCGCTCTGCCAGCGGTTGGGCGTGCGCACGATCACGTCGGGGGACCCATATGCATGCGGTTGCGCCGTGCGCGTTGCCACGCGATGCAGTTCTGTGCGGCATGATGGAGTTACGCGCTGCAAATTAGAACTGCCATCAGGGCCTACCGATATTCCTGGCCGTCCAGCTTCCTCTTTATATCCCGCGGCCATTATAACCTTAGTCTATTCAACCTTTCGATCGCGCCTCACAACACAACAAGCACACCCACGACGACACATAGAGAGGGGATGTCTAGCGGCGCTCCAATGGAGTTCGGCGAGCATAAAGTGGAGACCCACGCGAGGGAGACGGATCTCTCGATGGTGTACACCATCAACCCGACCGTGGTGGACGACTACATCAACACCGTTGAGCAGTTGCTTGCTGGAGACAAGTACAAGGTGGTCGGCATCGACCTCTAGTACACCGCCGGCCGTCCTGGCATAGATCAGAAGGTTTCCGTCTCCCAAATGTGTGTGCGCCATCATGTACTCATCTACCACTACTGAATGGCCACAGAGCCTTGCGACCGTTCCAATAGGTTTGTCAACAGCACCGACTACAAGTTCACCACGATGGAAACCACCGACGATGTAAAAGAGCTCAGTGTTATGGGCTTGGCCTGCCAGAACCTTGTTGAAATCCGTGAGCACTATAGGGTCTGGGGCAGCACGAAGAAGAACTCCCTTGTTGAACTCGCCTCGGCCATCATCGACCCCTACTACAAAAAGATGAAGCAGGATGCCAAGAGAACAAGTCTCGTATCCTGGTACAGGGCCTGGATGCGGCAACTGGATGAACCTCACCTCAGGTTCGCGGCCAAGAGCGTGTACACATACTACGAGATGCATAGGTGGATCGTTGACATGAGGAAGTGCCTTGTTACCAAAATGGACGAGCCCGGATCGAGCCACAAGCAGAGCAAGCGTCCCAAGAAGTAGATGATGATCAGATGATCGTTTATGCTAGTTGATCATGCATGTAATACATAGTTTACTTTATTGGTGTGTGGAAATGTCATGTGTGTAGTAATCACCTATGTAATTATGCATGTAATAGTTTATTTTGGTGTGTGCAAATGCCATGGCTATATATATATATATATAATTAGCAGCAACCGTCTGCGTTATTATCGGTCTTAGCACACATTTTTTTATTACAGACCTGTTTGTCGCGTATCACACACATCTTATTATATTGAACCATTTCTGTTCTCTTGTCTCAACACAAACAGTTCATTCGAGTGAACCGCATGCCGTATATCGCACACACCTTGATATGGCTGACCGTTTCTTTTGTATTGCCTAATCACAAACAGTTCATCCGACTGAACCATATGATGTACATCGCACACGCCTTCATCTCATAGCCCGTTTCTTTTGCTCCTCCTCATCGCAAACATTCAATTGAACTGAACCGTATGCCCATCATCGCACACGCAACCAAAATCTGAACCGTGTTTGATGCATCCTCCATCACAAATGTTTTGCACCTTTTTTGACGGGGTTTTTACACCCCGTTTGCGATTATGGCATAGCACACAATTTCATTGAAGGGTCTCTGATCGTAGTGTCGCGTTAGCAGCATCCTGCAGTAGTGAGGGGAGATTGAAAGTGCAACTAACCCCCGGGTGGTTTTGGTAATTAATAACAACATATAGCTCATTGAACTACTATCCTTTCAAGATAAATATTTCAGGAAGTTCAATGGTTGGCATGGCATGGATTAGAAATGTGGACCCCTCAAATTGCTAAGGACAAAGATTGGCAAAAGCTCAAGACTCTATATTTTCATTTTAGTGATCCAAGATCACATTGAGTCCATAGGAAAAGCCAATACTATTAAAAGGGGATGAGGTGTTGCTTAATGGTCTACTTGCTCAAGTGCTTAGTAATATGCTCCAAATCCCTCAACCACTTTCTCATTTCCACATATATCCCAAACCTAAAAGTCAAACTCGGCCCCACTGATTTGATCTATCCGGCGCCACCGAGTTCACTTGACATAGCCACTGCCAAAAACCCTAATCAATTCGGTCTCACCGATAGGGATCTCGGTCTCACCGAGATGGGAATGCAAACTCTTTGTTTCCTCTTCGTAACGTTTCGGTCTCACTGAGATGAGCGAATCGGTCCCACCGAGTTGGCATTGCAAACTCTCTATTTCCTCTTCGTAATGTTTCGGTCTAACCGAGATGAGCGAATCAGTCCCATCGAGTTTGCGTGACCAACACTCTGTTAGCCTATTACCAGAATCGGTCTCACCGAGTTTGTGTAATCAGTCAAACCGAGTTGAGGTTTTGCCCTAACCCTAATGCATCGGTCTCACCGAGTTGATAATGTCTAACGTTCACATTTTGAACTGCTTTGGTCTGACCGAGTTTGTTTATTCGGTCTGACCGAGTTGGGTCAAATGTGTGTAATGGCTAGATTTTGTGTGGATGCTATATATACCCCTCCACCCCTTCTCCATCAGAGAGGGAGAGCCATCAGAATGTGCCTACACTTCCACTATTCATTTTCTGAGAGAGAACCACCTGCTCATGTTGAGACCAAGATATTCCAATCCAACCACAAGAGTCTTGATCTCTAGCTTTCCCCAAGTTGCTTTCCACTCAAATCTTCTTTCCACCATCTACAAATCTGTGAGAGAGAGTTGAGTGTTGGGGAGACTGCCCCTTGAAGCACAAGAGCAAGGAGTTCATCATCAACACACCATTTATTACCTTTTGGAGAGTGGTGTCTCCTACATTGGTTAGGTGTCACTTGGGAGCCTCCGACGAGATTGCGGAGTTGAACCAAGGAGTTTGTAAGGGCAAGGAGATTTCTTACTTTGTGAAGATCTATCCTAGTGAGGCAAGTCTTTCGTGGGTGACGACCATGGTGGGATAGACAAGGTTGCTTCTTCGTGGACCCTTCATGGGTGGAGCCCTCCAAGGACTCGCGCAGTCGTTACCCTTCGTGGGTTGAAGTCTCCATCAACGTGGATGTACAATAGCACCACCTATCGGAACGACGCCAAAAACATCCCTGTCTCCAATTGTGTTTGCACTCTCCAACCCCTCCCTTTACCTTCATATGCAATGCTTTACTTTCCGCTGCCACAACTCTAGAATTGCATGTGTAGGAAGATTGCTTGACTTGTGCTAAATTGCTAAAAACTGTCAAAACTTAAAATTGGAAAAAGGCTAAGTTTTTATTTGGTCAAGTAGTCTAATCACCCCACCCCCTCTAGGCATACTTTTGATCCTACATCCTGATATGTCACAAGTGATGATGCTACTTCTACTATGAATGATGCTTATGATGATGCTACAGTACCTTGCTTTAAGACTGTGCCACTAGGAGAATTGCTTGATGAACATCTTGCTAGAATTAAAAATATTGAGAATCCTGAAACTGATGAAGTCTTTGAAACTAACAATTATGAAACACCTATTAGACCTAACTCTCCTAGAGTTGAGGTGCCTAAGATACCCGAGGGTTATGTTATGGATGAGGAGATAGCTAGAGACTTTATTGCTTGGAATGATAGGGATGATCTTAAGAAATTATTATGCAAACAGAAAGAAAAATCTTTGAATGCTGGAATGAAATGTGATCCTAAGTTTTCTACTTCACCTATCTTTGTTACGGATAAGGATTATGAATTGTCTGTCGACTCAAAGTTAATTACTTTGGTTGAATCTGATCTTCCATGGCTATGAAACTGAAACCGTAGTGGAACATATTACTAAACTGAATGATATAGCCACCCTTTTTGTGGGGACACTGACTCATAAGTCGTGATCACCGAATGCATGTGTACAGTGATCCCAGAGATCAATGCTCACTGAACACACAGAAGCTGGATAACAAGAGTCTTACATCCATACATACCATCTTACACAAGTAGGACCATTATGGTCACGTCCTGAGTATATCATCGCAGCGGAAATCTTCAATGACAACTTCGACCCATGCCATCTGCCTTAACCCTATAGACATTCTGACTGGGAAGCATCCTAGCTCGCATGTTCGTCACCAAGTTACTCTTCATTATATCATGTTCTTTCATGGATGGCCAATAAAATAACAAGTGACAAGCCAATTAGTACTTTGAATGTACTCGCAAGCAACCCAAGAGTGATAACAGAATAATTATGCAAGGTTCTACTGCTAAATTGGCATGTTTGTGGAAAGCTAGTTTTTCTCATGCAAGTATGATCAACATTTATCAAGGACATGAATGCGTCTGCAACAAGTATCAGAAGTTTACAGACATCAATATTAAGGAAGAGTTATGAACAACTCATGCTCAAGCTCATCGTGACTTCCTCTCGAATCACATCAACAATATTAACAAACTGTGTTGTTTTTCAGAAACATATGGACATAGTCTAAGCAGCACCACCCAACTGTCATTGATCGTGGACACGGCTATTCGAATAGTTTGACACTATGTAGAGGTTGCACAATTTACCCACAAGATCCGGGAAACTTTTGTGTCATCCATGACCCGTGGTACCTCAAGTACCCGGGGTAAGCACCTGATCACTACCTTTCCCTAGATGCCACCAACATGGAGTCCACTTGATTTATATCAACCCCCCC
>LR738713.1:540323473-540347848 GCA_902687465.1 Secale cereale
CCCCCCCGCGTGCCACAATCGTGCTCACATGTTTAATCCTGTGGAGCCACGCTCCCATATTCAACACATAGCACAAGCACGGGGGTACCAACGGTGTGTCTGGTGCCCTGTGAAAACAGTCATGGCCGCCTATCCAAGCATGACCCCGTCCCGAGAGTGACCACGCCACTCCCGTCACTAGTAATGCGTCCTTCATGCTAGCGTGGACTAGGTAATCAATAATGCCCTTTCCCATATAAGGGTAGAGTGGTTGCACATGTTTGGTTGGGACGGTCAACAAATCTTAAATCTAATCCATCTCTGTAAACAACACTTTCATCAAGCCTTGGTACACTACCTCTCCAGCAAGTAGCGACCTAGTCCATCAACATCTCCCAAGGGCATTAGTGGCACCCTCTAGGGACTTCGAAAGATTGTAACCAAGGGATGATCATGCATAGATGCAACATCATGCGTCATCATCAAGTGTTCATCGTATCTCTAAGCATAAGGTAGAGCTACTAACATGCAAGTATCAATGGGGATGCATCAGTGCAAGATGCATAACAAGCTCATCATCAACATCATCATCGTGCATACGGAAATGTATCAAAGCACGTGAGAGGGGTATCATGGTCAAAGGGCTGCTTGCCTGGCTCAACGAAGCCTTCGAGGTCTTCAAATTCTTCTGGTCCAACTCCCTCGTCAACTTCGTAATCTAACACCGCAAAGCAATGGGCACAAAATAAGACCATAGCACAAACAGAAAATAAAAATGCTCATAAAATGTCCACTTATTTTTGATAAATATAAGGATGAAAACTAAGAATGGAAAAAAAATCTTAGTTTTGGAATTGGAGCTACAGAAACAAAGAAATAGATTTTCAAAAAGGGATTTAAATGTTCAAATTTAAATTTAAATTTGAATAGTACATAAAAGTGTTATGGATGTGCATGAAAGTTACACCATTAAGAGCCTGTTCGGAAGTCATCCGGCTTCCCTAAATCCTCAACTCCTGCTTCTTCATCACGATTCCAGCTTCTCCCGAGAATTTTGATCTGTTTGGAATGCTAAACCAGCTCCAGATCGAAAGTATGGGCTGTCAGCCCAATTAGACAGTTGATGGATGAGCTACAAGTGTGTGGTGGGCCAACTTGCGAACCGTTTTTTGACATCACGGTGGCATCCTTATGTAATTAACCTGAACTCCCGGTCCGCCGTTTGGAGAAGCTGGGAAAAGGCCGCTTCTCTATTTTACACTAGATGATGACATGGCTTCGCGAAGCTGGCTCCACGGAGCTGGTGCGTTCGGGCCGCTCCACACGCAGAGCCGTAGAAGCTGGGGGCCGGAGAACATTCGAACGGGGCCTAAATAGGTGGGGTTTTTAGAAGAACTTAGGAGTTGGAATTATTTCATTTGGATAAATATTTTATCATGTGGAATTTTTTGAAAGTCTTACAGAAAAGGAAAAAATCAAAAGGGCACTATGCCATTGGGCCAGAATGGCCACAGTGCAGCAGGCCCAGAAGGAAAAGAGGCCCAGGCGAGCCGACGCGCGCGCGCCAGGTTTTCAAACCTGAAGGGCGGAGCCCGGCTGCCAGTGGGAGAGAGAGCAGGAGAGAGGTGAGGATGACAGGTGGGTCCCACCTGTCATCTCCAACCTCGCGGCAGAGGAGCCGGCGTGCTCACCGGCAGCGATGCAGTGCCCGACGGGGGTGGGGGGCTGGATGGCACCATTGACCTCAGGGCAGAATCGCAGTTCAGGGGGTGCCGGAGTTGGTCGCCGGGCTGGCCGGGTTCGCGGGCGATGAGGAGACATGGCGGCGGCGCTTCGGGAGGTGATGGATCCAGTCGCCTCTGGTTACAAAAGAAGTAGGGAAGAGAGGGGAAAGGATCAATGAGGTGAGGCGGTTCCAGATCAGGAGAGAACGGGGGAGGAGAGGCATGCACCATGCGTACACCGGATGACCGAGGCGGTGGAGCTCGGGCTTGATCTCGAGCTCGAGCGGCTCTGAGGATGAGCGGGTAGCTCAGGAGGATGATTGGGAGTGGGAGAGTGTCGGTGGAGGTGAGAGGAAGGCTCGGTGTGGCCTTAAGTAGCCGGAAGGCGGCTCACCATGGATGCAGCTCACTGCCGTCTGCGGGATCGGCTCTGGTGGCCAAGGGAGAGGGCCTGGAGCTTCTTGCGTTGTTCGTGGGGGTGGTGTAGGGCACTAATAAGAGAGAGGAGGAGTGGGGCGAGCTCGAGGCGGGTCCCGTGAGTGAGCAGGGATTGGCGGAGCTAGGCGGCGATCGGGCACGCACGACCTGTGGTGAGGGAGAGAGGGGAATGAGGGGGTCGGCAGCTTGCCGTGTTGCGGACGCCGAGGTTGTCCTGCTGGTGCGTGGGGGAGAGCCGAGATGGTCGGGAGCATTGGGATGTGGCGGCTACAGTGCGACCAGGCACTGTAGCACACTCCAGAGCGTGCTCTTTGCATGCCATTGCATGCCAACTGTGCCATGGGCATGTCTAGTAGTGTCTAGGGGGTCCATGGGAGTGTAAACAAAGGGGATGCAACTTTGGATGCTCTGGAGGTGCTCTGGTGTGAGGAGGGGTGAGAGGGAGGATGAACAGTGGTTGTCCAGAGAAGAAAAATGGGGGTTTTCACCCACCAATGATTGAGCCATGGTCATGCAAAACTTATTGGAGGTAGAAGCGGACTAGGAGAAGCTCTGGTAAAAAGTTGAGCTTAAGAAGAACAAGGAAAGAAGTGAAAAGATCAATTTTGGAAAATCACCAAAAGGTGTTTGATGGTATTTTGTTCAAGCAAATGGATTCCACTTGACATGAGAATTAACATGATCAAATGACATATGGAAATGAGGTTGGTCACCAGGTTTGAGATCATTTGAAGAAAGTTGGCAATGTAACTTTGGCAAACCCTATAAATCAACATAAATGTATTTTCTTAGATCTATCTAAGCTAATCTCTTCTCCTTGATGCACCACTTGGTGTAGTGTCATCATTTGAGGATTTGAGCATGTCCACAAAAATTGAGATCAAAAGGAGAAAGTTGGCAATGTAGAGTTGTTCAAACTTGGATTTGGATAGAGAGGGTTTTTGGGCACTTTGATCAAGTTATCATTTCTACAACTTGTGCAATTTGGTCTAGATTAATAATTAGACCACTTTAGAAGGTGTACCAAGTTCTATAGCATTTGGACATGTTTGGCAATGTAAAGTTGCTCAAACTTCAAAATGGACAGAAATAGTTTTGAGGGGTTTTCGTGATGTTATCTTGTTCTCCAAGCCATGAGACTTTGCAAGATCACCAAATAGGGTATTTGTGACATGCTAGAATTTTCTTGGAATTTAGAATATTTCCTTTGTAGATATATCAAAAGCTTGAAATGTCCAGAAAATGTTTTTAATGGATTTCACCAATATTTTGAACATGACCATGTGTTGAAACCTTTATATATGGACAATATATGTCCACTGAGCTTCCCTAAATTTTATCAAATATTTTTGAAACATTAAATAATTTTAACCTATTAAAGGTCATTTCTGGCCTTAATAAAAAGCCTTTAAATAAAATAGGAAAATAACTTTTTATATAAATGTTTTGTGGTTTTTGGGAGTCCTATATCTAATAGGAGTCAAATACAAATTTTGAAAGATTTTTCACACCCTTAATTCAGTACTTGTAGTTCAAGCCTTAATTCATGGGGTTTTGGAAAACCTAATTTAGAAAATAATTTTTGGCCAAATTATTCTAGTAAGAAAATACTATTCTGTTCTATACACATTGCGTGATCTTTGGGCAAAGTTTTGGATCAAGGAGAAGGAGTATAAGAGTTGGAGGATTTATTTTATTTTTAGAGCACATGCGAACAGCAAACAAAAATCCAACCAAGCAAAGTTTAAAACACACAATTTTTTTTGTCAAACCACATTTTGTCATGATTTATTAGCTTAAGTGTTGTGGCATGAAAATCAGGGTGTGACATTTTTGCTGATGATGAGAAAATTCCCTACTACTATTGTAATGCCCAGGATGGGACTATACCTCCTACGTGTCGAGGCACGACTTAAAGGTATAAGCCCATCCTAGAATGATCTCAAGTTTTGATATCTTTGCACGACTCATGTAAAAGAGGGATTAACTTGCAAAAGAAGATAGTTGGCTTACACTCGCCACTTCACACAATACATACATAAGCAAAACATCATTCAAAACATCACAACCCGACTACGGGTGAAGAACCAAAAGAAAGATACCAAAACAACATAAAGCCACAGGCCAAGATCGAATCCTAGTAGAAACCACTACTGATCGTCGAAACGTCACAAGCAAACAGCCAAACTCTTCATCAAACTCCCGAAAGTTCTGATCCATCTCCTGCTTCAAACTCGGCTGAACCTGCATCTGGTGTGGTGAAGTAACTGTGAGCCATAGAGGACTCAGCAATCCCGTTCCCGGGTAACACGACTATTTAAGCCTTGGTGTGGACAAGGCTGAAGAAAGAACGAGAGGTGAAGGAACAACAAGAGTCTGCAGCAGCAACTAGCACTAACTTACGTAAAAGAGAGCGAGAAGAGAAGGTGCCTCGGTCGAGAGATGATCACGAAGTGATCCTAACTAAAGCCGGTCAAACATAACCCCACTGTGTTCAACTCCCGAATCCCTATTCGGAAATTGACAGTCACGGTACACACGCTGGTAGTGTATTGAAACATTGTGTCAAGTTATCTACAACCGGAATTAACAAGCTCCCATCTGCCACATAACCGCGGGCACGGCTTTCGAAAGTTCAAACCCTGCAGGGGTGTTCCAACTTGGCCCATCACAAGCCCACGATCCGCGGAGTCGCAACTCCATAGGTGGGAAGACCCGAGTATTCTCGGAATCCCGTGCTCAAGTTAAACCAAACTAAGGTAAGGCTAATCCAGCAAATCCTCCCGACGTGTCGACACCCTGATAGTAGCCGCGCGTATCTAAGTCTCAGGACACGACCGGATGAGTCATCCTACAGGTTTTTACCAAACCTCAAGTTTCCTTGAGGTGGCCCCGCAGTCTGCTCGTTTCGGACCAACACTCATGTGGAGCACTGGCCCGGGGGGTTGAATTAAAATAAAAGGGATAGCTAGTCCACATGCAAGTTTTTATTAGTTATTAGGCAAATAGTACCAATGTTGGGACTTGCTGGAAAAGACTTAGCACTTAGCGGTTTATCAAGGGGGTCCCATACACCCCAACCGTGTTAGGAACGCATAACCAAGGAACATAACACCGGTTTATACGGTTCCTAACGGCATGAGTGGAACAAATCACCAAGCAAAAGGCTTAGCCTTCCACCCTTGCCAGTATATAGATGATTTCATTTAGCATTTATATAGTGTGATATAACCCAACCAAACTTCAACATGAAGCAAGCATCTTCGATCTTCACCTGCAACTAACAATGCTATAAGAGGGGCTGAGCGAAGCGTACTTAGCCAAGCAACGGTTTGCATAGGTAGGTTGGTTAAACATGGCAATTGGTTACAAGTAGGAGGCTGACAAGAAGATCATGGGCATCGAGGCAAAACTATAGAGCGGAACTACTAGCAATAGGCAAAGATAGTAATGGTATCCGGGTTCGGTCATCTTGCCTGGAATTCCACAAGGGAGAAGAACGGATCCATGAAGTAGACGGAGCAACAGACGAGCGAATCCTCACAACTCCGGAACGAAACCGAAGCTAACAAGAGAAGCAACCGGAAAAAAAGAAACAACATGGTAAACACGCAAGCATAAACATGGCATACAATGCACATCCAAGTATGATGCATGTCCGGTTTAAAAATGCATGGCATGGCAAGTGCACAAACAATTACTACAAGTTAAGTGGAGCTCAATATGCAACGAGTTGCATATTGACGAAACACCACATATTAATTATTTAGTTGACTCTCGTTATTTACAAGACAAGATTAATGTTTTTAACATGGCAAGAGGTGAAGCATAAAGAAACTACACTACTAAGGCAATTTAAATGAGGCCGGAGAATAACAACAACAAGTCCGAAAAATCCCCATGAGCATGTTTAATAATTATAAACAAACAACAATTAAACATTCAAAGTTGTTAACATGATGCGGATGATATGATCAAGTTTATGCAAGCTTTAATAAAAGGTTAACATAAGAGATAAGAAGCATTTGTCACCATGGTGGAAAGAAAGGGTGCCACGGCAACGATCCAAAAATGATGCAACGACACCATATCGGTTCCGGTATCTCGTTGAGGGACCGGTGCAAAAGAAAGAATCGACGTGAGCAAGTCAAACGAGATGAAAGTGGGGTGATCCCGTTGCCGGGTTCCCACGAGTCGGTGACGAGGCAACCGAGGAACATGACAAACGGACGAAACGGCACGGAGCACACACGGGAGACAACTCATACAACACAAGCAAGCATCTCACGGGGTCATCGTCTCGGGTTATACCTTCGAAGCGTTCTCTCTCGAAGTGGTTCGAGATCGTCGAGGGACGTAGAGGAAGTAGCCGTTCTCGCGAGTCGTGGTACACGTGTCGTAGAGGGAAGTAGATGTTTCGTTCGGAGAGGAAGTAGACGTTCTCATTTCTTCACCGAAGGTAGTCGTTCTCGTAGCGGTACTCGGGCGACGGTAGTGGTACTCGCGGTCGTCGAGCGACGGTAGTGGAAGTAGACGATCTCGTAGATGTACATGTCAACGGTAGTGGTACACGTGGTCTTCGAGCGTAGTGGTACTCGTTTCCGGCGACGGTAGTCGTTCACGTATGTAGGGGTACTTGTTCCGTAGCCGTTCACGAGCTCGTTTTCCCGTAGATGTTCGGTCGTCGTTATGTAGTTGTACTCGTTTCTTCTGTCAAAACAGTAGCACGGCAACACAACAAAAGAACAACACCGCAAAACACGGAACACAGTAGCACGGGGGCGACGAGACCATGCAGCGGCACGGCGAAAAAAAAACACAGCAGCAGCGCGGGTTTTGGCGCCGCAGAGGAGGGAACCGAGGAGCTGCGGTGCTGAGGCCAGGTTCCAGGGCGTCGGAGGCGCAGAGAACGAGGCGGCGCCGGCCTTGGCGATGCGCCCGGAGGGGGGGCCGGAGGCTGGACTCCCGCGGCGACCGGCGGCTGCTGGAGGAAGGGGCGGCCGGCTCGCGGGCGGAGCGGTGCAGCCCCGCGGTGCTGGAGAGGAGGACCAGAGGGGACGGAGGCGAGGGCCCCTGGCCGGTACTGGGGCGCGGCTGAGGCGCAGAGGAGGCCCGCACGGGAGGAGAACGCCTGGAGGAAGGAGGCCTTGCGCGCTGGCGAAGGGATGCGGTCGCGGCCGGCCTTGAGCACGGAAGGAAGGGGCGCGGCGCTCGCTCGCCTGGAGGGGAGATCGGGCCCGGCCGCTGCTCCTGGCGAGGTGGCTGCAGGGGCTCGAGGCGCGGGGCCCCCGACGGTGGACCGCGGGGCGAAGGGCGGCGCCCTGCCTCTGGCGATGGAGGGGGGCCTCGGGGCGACGAGGGAGAGGGTTCGAGGGAGGAGAGAGATCGAGGGAGTTCTGGGGTCGGGGAAGAAAGAGGGCGTCGAGGGAGAGGGGTGCGGTCGAGAGAGAGAGGGGAGATCGATGGGGAACGGGAGGGTGGCGGCGGACAAGGGGAAAGGGAGAGCGAGGGAGTTCGCTAGCTAGGGTTCGGTGGAGGCCAGATGGGCTGGGCGAAGGGGTAAAGGAGGCCGGCTGGACCTTGGCCAGATGGGCCAGATGGCTGCGGCCTGGAGGAGACCTGGAGGGAAGAAAAGGCCCAAGTGGCTGCTGGGTTCTCTTCTCCTTATTAAAAAAAACAAAGAGGAGAAGAAAAGTAAAAAGAGGTTAGGGATGGAATCTGGGGCAAGAGGATAAAATTCCCGGACTCACAAAAATGTCAGGGATTTAAATAAAATAGAAGGAGGTTTTTTGGAAGAACCTTGGAACAACGGAAAGGAATATTGGCAAGGTTTGGAAGGAGAAGCTCGAAGTGAAAAAGACATGGGGAAAATGCAAGTGTGTTATGGTGATTCCGAAGCAATGGAATAATTAATATATAGCTCCCTAAATATTGAGAGACTTTTATATGTTATAAAGAGAAGTCACCTTCCCTCGATTTAAATGGACCGAAGGTCCACACGATTTATTTAGGTTGAGATGCAAAGATTAAAGAGATGATGGCATGATGACATGATGCAATGCAAAAAATAAATAACACAATCACAAAAGAACACACGGGCAACCCGGAACATTTGGAATCTTCTGGAATCTTCTGGTATCTTCTGGGACGTCGGTCTCGGGCGTCACAACTCTCCCACACTAACAGAGGATCTCGACCCGAGATCCTAGCGATATCACCGGGTAAAAATGGAAGAGGAAGAGGTAAAACAAAGTTGCTTCTTCGACAAACGAGTGAACCCAGGAACCTTGAGAGGTTGAACAAATTGAAAGAAGAATAGAACAGAGATGAACGAAGTTAAGAGCACTTCGGTAAAAAGGAGGAACATGGAACATTATCAGAACCTTGAAGGTTGAAAGACATGAAACAAGAGCTTACGAAGCAAATGAATACGAAACCACAACGGTATAGCCAAGGGATAAGAATCACAGAATTCGGACAGCACTCTGTCTAAAAATGGAAGGAAATGAACAAAACTTGAGGAGATGGAATGATACTTGATGGAAACAACAACACATTGCCTCCGAAACAATTAAAAGAAAGGCACAAGGTTAAGAAAGATTCAGACAGCACTCCGGTTAAGAAGAGAGGCAAAACTTGATAAGATGAGGGAACTAGAATGAAGAATACAACACTCCGGTTAAATAAACAAGCAAGGGAGAATATGATATTGATAAAAACAATATGATGGTTTGAAGAGAGCAACATCACAAAGCCTCCGGAATGAAAGAATAGCATATAAATGAAAGACAGAATTGAACGGAGAAGAAAAGACAACTTCTCTCAAAATTGAATTTGAAAGAGCATCCTTACGAAGAAGGGTTGAACGGAGTTGTTGGGAAATCAACAACGAAAGAATAAGCTCGTTGTGGGCTTATGGAAAACATCTCAAAATTTTGTGGTGACAACCGGCCACTAACTTAAACAATTGATTGGATAGAGATCAACAAGGAGATGAAAAACTTATTTCACCGGAATGATAAATGAAGAATTTGGGTCATTTGTAAGCACCATAATTAGCAACAATCCTTAGGGAAAGCTTTTAGGTGAAATACAACCCAAGATAACTCCAAGAGATAAAATGAGGGGTTGAAGGATCTCCTAAAGAGAAAGAAATGATGGTTTTAATTATCTCATTCTTGACAACTCGTGAATCATAAAACATGATGGAATTGTCAAGAATGGCATAACACCACCTAAAAATATAAGGTAGAAAGAATTGCAATTGGAAGCATGATGAAGAATGCTTGAGCTCCAACAAGAATCTTGATGAAGACTTCGAGGATGAATTAAAACATGATGAACCACCATGAAAAACTCCGGTAACAAAATGATGAGAAGTGAAAGATGAAAAGAATAAGATTCAAGGCCTGCGATGAATTAGATGGAGCTTGAAATGATAATTGAAATAACTTGGCGCTCCGGAAAACAAGATGAACAACTTAGAACCAAGGATATGATATGATGAACAAGCTCCGGAAAAAAGAGATTAAATCACCTTGAAGGAATAAGAATAAGAATTATGTTATGCATCTCCTTCACCAATTTAAATTGATGACAACCAAAGGATTTGGCATACTACTTATTCTCGTTGCAAGGAATTAAAGAGAGATCTCGCACAAGCTCGGATAAAACTTCAACAAAGCACCGGTAGGATTGTGAGAAGAACAAATGAATTAAAACGATAACAACGGAAGGGTAATCTAGAATGAACCATCGTAAGAATATGGGGACGAACGAAGAGACATCAATGAAGAATATTTGGAGGACGAAGTTGCAAACTAAGAACGAAGAAATATTCTGAAATGATGGCCTTCGGAGGATCACAAAGAAAAGAATTCATGAAATTCTTCGGACGGCATAAAAGAATTCATCACAATCGGAACAATAATGAGGATGGCAAGAAGCTAGAACCACGAATCTTCAAGAGAACGGACCAAGATTTAAGAGAAACACTTCTCCGGTCTTCAGATGTTGATAATGAAGACGAGAAATGCCATAAGAATTTTTGAGGCACTCCGGAATGAAGAATTAAAAGGTTGAACCAATGATGAAAAGAATTTGAAAGCGATCTTGGAGAAGGCATGTGACTGATGGGAATCATTCTTACGTCACACTGTAAAAGAATTTGAGTATAACTCCAGAAAAATTAGAAGAGTTAGGTAAGATCCTGGAAAAAGACCTGTGGGTTAGGGCCCACTAAAGAAATCACCGTTGAAAAAGATTGCTTGAGATATTGCACCGGTTGAATTAAATGGCTTGAGTAAGATGACAATCCTCAAAATAGCTTGAACGGATTAAGAATGGAATTATGAATCTTCATCACTCCAGATATGAATAACAAGAGGTGAATGATTAATTGGTGCACCGGAATAAGAAAGCATTGTGAAAAGAGGAAAAAGGATAAGATCAACACCGAATTCTTGAATTACATCCACCGGCAGAATTGAGAACAAAAGAATGATGAACTTGAAGCTCTTGAGCATCTTCACGATAAATCACCGGATAAGAACATTGAAGGAAATGAATGAAGAAACCTCACATGAATAAAATGGATACTTCATCTGAGAATTTTTGCTCCGAGAAGAAGAAGGGTGGGAGGGTGGGGAAAACAAGGACAACTTGGTATGAATGAAACAGACAAATCGTCAGATTTCTCAACGACGTCCGTATGGAGTAACTTGAAGAGAAAGCACACCGGTTGGAAAGGATTAACATGAAGATCTTGATGGTCAAGAAGGACTAGCACTCCCATAGAAATATGAGAATACCGATTAGGAAGGTATGGAATCAACATTTGACATCGAAGCAACTCGAATACCAGAATCAAAACAAAAACAAAGGATAGATGTGCAACATGATCTTCACAATATCATTCGAACAGAGGATTGAACGAATGAATTCCGCAGGTACATCAACTTGACGAGAAGCCACTTGGAAGAAGAAAAAAATAAATAAAAAGGAACAAGGATCAGATAGAACAAATACAAGATAGAAGTTTCGTTCGACATCTTCGTGCTGAAAGCTCATGGAACGTGTTACAAAAGGGTTTTGCAATCCCCGGATCAGCATAGCCAAGGACCCTTTAAGATGCAACTCCCGATCAGAACAAGTCCATAAAACCACTTCACTCAATGTAGAACCCCAAACTTCATATCGAGCATCCGTTGGAAGAATGCCTAGAACTACTAGATGAACCCACCTATAGATTTCCGAAAGTTTCCAGTTATGCAATCAGGTGTTGGGGATACACGGGAAGCACCGCGCAATCAACTCTAAACCTACATCCAGGTGTATCCATCCTTCAACACATAACCAGTCTTTCTCGGAAACTGTTTACCTCGGACCTTCGAAACGCATCCACTATAACAAGCTATGGCAATACTCTCGAACTACCTCCCCAGTACTGGGTGATGTCGGGGTTATCTTGCCACTGGCCATATAGGAGAGATTTTCGATGTCGGCCGTCTTAAGTATTTAGTACTGCCGCGATATGCTTGTGACAACAATACCCCGAAGCTCAACTCCTCGGTAACAGGAGGCATCGAGAACAATATCCTTGTCACAAGAACATCGAAACAATCCCAGAATACTCGCGGGATCCTAAAAAAAAAATTGGTGCAATTTTTGAAAGTAGAAGAGAAAAGAGTAATCGTCAGGAGTCCTCGCCAGAGAGAAAGGGGATGAGAAGCAAAGAAATCCTACTCTCCGATATAATATAGGACTCAAAATATTTTCAGTGTGTGCCTAGACTCGACCGTCAATGATTCGATCAATCAGTGGGGGCTTCTAGGTCGGAGAAGGCTCTGATACCAAATTGTAATGCCCAGGATGGGACTATACCTCCTACGTGTCGAGGCACGACTTAAAGGTATAAGCCCATCCTAGAATGATCTCAAGTTTTGATATCTTTGCACGACTCATGTAAAAGAGGGATTAACTTGCAAAAGAAGATAGTTGGCTTACACTCGCCACTTCACACAATACATACATAAGCAAAACATCATTCAAAACATCACAACCCGACTACGGGTGAAGAACCAAAAGAAAGATACCAAAACAACATAAAGCCACAGGCCAAGATCGAATCCTAGTAGAAACCATTACTGATCGTCGAAACGTCACAAGCAAACAGCCAAACTCTTCATCGAACTCCCGAAAGTTCTGATCCATCTCCTGCTTCAAACTCGGCTGAACCTGCATCTGGTGTGGTGAAGTAACTGTGAGCCACAGAGGACTCAGCAATACCGTTCCCGGGTAACACGACTATTTAAGCCTTGGTGTGGACAAGGCTGAAGAAAGAACGAGAGGTGAAGGAACAACAAGAGTCTGCAGCAGCAACTAGCACTAACTTACGTAAAAGAGAGCGAGAAGAGAAGGTGCCTCGGTCGAGAGATGATCACGAAGTGATCCTAACTAAAGCCGGTCAAACATAACCCCACTGTGTTCAACTCCCGAATCCCTATTTGGAAATTGACAGTCACGGTACACACGCTGGTAGTGTATTGAAACATTGTGTCAAGTTATCTACAACCGGAATTAACAAGCTCCCATCTGCCACATAACCGCGGGCACGGCTTTCGAAAGTTCAAACCCTGCAGGGGTGTTCCAACTTGGCCCATCACAAGCCCACGATCCGCGGAGTCGCAACTCCATAGGTGGGAAGACCCGAGTATTCTCGGAATCCCGTGCTCAAGTTAAACCGAACTAAGGTAAGGCTAATCCAGCAAATCCTCCCGGCGTGTCGACACCCTGATAGTAGCCGCGCGTATCTAAGTCTCAGGACACGACCGGATGAGTCATCCTACAGGTTTTTACCAAACCTCAAGTTTCCTTGAGGTGGCCCCGCAGTCTGCTCGTTTCGGACCAACACTCATGTGGAGCACTGGCCCGGGGGGTTGAATTAAAATAAAAGGGATAGCTAGTCCACATGCAAGTTTTTATTAGTTATTAGGCAAATAGTACCAATGTTGGGACTTGCTGGAAAAGACTTAGCACTTAGCGGTTTATCAAGGGGGTCCCATACACCCCAACCGTGTTAGGAACGCATAATCATGGAACATAACACCGGTTTATACGGTTCCTAACGGCATGAGTGGAACAAATCACCAAGCAAAAGGCTTAGCCTTCCACCCTTGCCGGTATATAGATGATTTCATTTAGCATTTATATAGTGTGATATAACCCAACCGAACTTCAACATGAAGCAAGCATCTTCGATCTTCACCTGCAACTAACAATGCTATAAGAGGGGCTGAGCGAAGCGTACTTAGCCAAGCAACGGTTTGCATAGGTAGGTTGGTTAAACATGGCAATTGGTTACAAGTAGGAGGCTGACAAGAAGATCATGGGCATCGAGGCAAAACTATAGAGCAGAACTACTAGCAATAGGCAAAGATAGTAATGGTATCCGGGTTCGGTCATCTTGCCTGGAATTCCACAAGGGAGAAGAATGGATCCATGAAGTAGACGGAGCAACAGACGAGCGAATCCTCACAACTCCGGAACGAAACCGAAGCTAACAAGAGAAGCAACCGGAAAAAAAGAAACAACATGGTAAACACGCAAGCATAAACATGGCATACAATGCACATCCAAGTATGATGCATGTCCGGTTTAAAAATGCATGGCATGGCAAGTGCACAAACAATTACTACAAGTTAAGTGGAGCTCAATATGCAACGAGTTGCATATTGACGAAACACCACATATTAATTATTTAGTTGACTCTCGTTATTTACAAGACAAGATTAATGTTTTTAACATGGCAAGAGGTGAAGCATAAAGAAACTACACAACTAAGGCAATTTAAATGAGGCCGGAGAATAACAACAACAAGTCCGAAAAATCCCCATGAGCATGTTTAATAATTATAAACAAACAACAATTAAACATTCAAAGTTGTTAACATGATGCGGATGATATGATCAAGTTTATGCAAGCTTTAATAAAAGGTTAACATAAGAGATAAGAAGCATTTGTCACCGTGGTGGAAAGAAAGGGTGCCACGGCAACGATCCGAAAATGATGCAACGACACCATATCGGTTCCGGTATCTCGTTGAGGGACCGGTGCAAAAGAAAGAATCGACGTGAGCAAGTCAAACGAGATGAAAGAGGGGTGATCCCGTTGCCGCGTTCCCACGAGTCGGTGACGAGGCAACCGAGGAACATGACAAACGGACGAAACGGCACGGAGCACACACGGGAGACAACTCATACAACACAAGCAAGCATCTCACGGGGTCATCGTCTCGGGTTATACCTTCGAAGTGTTCTCTCTCGAAGTGGTTCGAGATCGTCGAGGGACGTAGAGGAAGTAGTCGTTCTCGCGAGTCGTGGTACATGTGTCGTAGAGGGAAGTAGATGTTTCGTTCGGAGAGGAAGTAGACGTTCTCATTTCTTCGCCGAAGGTAGTCGTTCTCGTAGCGGTACTCGGGCGACGGTAGTGGTACTCGCGGTCGTCGGGCGACGGTAGTGGAAGTAGACGATCTCGTAGATGTACATGTCGACGGTAGTGGTACACGTGGTCTTCGAGCGTAGTGGTACTCGTTTCCGGCGACGGTAGTCGTTCACGTATGTAGGGGTACTTGTTCCGTAGCCGTTCACGAGCTCGTTTTCCCGTAGATGTTCGGTCGTCGTTATGTAGTTGTACTCGTTTCTTCTGTCAAAAGAGTAGCACGGCAACACAACAAAAGAACAACACCGCAAAACACGGAACACAGTAGCACGGGGGCGACGAGACCATGCAGCGGCACGGCGAAAAAAAACACAGCAGCAGCGCGGGTTTTGGCGCTGCAGAGGAGGGAACCGAGGAGCTGCGGTGCTGAGGCCAGGTTCCAGGGCGTCGGAGGCGCAGAGAACGAGGCGGCGCCGGCCTTGGCGATGCGCCCGGAGGGGGGGCCGGAGGCTGGACTCCCGCGGCGACCGGCGGCTGCTGGAGGAAGGGGCGGCCGGCTCGTGGGCGGAGTGGTGCATCCCCGCGGTGCTGGAGAGGAGGACCAGAGGGGACGGAGGCGAGGGCCCCTGGCCGGTACTGGGGCGCGGCTGAGGCGCAGAGGAGGCCCGCACGGGAGGAGAACGCCTGGAGGAAGGAGGCCTTGCGCGCTGGCGAAGGGATGCGGTCGCGGCCGGCCTTGAGCACGGAAGGAAGGGGCGCGGTGCGCGCTCGCCTGGAGGGGAGATCGGGCCCGGCCGCTGCTCCTGGCGAGGGGGCTGCAGGGGCTCGAGGCGCGGGGCGCCCGACGATGGACCGCGGGGCGAAGGGCGGCGCCCTGCCTCTGGCGATGGAGGGGGGCCTCGGGGCGACGAGGGAGAGGGTTCGAGGGAGGAGAGAGATCGAGGGAGTTCTGGGGTCGGGGAAGAAAGAGGGCGTCGAGGGAGAGGGGTGCGGTCGAGGGAGAGAGGGGAGATCGATGGGGAACGGGAGGGTGGCGGCGGACAGGGGGAAAGGGAGAGCGAGGGAGTTCGCTAGCTAGGGTTCGGTGGAGGCCAGATGGGCTGGGCGAAGGGGTAAAGGAGGCCGGCTGGACCTTGGCCAGATGGGCCAGATGGCTGCGGCCTGGAGGAGACCTGGAGGGAAGAAAAGGCCCAAGTGGCTGCTGGGTTTTCTTCTCCTTATTAAAAAAAAACAAAGAGGAGAAGAAAAGTAAAAAGAGGTTAGGGATGGAATCTGGGGCAAGAGGATAAAATTCCCGGACTCACAAAAATGTCAGGGATTTAAATAAAATAGAAGGAGGTTTTTTGGAAGAACCTTGGAACAACGGAAAGGAATATTGGCAAGGTTTGGAAGGAGAAGCTCGAAGTGAAAAAGACATGGGGAAAATGCAAGTGTGTTATGGTGATTCCGAAGCAATGGAATAATTAATATATAGCTCCCTAAATATTGAGAGACTTTTATATGTTATAAAGAGAAGTCATCTTCCCTCGATTTAAATGGACCGAAGGTCCACACGATTTATTTAGGTTGAGATGCAAAGATTAAAGAGATGATGGCATGATGACATGATGCAATGCAAAAAATAAATAACAAAATCACAAAAGAACACACGGGCAACCCGGAACATCTGGAATCTTCTGGAATCTTCTGGTATCTTCTGGGACGTCGGTCTCGGGCGTCACAACTATATTCTAAAATTATTTCCGTTCATATTAAAGGGTGATGCTAAGACATGGTACAACACTCTTGCTCCTGGTTGTGTGCGTAGTCCCCAGGATATGATTTACTACTTCTCTGCAAAATATTTTCCTACTCATAAGAAACAAGCTGCTTTTCAGGAAATATTTAACTTTGTGCAAATTGAAGAAGAGAGTCTCCCACGATTTTTTTCGTCGTGAACAGCCCAAAAAATTGTCATGTAGATGTTTCTCCGACCCGCCCAGGACGGAAAGCCCATTTTCTGTCATGATTTTTTGTCATAGAAGTAGGAGCCCACCACATCTATGCTGATATGGGTATATGTCACAATTATCGTCATAGAAGTGTCATAAGCATGACATATTTTCGTTCGGGCCAAAATGTCATGGTTGTGTCTTTTTTTGTAGTGATGGGCTTCCTCAAATGCTCGAGCTCCTCATGATCAAGCAAGTTGGATGCACACCCACTTAGTTTTCTTTTGAGCTTTCATACACTTATACTCTAGTGCATCTGTTGCATGTCAATCCCTACTCACTCACATTGATATCAATTGATGGGAATTTTCATAGTCCATTAATTTGCATAGTTGATGTGAAACTTTCTCCCTTCTATCCTTTGACTACTATCACCTTCTATTCCATTTATAGTGCTATATTGATGGCGCACGCTCATGTATTGCGTGAAGAGTTGAAAAAGCTCAAGCACGTTAAAAAGTATGAACCAAGTGCTTAGCTAACACCGAGGTAGTACATGATTTATACTTTGTGCTGAGAAGAGGGAGCATAATAAGACTATGATTTTATAGGCATAACTTTCTTTAGCCATGATAGTTTGAAAAGTCATGATTGCTTTTTAGTATGCTTGAAGTATTATTGTTTTTTAGGTCAATATTAAACTTTTGTTTTGAATATTATGGATCTGAATATTTATGCCACATAAAAGAAAGATTACATGATAAACATGTTAGGTAGCATTCTACATCAAAATTTCTGTTTTCATCGTTTACCTACTCGAGGACGAACAGGAATTAAGCTTGGGGATGATTAATATGTCTCCAACGTATCTATAATTTTTTATTGTTCCATGCTATTATATTATCAATCTTGGATGTTTTATATGCATTATTATGCTATTTTATATCATTTTTGGGACTAACCTATTAACCTACTGCCCAGTGCCAGTTGTTTTTTTCCTTGTTTTTGTCATACAGAAAATCAATACCAAACAGAGTCCAAACGGAATGAAACTTTTTGACGATATTTCTTGGACCACAAGACACCCAAGAAGCTTCGGGAAGAGACCTGGAGGACCACGGGGTGGCCACAAGCTCACAAGGCGCGCCCCAGGAGGGCGCCCCAGGCTTGTGGGCCCCGCGGGAGTCCTCCAACCCTAATTATACTTCTATAAATTCCCAAATATTACCAGAAGACCAGAGGGCACACCAAAAATACTTTTTCGCTGCCACAAGTTTCTGTCCTCGTGAGATCCCATCTGGGGACCTTTTCTGGTACTCTACCAGAGGGGGATTCGATCACGTAGGTCATCTACATCAACCTTGTTGCCCTTCTGATGATGCGTGAGTAGTTTATCGCAGACCAACGAGTCTATAACTAGTAGCTAGATGGCCTCTTCTATCTCTTTGATCTTCAATACAATGTTCTCCTTGATGTTCTTGGAGATCTATTCAATGTAATCTTCTTTTGCGGTGTGTTTGTTGAGACCCGATGAATTGTGGGTTTATGATCAGATTATCTGTGGATATTATTTGATTCTTCTCTGAACTCTTTTATGCATGATTTATATACCTTTGTATTTCTCTTCGATCTATTGATTTGGTCTGGCCAGCTACATTGATTTTTCTTGCAATGGGAGAGGTGCATTGTAATCCGTTCAATCTTGCGGTGCTCAATCCCAGTGACAAAAAGGGACATGGCACGTATTTGTATTATTGCCATTGAGGATAAAAAGATGGGGTTTATTCATATTGATTGGATCTATCCATGTACATCATGTCATCTTGCTTAAGGCGTTACTCCAGTCTTGTTAACTTAATACACTAGATGCATGTTGGATAGCAGTCGATGTGTGGAGTAATAGTAGTAGATGCAGGCAAGATCCAGTCTACTTGTCTCGGACGTGATGCCTATATACATGATCATTGCCTTGGATATCGTCATAACTATGCACTTTTCTACCAATTTCTCAACAGTAACTGTTTAGCCACCGTATGCTTTCTTCGAGAGTGAAGCCTCTAATGAAAACTATGGCCCCCGGGTCTATCTTTTATCATATTTTTTCATATCTATAAAATAAAAAACACAAAAATACCTTGTTGCAATGTATTTACCTTTACTTTTTTCACTTTTACTTATCTTGTATACTCATCACTATTAGATCTCATCCTTGCAAGTAACCGTGAAGGGATTGACAATCCTTTATCGCGTTGGATGCAAGTTTTTGTTTGTTTGTGTAGGTGCAATTATTGGAGACTCGTGTGTTCCTCCTACTGGATTGATACCTTGGTTCTCAACTGAGGGAAATACTTATCTCTACTTTGCTGCATCACCCTTTCCTCTTCAAGGGAAAAACAAACACAGGCTCAAGAAGTAGCACTGCATTCTATCGTGACCACCCGCAATGTGGAATCTATCCAACATCGTTGGAGGATTATTCAAGGGTTAGTGAGCAAGTACATCGGCTACTACTCACGAGTGACCAAATGCCCTCAAAGTGGGATGGGAGTGGCAACTCACGTAAGCTCAATTGCTTCATCTTGTCATCATTTGCATATGCTTCTTGTGTTTGCATTCTTGTGCTTATACATATGTTGTTTGCTAGATGGCGGTGGCAGCCACTTTGTATCATGAGGTGGAGAAGAAGTCGTCTGATTTTAGCCATTGTTGGATCATATTGAATGGCAAGCCGAAGTGGAACCTAGTTGTGGCCGAGCTCAAGTCCGGCAAGAAGAGGAATGATGGCTCAAGCTCCAACCAACCAATTGGGTTGGACAATGAAGAAGACGATGTTGTCCTGACGATTGGAAAAGCCATCGTGCCAAAGGATAACCGCCAAGTCATGGGAAAGTGAGAGAAGGCACGTGCCTCCTGTGACGCCGCGGCTACAAAAAATGTTGTCCGCATGGACGGACATTTTCTTGGCGAGGGAGAATAAGAAGGAGGAGAGGTACAAGCTCATGTTGGATGCGCAAAGGAAAGGATGGAGTGGGACCGAAAGAGGGCGGAGAAGAAACTCGAAATTGAGAGGGAGAAGATCAAGTTGGAGAAGCAACAAGCTACGATCAAATGGGAACTCGAGAAGGCCAAGAAATTTGGCGACATAGAGCTTGAAAAGGAGAGGTTGCAACTCGCATGGGGCACGGACGATGCCAGGATCATGTTGGCGGATGAAATCCTCTTGGATGAGCATGCGAAGAAGTGGCTTGCAGACAAGAAGGAGATCAATGACCGTAGGGACTACGAGGCGGCGAGGGTGTCTGCGGCATGGATGCAGGCGGAGCAGGCAGCCCCGATGCATGCAGAGCAGGACAAGTAGGACGCATTCCGCTTGGAGCACGATGCATTCCGCTCGGAGAAAGCACCCGGCCAATGATTTGAGGCCATCCGTCATGCTCGGACATTGATTTCATTTTGGCATATTTGGTTTATTGAACTATGATTTGCTTTGCTTTGTTTCAAACTTTTGAATTCGGACAATTTGTCTTGTATGATCGACGTGCATAGTTTGCATGGTTTTGTGGATCAGAACTTGAGGTATGTGGATGTAGGGTGCAACATATGAGGGCCCAGCGAGCGCTGCGCATGGACGCGCCCGCGGGCATATAGGGGCCAGATTTTCCAAGTCTGACTGTAGATGTTCTTAGGAACGCTATTGTGGCAAACGTATCCTTCGAGGAATTGTTGTTGTGGGGGACGACAAGGCGGTCAACGAACATGTTTTTTTGGGCGAAAAGATCGGATCTATTATAAAATTTCATTGGAAGTACAAAACATCGAAAACATAATAACAATTACATCGAGATTCTGAGACCACCAAACGACCCCTACTATCGCCAGAACGAGCCGCAGATGCGTTGCTGTCACTGCTCGTCTACTAGGTCGGCTTAACCTTATCGATGACAGTCGGGAAGTCTTCATGCACGTGCCCCTGAGGACAAAGACCCTGGAGCCGCAGTAGTCGCCGTAGAACCCTTGCATATATCTCTAGACGGATGAACTTGAGGATGATCACAGCCCTGAAGACAAATTCGAAGAAGAAGCGCCGCCATCCATCCTATCACCGCACTTGCGAGGACTAAATAAGCGTAATCTAAACTACTAACCGGAGCGAATGCGCCGTGATTCCCCTCCCGCCACCGGCTGCCAGAGCGACAGGTAGAGTGGAGACGAATCCATAGACTCGCCGGTAAAGTCTGGAGGGGAGAGTTTGCCCTAGCCACCTAGGGCCAGGGAAGAAAAACAATAGGATACTTTTAATAATTGAAGTTTTTTTTGATAGTTAATAATTGAAGTTAGTACTATCTCTGTTTCAGAATAATTGAAGTTCAAGCTGGTTTGTTCTAAGTCAAAGTTCATTAAATTTGACCAATTTTATATGAGCAACATCTACAACACCAAATTTGTTTCATTAGAAATATATTTTGTATCATATATGCTTGATATTGTAGATCTTAGCAGATTCTTCTATAAATTTGGTCGAACTTTAACAAAATTAACTTACAACAATCCTAAAACTTTAGTTATTTTGGAACCGAGAGAGCAGGTCGTAATTTGTGTGACCCCATGCTTGTTAATGAACTCTTTTCCGTATACCCTGCTAGTCCTAAAACGTCATCCATGGAGGACACGCAAGAGGAGAGGAGAAGAATCTATGGAGGACACAAGATGCATGTGACCAAGGTTAGATGCATGCTGCAGCCAAGTGCGTACTCAAGTTAGTTGTCAGAGCACAAAAAATGCAGGCTAAACTGCTCACCGGAGAAGGCCAAGTTATGTGGAGCAGTTACAGAGACTATCTATTTTAGTAACCCCGCAGCAAGCGCAGAGCTAGACCAGCCTACCTAATTACCAGCATGACACAACCAACGTAACCGACCATGCAGCTCAGCCGTGAAAATGAACCGTGAAACCTCCCAAGTCAAAGCTATATTTAGGATCCATGCAATGTTTGACCAGCCAGGATCCCTCACATTGCTTCTGGTTCACTAGAATACCAGAGCAGGATTACTAGGGACGCAAATAAAAGTGAAAATTCCACTTATTTACCATATGATTGGTAATTAAATGGATTAAATTAGCTGTACTAGTGTTTTTCAGTTCATTTATTTTTTTTACGGGCAGGTTGCATCCGCATCCGCGCCCTAAACCTGAAAGTCAGAAACGACTCTACGTGTAGCCCGCGGGGGCCGGGTCAGGCCGACACGGACGTGGATCCGGTCAAGGACGGGAACGGACGGCCGGGGGCGCCTCCACGCGCGCCATCGGACGGCCCGCGCGCGTCCATATCCCCCGCCGCCGCGTGCTTTATTTAGCCACCTCCCTCCCCCCTGCCGCGAGCTGCTACTGCCCCTCCCTCCTCCCTCCACCTCTTCCCTCCCCTCGCCTCCAAATTATCTCCGTCGGAGGCGCCCGGGCACGCACGCACGCGGAAAGCTCGTGGCTTTGCGGTGACCATGCAGGCGGCGACGGTGGCAGCGGCGGCCAACGGCGGGGGCGACGTGCAGAAGCAGCAGCAGCCGCAGCAGCAGGTGGGGGCGGCGCCGCTCCCGGCGGTGGCCGCGCTGGCGCCGCCGCCCCATTGGGTGGCCATGCCGTTCGCGCCGCCGGGCGCCGCGGCCATGGTGGTGCCGCACCAGATGGCGCCGGCGCCGCCCCACCAGTTCGCGCCGCACTTCGTGCCGTTCCACGCCGTTGCGCCGCCGCCCCCGCCGCTGCAGCCGCGCCCGGCGCACGTCGCCATGGGCTCGCCCGCCCCCGCCGCGCAGCCCGGCCAGGAGGAGAACAAGACCATCTGGGTCGGCGACCTCCATTACTGGATGGACGAGAACTACCTCCACACCTGCTTCGGCTACACCGGCGAGGTGAGCACGCCCGCCTCCCTCCCTCCCTCCCCCAACCCCAGATCTCGCCCACGTCCACGCCGCCCCCGAGCCAAAGCTGCCAAAAAGAGACACACCGGCTCCCTTTCGCATACCCCACTGACTAGGAACCCTTTTCTTGGATGTGACAAGCCCGTCAGATACTCCTACTAAATGTGCGGTTAAATCACGCCCCATTCCACCAAAAATGGCGACAGGTTTCAGAAGTGCGATTCGTCTCTCGAGTTGCGTGAGGTCGGAGAGAGAGAGAGAGGCGGATCTTAACAAAGACTGGGTAGAGGTGGTAGAGCCTATAGTTGCAGGCCTGCAGTGGGTAGTAGCGCAGAAGGCAGGCGCGGGCAGCAGTACAAATGATTGGGTCACTGTGCGGAAAGAGGAAATGGGCGAGCAACCGCTGGGCACCCCGGGAGGCGTGGATCTGCGGCCTGAAACTGGAAACCCGCAGTCCCCTAGATTGGCTGAGGCAAGGCAAGATACCCCTATCCTTTCCCGTGCTGGTCATGGGGATATGCTTGGTCTGATGTGCCAGGTTGCCTACCTCGTAACGGCAGGATTCCTGGCGCACCATGGCCGTACATCTGCTTCGTCCCTGATTGGCCCGTTTTTAGTTTGGCAGTTCTGGGGATTGGGATGCGCTGATTAGGTGCTTCTTCAGTGTAGAAACTAGCCGATCTACTACTGCTTGGCAGAAAAGGAAAACATTTGCATTTTCTCAAACTGCACTTAAACCAGTTAGAGTTAGGGCTTTACCCTTTAGAAGAACTGAGCTCTGAATATTCAGCTGTTGTAGTAGAAAATGAGGGTTTCTGCTTGAATGGGAGCAGCACCCTTTGCTATTCCATTTTCGTGTGCACTGACATAGTAAAATGTCATCAAGCTGAGCTGACAGATGATTCCTTTATACTTTATAGCCTTCAGTTTCATGTACTGTCTGTCTCTGCTGCACTTCCATTTTCATCATTTTGTAGCAGCTAAAATGTGGTGCGACATTGTCACCTCCAGAACAATGGAGAAAAGATATGATGACACATGGGGTTTATATATGGACAATTTTAGCTGCCTTAAACATAAGTTTTTACTGGGGCTGTTTCGCCGGCCTTAGTCTTGACAATTGAATTTTTGGACTGTCCAGTCAGTGTGGGATATAAATGTGTGCTGACTGCATTGCAATGTGTCTTCTTGTACAATTCGCAGTTCTTATTATCCAAGCTCAAACTTGTACTAATATGTATGGACATGATGTAGGTTGTCGCCATCAAGGTTATTCGTAATAAGCAAACCGGACAATCAGAAGGATATGGATTTGTAGAGTTCTACAGTCGTGCTGCAGCTGAAAAAGTACTTGATGGTTTTGCTGGGCATATAATGCCAAATACTGACCAACCTTTTAGGATAAACTGGGCATCATTTAGCATGGGGGATAGGCGTTCGGACATTGCTTCAGATCATTCCATATTTGTAGGCGATCTTGCCTCTGATGTCAATGATACTGCATTGCTAGAGACTTTCTCCAGCAGGTACTCCTCTGTCAAAGGTGCAAAAGTTGTTATTGATGCTAACACTGGTAGATCCAAGGGCTATGGCTTTGTGCGGTTTGGAGATGATAGTGAGAAGACAAACGCCATGACCGAGATGAACGGAGTGTATTGCTCAACTAGGCCCATGAGGATTGGTCCTGCAACTCCCAGAAAATCTTCAGGTTAGTTAACAAGTTTCTCAGTCCCTATATGCTCTGAATTAATTGTTGGCCCAACTGAATGAAGGTTCCTTGATTTGGTTGTGTTCTTTCGCTATTAATTTATGTTTTCTATTGAGATAGTCTGAAACTATATCCACCCAACCCTCTACCTATATGCAAACATATGAATCTGGCTGTTGTATTACTGATGGGGCGAGATTCCAATGAATTTAGAACGTGGTTAAATGGGGAAGTCCCCCCCCCCC
>LR738713.1:540347950-540366094 GCA_902687465.1 Secale cereale
CCCCTAACTGTTCGTTATTTAGGTAGGAATGAGACCTTCCTGTGGATCGAACACGAGTGGGCGAGCTTACACCCATAAGCTCTAGCCATCCGAGCCAGTGCTGATTCCAGTGATTTTGATTTTAACCATTCATACAAGTTCTGGTTTCTAGGTGGGACTACTTTTAGTTAGTTCCCTGCTCTTTAGCATCTCTTTGCCACTTTAACTTGAAATTTTCACTTGTACTTTATCACACATCTGAACTTGTTTACATTCAGAATTTGTTTGGGAGGGAGATCCGTTCAGAATATAGTTCGCACTTATCACTATCTATGTAGAAAACTGTTTTTGCTCTGCATTCATGCCTTGCTGTTTTTATGCACTACCTTTTTGGAAAACGGGTTTGTATTGGTGATAATGACATAAGTTCATATTTTAGAGAATATTATTGATTGGTCAAATAAAATCTGAGAATTTGTGAATTGCTATTAACATTGTTCTTCCGGATTAAAAATTCTACAGGAATTATTTAATGTTTTTTGCATAGCTGTGACTGTTTATTTCTGTTTCCTGAAAAAATGTTGGTTTAGGTACTTCTGGATCTACTGGTTCATCCGCTCGATCAGACGGAGATTTGACAAACACAACTGTGAGTACAGATGCATTGGCTGTAACTTATGCACTATAGATCGTTAGAGCTTTTCACTTATCATCGTTGTTTAATTGTCCTTAGGTATTTGTTGGTGGGCTTGACCCAAATGTTAGTGAAGATGATCTTAAGCAAACCTTCTCCCAGTATGGTGAGATTTCCTCTGTGAAGATTCCAGTTGGGAAACAGTGCGGGTTTGTGCAGTTTCTTCAGAGGTATGGATTATTAGCCATGCACTTCTGTAGTTTTCAGTTCCTCTCCACATACAAATTTTGTTTGGTTAAATTGCCTCTTGTCACCATGATGGAATTCTATCGACTAAATGCTGTCAACATTTTTCCCTTTCTCAGAAAGAATGCAGAAGATGCATTACAAGGGCTAAACGGTAGCACTATCGGGAAACAGACCGTGCGCCTTTCATGGGGTCGCAATCCAGCAAACAAGCAGGTACTGTCATATGCTCTTCCGCCCCCATCCCCACCCACAAAAAACAGTAAAATTTTGCAGCCAACATAACCCAGGAACCTGACTGTACTACATATCTTCTTTGCAGTTGAGGAGTGACAACGGCAACCAGTGGAACAACGGGATGTACTATGCGCCCTCGCCGTTCTACAACGGGTACGGCTACCCCGCGCCACCGTTCCCTGACCCGGGCATGTACGCCGCCGCCTATGGCGCGTACCCGGTCTACGGGAACCAGCAGCAGGTCAGCTGAAGATAGGAGGTTGACACGCCCGTCGCTCGACAACAACCGGAGGCGCGCACGCAGTAGCTGTAGCTCTTGCTAGAGAAAGAAGGTAGACGACGACGGTGGTTTCTTAGGTGAGCTAGATGTAGTAGTGACTGGTCATGTAAAGTACATTACTACTATTATTACGAAGAACTAGCACCACTAAGGCACCTAAAATGACTCGATCGCCACGGCCGTCTAGCTGGATTGTTCTAGGAAAAAAAAGTTTTGGCCTAGAGCTGCAATATTAAGGTAGAACAATAATCTATTCAATACCTTCTGCGCGGTTTTCTGATCTTTGGCTTTTGGTGTTTGATTTTCGAACTGATGTTGAGCTGAGCAAGTAGGGATAGCTGCTAGTCTTGGAGACAACCTTGTGGAGAGCCAATGCGTGGTTCATCGGACAGCGTTGCGTACATGATATCCATGCCGGTTCAGCAGACGGCTCGGTGCATTCAGCAGCTGGCGAGCCGTGAGCTATGCTCAAGCTTGATGTCGTCCACGTGTTAGACTCGGTGGCATGGGCAATACTCTTCCATGTGCTCGGTCTCCGTTGGGTGGGGCTTGGCTCGTGCTTCCTTGAGTGGACTGTCATCCTCTTCGGGCAGCGCCAAGGTGGTGCTCAACGGCGAGCCGAGTCCACCGGTGTTGGTAGAGTGGCAGGTGCATGCCCCATCTTGTAAAGAGCGTATGTTTATATTGTATGTTGAAATATTGACCTCCCATACAACAAAAAAACCACCAAACATATGGCCATCTTGTATGTTGAAATATTGACCTCCCATCCAACAAAGAAACCACCAAACATATGGCCATCTTGTACTTGAAATATTGACCTCCCGTCCAACAAAGAAACCACCAAACATATGGCCATCTGAGCTGGAGTTGACATTTTTACACTAAACATCTGCTTAGCTTATGGGCTAGCTTAGTATACAATCGTGCAACGGAGTTAATATTCTGGTATTATGGCATACATCCACTCACAGGCTAGAGTTGAGTATCGTGTCATAACCCTACTTCGTACCTTTCCTTCGATACGATAAACCTACAACATGATGCGTTGCAGCCACAAGGGTCGATACAATTAATGTATTGGGATCCTGTTCACCTACATGCTCTTTGGCTGGTGGGGCTCAAGGCTCTTTGCAGAAAATAGTTTTGTCCTACTTATTTCAGAAATGGTCTACTCTAATAGCTGGACATACGTACCATATCACATTGTAGTACTCGACAAATCATATCATGCGACCATCCAATGCAAGTGAGTATGTGGGTTCCTGCGTCCTGCAGTTGCCCTAAGCCAATCTCTAGAGACCCTAGTCCATCCCCAGTTCAGATCGGGTCCACACTCCCCTTTGGTTCAACCCATGAAATTTTATTGGAAGAGGTGATGAGATCAAGCTGACAATTCTCCAATGAGTTGCTCAAATTTATCCGTAGCCGGAGACACGGCTAATCATGATTAGTTTTATACGTACACTCTACAAAGGTTTGTGTAGTTTACCCGTGATTCTCGATCACACCTTCCTGCTGCTAATCTTCACTTGTGAAGTAGCTAGGTAGATCAAGATGAGACTTTTGGGAAGCAGAAGCCTCTCAGAAATAGAAGATTCAGTCCAACCTACACACCTACATCTGCTGGTCATGCTCAGGAGGGTTCACGCAACTTACTTACTTACTTACTTGGTCCAGGCAGAGCCCTTATTGTCTCACGAGTTGAGTCCACCGGTGGTGCTCAAGGGCCTACGGCAGGGTGAGTTGCTCTCCCCCTATGTTATTTCTGTTGGTAGAGTGGCAGGTGCACGCCCCATCTTGTAAAAAGCATATGTTATATTTTGAAACAAAGAAACCACCAAACATATGGTGGTGGCAGTTTTCGTAACAAATAATAATAAGACAAGCGTAAAAAACAGCAACGAACATCACACTCTTATCACCATCTGAGCTGGAGATGACATCTTGTTGGGCGCCACCCATATCAAAGCGACGGGTGTCCATCCATGTGTTCTAGAGAAGGCCTAATGCACCACCATGAAAAGAAGAGAAGGCCTAATGTACCACCATCTTCATCCCTTTACCACCTTAATATAGCTTTCCGTGTGTTTGGCCTTTCTATCATATTACCCACTTATCAATCCAATAGCAGATTCTCCTATCAATCCAAGAATACATACAATATACCATGATAAGCCAAATTTTGAGCCTTCCACAATTCCCAGCATATTGCAGCCCCACGCACCATTAGGTCATCTCTAGCGGATCCCCAAAAAAACACGTCCCACAAAACCAGTTTCGGGTGTCCCCGAAAACTGGTTTGCGGTACCGCGCGAGCTCGGGGCGGGAACTGATGCCGTAAACTCATACCCCAAAGTTCAAATCAGTTTTGATTCTCACACCGATATCAACTACAAACTCATATAGTAGATGCAATACACCGAATAAATATCCAAATATCATACAATACTAGTACGGCAATAGTTCACATCCAAAAGCATGCACAATATAAGAGGTAGCACTTAAGTTTGTCCAAAAGAATGCATAATCAAACACAATTAGACGCAATCAAATCAAGCAACACCATTGTTGACAAGATCATCACCACCACCACCGGCCATAGGGACCATCATCATCAATAATAGCCGAAGAATCATCACCGCCATTGCCGAAGCACCACGACCGCTTCCATTGGCCAGAGCACCACCACCATCACCAAGAATGCTAGAAGAACCACCACCACCACCTCCGTTGCCGAAGTACCACCACCACCGTCCATAAAATCAAGCTCTTGCGTCCTCAGAAACATGATCTCCATTCTTTTCAACTCCTAAAACTCCCTTGCCATCGGTTCCATGCCATTTGGATTCATCATCGAGAACTAGTCCTCCTCGATGTTCTTATTATCCTTCCTCTTTTGCTCCTCAATAGCGATCTTGCGCTCCACGAAGGCACATCTTCTCTCCCACATTGCCTCCTTTTGTTGGATCTTTATCGGTCGAACCGTTATGACAACATAGACAATTCCCTTTGTCCGTCAGTATGTTACTTGCCCGAGATTCGATCATCGGTATCTCTATACATAGTTCAATATATTTACCGGCAAGTCTCTTTATTCGTTCCGTAATAAATCATCCCGAGACTAAATTCATTAGTCATTTGCTTGCAAGGCTTATTATGATGTGTATTACAGAGAGGGCCCAGAGATACCTCTCCGATACTCGGAGTGACAAATCCTAATCTCGATTCATGCCAACCCAACAAAACAGCTTTAGAGATACCTGTAGAGCATCTTTATAATCACACAGTTATGTTGTGACGTTTGATAGCACACAAGGCATTCCTCCGGTATCCGGAAGTTGCATGATTTCATAGTCAAAGGAATATGTATTTGACATACATGGACGCAGTAGCAATAAACTGTACAATCAAATGCTAAGCTAACTGATGGGTCTTGTCCATCACATCATTCTCATACTGATGTGATCTCGTTATCAAATGACAACTCATGTTCATGGTTATCTTAATATAACCATCTTTGATTAACGAGCTAGTCTAGTACACTAGTAGAAAACAGGGCATTGGACCAGGCCTGTCCAGCCCATTAGCCCCGGTTCAATCTAGAACCGGGTCCAATGGGGGCACTGGACCCGGTTCGTGAGCCCAGGGGGCCGGCCGGGCCACGTGGGCCATTGGTCCCGGTTCGTTTGGACCTTTTGGTCCCGGTTGGAGCGACAAACCGGGACCAATGGCTCTTGGTCCTGGCCCACCACCATTGGTCCCGGTTAGTGATATGAACCGGGACCAAAGGCTCCCCTTTAGCCCCGGTTCATAGCACCAACCGGGACCAATGAGGTGCCTATATATAACCCCTCACTCAAGAGCAGAGCTCACTGCTCTGTTTTTTTTTCTGGCCGAGGAGGAGAGGGGTTAGTGGTGCTCTAGCTCACCTCCTATGCACACAACGTGTTCGGTGGAATGCCCGAGCCACACTAGTTAAGTTTTTCTCCTCTCGAAGCTCTATTTTCTCCGAGATTTGTCTAGGTTTAGCGGTCCGTCACGTCCCGTCCCCGTCTTCGCCGCCGTCGATCGCCCCCGCCGATCTCGTCACCGGCACCACCGTGGTGAGCCTCTTGTTATGTCCATGCTTTTCTTACTTTTATTATTGCTTGTTATTACTGCTTTAGATAGATATTTGTCTAATTTTCTTACGTTTATTATTGCTTGTTATTATATAGTGTGATGGTTTTGATATCCGCCCACGTGGGCCTTCGTCCTGTCTACGATTCGGATGTGGTATATTATCTTTAATTTATAACTAATTGTTTTAGTGTTTATGATAGTTATGCCGACCAACCTGACATGCATAGATGTTTTATTATGTCTAGGAGGTAGTTGAACCGGAAATTCCAACCGACCCTCTTGTGGAGAGGTTAAATTTAGTTGAAGAGGAAAACATTTCCTTAAAGAAAAAATTGGAAAAAATGGAGGAGGAGAAGATGGAATTGGAGTTGCATGTTGCGGAAGTCATCGATGATCACAAGATCAAGATGGAACCTATTGTCGAGAGGTTAAATTTAGTTGAAGAAGAAAACAAATTCTTGAAGGAAAAAATAAAAAAAAATTGTGGACGAGAAGATGATATTGGAGTTGCATGTTGCGGATGTCGTCGATGATCACAAGATCAAGATGGATGCAATGCGGTTGAAGATTAAAAAGATTAGAAAATATGCCATTCATACCGAGGCTTGGTATCATTATGCCGTTGGATCAATTGTTACCTTGGTTGCGATTATGATCGCATTTGTTTTCGCATTGAAAAGTTTTACATAGTTTCGATGTGTATGGAGAGCTATATGTTGTTAGATGAGAACTATATATGTATGTACTTTGGTTTTAATGTGATGATGAACTTTTATCCATTTGGTCACTTAATTATCTATTTATGATGTTCTGTAATGGTTTTTGACACACTTAATTATATATAATGCACGCAGATGAACCGGCAATGGATGTACGGTGACAGGCACACCTCCGAGTACATTAAGGGCGTGCATGAGTTTCTAAATGCGGCTGAGGCAAACAAGCAGAATGGTTTTATGTGTTGTCCATGCACTAAATGTGTGAATACGATGTCTTACTCTAACCGGAAAATCCTTCACTCCCACCTGCTTTACAAGGGTTTCATGCCACACTATAATGTTTGGACGAGGCACGGAGAAATAGGGGTTATGATGGAAGACGGCGAAGAAGAAGAGTACGATGACAACTATGTGCCCGCTGAATACGGTGATGCTGCAATGGGGGGAGCTGGTGAAGATCAAGAGGAACCAGACGATGTGCCCAATGATGCTGCAACGGGTGAAGCTGTTGAAGATCAAGAGGAACCAAATGATGATCTCCGCCGGGTCATTATCGATGCAAGGACACAATGCGAAAGTCAAAAGGAGAAGCTGAAGTTCGATCGCATGTTAGAGGATCACAAAAAAGGGTTGTACCCCAATTGCGAAGATGGCAACACAAAGCTCGGCACCGTACTGGAATTGCTGTAGTGGAAGGCAGAGAATGCTGTGGCTGACAAAGGATTTGAGAAGCTACTGAAAATATTGAAGAAGAAGCTTCCGAAGGATAACGAATTGCCCGACAGTACATACGCAGCAAAGAAGGTCGTATGCCCTCTAGGATTGGAGGTGCAGAAGATACATGCATGCCCTAATGACTGCATCCTCTACCGCAGTGCATACAAGGATCTGAACGCATGCCCGGTATGCGGTGCATTGCGGTATAAGATCAGACAAGATGACCCTGGTGATGTTGATGGCGAGCCCGCCAGGAAGAGGGTTCCTGCGAAGGTGATGTGGTATGCTCCTATAATACCACGGTTGAAACGTTTGTTTAGAAACAGAGAGCATGCCAAGTTGATGCGATGGCACAGTGAGGACCGTAAGAAAGACGGGAAGTTGAGAGCACCCGCTGACGGGTCGTAGTGGAGAAAAATCGAGAGAAAGTACTGGGAGGAGTTTGCAAAGGACGCAAGGAACGTATGGTTTGCTTTAAGCGCGGATGGCATTAATCCTTTCGGGGAGCAGAGCAGCAATCACAGCACCTGGCCCGTGACTCTATGTATGTATAACCTTCCTCCTTGGATGTGCATGAAGCGGAAGTTCATTATGATGCCAGTTCTCATCCAAGGCCCTAAGCAACCCGGCAACGACATTGATGTGTACCTAAGGCAATTAGTTGAAGAACTTTTACAGCTGTGGAATGGAAATGGTGTACGTGCGTGGGATGAGCACAGACAGGAGGAATTTGACCTAAAGGCGTTGTTGTTCGTGACCATCAACGATTGGCCCGCTCTCAGTAACCTTTCAGGATAGACAAACAAAGGATACCACGCATGCACGAACTGTTTAGATGACACTGAAAGTATATACCTGGACAAGTGCAGGAAGAATGTGTACCTGGGCCATCGTCGATTTCTTCTGACCAACCATCAATGTCGAAAGAAAGGCAAGCATTTCAAAGGCGAGGCAGATCACCGGAAGAAGCCCGCCATGCGTACCGGTGATCACGTACTTGCTATGGTCAATGATTTACACGTAATCTTTGGAAAGGGCCCCGGCGCACTAGCTGTTCCGAATGACGCTGAGGGACACGCACCCATGTGGAAGAAGAAATCTATATTTTGGGACCTACCCTACTGGAAAGACCTAGAGGTCCGCTCTTCAATCGACGTGATGCATGTGACGAAGAACCTTTGCGTGAACCTGCTAGGCTTATTGGGCGTGTATGGAAAGACAAAAGATACAGCTGAGGCACGGGAGGACCTACAACATTTGCACGAAAAAGACGACATCCCTCCGAAGCAGTATGAAGGTCCTGCCAGCTATGCTCTTACGAAAGAAGAGAAAGAAATCTTCTTTGAATGCCTGCTCAGTATGAAGGTCCCGACTGGCTTCTCGTCGAATATAAAGGGAATAATAAATATGGCAGAGAAAAAGTTCCAGAACCTAAAGTCTCATGACTGCCATGTGATTATGACGCAACTGCTTCCGGTTGCATTGAGGGGGCTTCTACCGGAAACGTTCGATTAGCTATTGTGAAGCTATGTGCATTCCTCAATGCAATCTCTCAGAAGGTGATCGATCCAGAAATCGTACCAATTGGTAGTGTCAAAGTATTGAAAAATTCCATGACTTCATCATTTGCCAGAAGTAACCGAGGCATGTTGGTACGAAGTTATGCAAAGATGTTCTGGAACGGAGTTCCTGATAGGATAATCCGTCTTTTGTTACGGATTATCTTATCTGGGACTTCGTTCCAAAACAACTTTGGAGAGGTTCGTACCATCATGCTACTGTTACTTTCGCCTAATGATGAAGTATTGGTTCTGTTGAATCCTTTGACACTAGCTAGACAAAATGTGACATGAGGGGGTCTAGGGTTTGTGGATCGCCGAGCAGTCGGGGGTCGAGGGGTCGAGAGAGGTTGCCTAGCTAGTGTCAAAGTATTGAAAAATTCCATGACTTCATCATTTGCCAGAAGTAACCGAGGCATGTTGGTACGAAGTTATGCAAAGATGTTCTGGAACGGAGTTCCTGATAGGATAATCCGTCTTTTGTTACGGATTATCTTATCTGGGACTTCGTTCCAAAACAACTTTGGAGAGCTTCGTACCATCATGCTACTGTTACTTTCGCCTAATGATGAAGTATTGGTTCTGTTGAATCCTTTGACACTAGCTAGACAAAATGTGACATGAGGGGGTCTAGGGTTTGTGGATCGCCGAGCAGTCGGGGGTCGAGGGGTCGAGAGAGGTTGCCTAGCTAGTGTCAAAGTATTGAAAAATTCCATGACTTCATCATTTGCCAGAAGTAACCGAGGCATGTTGGTACGAAGTTATGGAAAGATGTTCTGGAACGGAGTTCCTGATAGGATAATCCGTCTTTTGTTACGGATTATCTTATCTGTGACTTCGTTCCAAAACAACTTTGGAGAGCTTCGTACCATCATGCTACTGTTACTTTCGCCTAATGATGAAGTATTGGTTCTGTTGAATCCTTTGACACTAGCTAGACAAAATGTGACATGAGGGGGTCTAGGGTTTGTGGATCGCCGAGCAGTCGGGGGTCGAGGGGTCGAGAGAGGTTGCCTAGCTAGTGTCAAAGTATTGAAAAATTCCATGACTTCATCATTTGCCAGAAGTAACCGGGGCATGTTGGTACGAAGTTATGCAAAGATGTTTTGGAACGGAGTTCCTGATAGTATAATCCGTCTTTTGTTACGGATTATCTTATCTGGGACTTCGTTCCAAAACAACTTTGGAGAGCTTCGTACCATCATGCTACTGTTACTTTCGCCTAATGATGAAGTATTGGTTCTGTTGAATCCTTTGACACTATAGCTAGACAAAATGTGACATGAGGGGGTCTAGGGTTTGTGGATCGCCGAGCAGTCGGGGGTCGAGGGGTCGAGAGAGGTTGCCTAGCTAGTGTCAAAGTATTGAAAAATTCCATGACTTCATCATTTGCCAGAAGTAACCGGGGCATGTTGGTACGAAGTTATGCAAAGATGTTTTGGAACGGAGTTCCTGATAGGTTAATCCGTCTATTGTTACGGATTATCTTATCTGGGACTCCGTTCCAAAACAACTTTGGAGAGCTTCGTACCATCATTCTACTGTTACTTTTGCCTAATGATGAAGTATTGGTTTTGTTGAATCCTTTGACACTAGCTAGACAAAATGTGACATGAGGGGGTCTAGGGTTTGTGGATCGCCGAGCAGTCGAGGGTTGAAGCTAGTTCTACGTTTGCCATTAATATATCCATCTGTCATGTTTGAATAATAATTGGCATGTTGTAAATATTTGTAGAAACAATGGACGACAACACCCGAGACCTAGCACAAGAAGCGATGTTGATGGACATAATCGCAGACGGACAAAATGCCGTCAGGTCGTTTCTCAACGACACCGATGAGCAGGTCGAACAAGAGCTGCGGCTGGAAGATCTAGGCTATGATATTGATGAATTCGGTGACCCAATGCACATGGAAGAAGTAGACCGTGAGGACGGCTCCGGTGACCCAATGCCGGTGCAAGAAGGAGACCGTGATGCTGGCTCCGGTGACCGAACCGAGTCCGGCCAGGAGGTATATATGTTAGTTAAGCATGTGCTGACTAGTTAATTGATTCATTCATTAACTCTCGTCTTTGTTCCTTTTCTAGCCCTCAGGATCGAGCAAATCTTCGGTAAAGAGACGAGGAGCAAAGAAAAAGTTGAGGCCGGATGAAAAGTTTGAGATCTTAGAAATCTCGCGCTCCGGCGAGCCGACTGCACCCATCCGCACAAAGAACGCATTTGTTAATCAGTGCGGGGTTCTGGTTAGGGACAAGATCCCGATCAGCATCCATCAATGGTTAAAGCCGGCTTCAAACGACGCTCAGGTGACTTATGTCACTGATATGCAGAAAGAAGATCTTTGGAATGAGCTGAAGACAAACTTCGTCCTACCGCGAGAGGTTGATCTGGCGAAGCCAGTTATAGAGGACTTAATCAAGTCTGCTGCACTTCAGAAGATGGCAGACCAATTCAGGGCATGGAAGAAAAAACTGAATACGTTTGTCAGAGAGAAAACGACTCCAGAATTCGTGGGCATATATGAGAAGATCAAAGATGACTGGCCCGCATTTGTGGCCCATAAGAAGTCGGAAAAGAGTCAGAAGATGTCGGAGACAAACCGGATAAATGCTGCAAAGAAGATGCATCACCATCGCACGGGGTCGGGCGGCTACCTCGTAGCCCGGCCTAAGTGGGCCAGGGCTGAGAATGATCTGCTTCAGAAAGGGATCGAACCAGAGACAATGCACTGGCCAGAACGTTGCCGGACTTGGTTCTTCGGGGCTGGCGGATCCTTGGACCCTGTAACAGGGTGGTGCATTTGGACGGACAAGCAATTGGAAACACCACTCAGGAAGATGCGTCAGTATATCAAAGCAGCGCATGCAGGGACGTTCATCCCCGACAGAGAGAACGACGAGCTGACAATGGCCCTCGGGAATCCTGAGCACCCTGGACGGACACGAGGCACGCCAGGCTCCCTTCCGTGGCGTGCTGGGTTTCCGGACGCAGGAGGCTACAAATGCGACGACAGGAGGAAGAAAATGGAGATGACCGAAATCCAGGCGCTGCGGGCCAGAATACAAGCGATAGAGGAACGGGAAGCAGATCGGGAAAGAATTGCCGAAGCTTCCCCCGAAGCTACCCCGCCATCTCAGCGGAGAAGCAGCGTGGCTTCCACCGAGCTGCCTCAGCCAGAGCTTGCCTTGACGGCTACTGCCAGGAATCCTGTGGATGCTATCACGGAGGCACAAAATTGCCACCTTATGGCACAGTGGATGAATCTGAAGGTCAAGGCGGCTGCTGGCTCTGTTTATCCTTCTGGACCAGACGACACTTTTCACTGCCGGCCGATTCCAGAAGGATATGCTAGGGTGATGGTCGACGAAATAACGGAGGGATTTGAGGAGCTCCAGCTTGACCACCCTACTGGTGAAGGGGAGACTCGGCTGGGTTCTTCACTGAAGACTCCATGCCTATGGCGGAAGGACCTAATCAACATTCTGAACTGGACGCCTCCGCCTCCTCCTCCTCCTCCGACGAGTCAGGGCACTCCGCCTCCTCCACCGCCTCCTCCTCCGGCGAGTGACCATCAGGGCACTCCGGCTCCTTCTCCGGCGAGTGACCATCAGGGCACTCCGGCTCCTTCTCCGGCGCGTGGCGGCACTCCGCCTCCTTCGCCGCCGGCGCGCCCGAGCAGACAGCCAGCTCCTCCTTCGCCTAATCAGCAAGGGTGGAAGAGACCTGCCGCCGCTCCGGCTGCTCCTGCTCCGGCGCCTAAGCAAGTAAAAAAGACAGCCGCTTCGTCTGGTGCGGCGACGTCTACCAGTACAGCCAGAGGCGGGAGGCGATGCAGATTCGGTCCTTCTCTCACGCCTCTAGAGAAGTTACCGTACGAGAGGTCCGACGAGGAAAACACGAAGATCGCTGAAGGCGAAGTGAAGGACTTTTTTGAAGGGTTGAAAGCACAGAGACATCCACCTCCAGAGGAGAAGATAGATGCGGTGAAAGCAAAGCGCACTCTTGCTGCCCTGAAGCAACCAGCGAAAAGTAAGCCGAAGGGCAACTATGACCGCATTATTCAAAAGACATTTCAAGATGCCAAGCGGTCCGGAAGTACAAAAAGTGATCAGAGGTTAGCAGAAGGGCGAGCTGGGAAACAAATTGCCCAGCTCGGCGAACAAGCGAACCAATCGTGCCCCCCGCTCAAGGTGTCTAGCGACATGGTCGCTAATGATCCGAGGATGGTGCCCGGTTATACCAATCTTGCAGATTACGCGTCCGACGATGTACACTATGATTTCATGGACGTGCAGATAGAAAGATACGAGTACAAAAAGCCTCTCGTCAAAAATGAAAGATCTCTATCAACGAATATGCGAAGATTGCATGATTGGTACATAAAAATCTGCAGAGAGTCTGGGGGGATGAATAACTTGTATTTGAGAGTTAAACCGGAGCATGACCTCGTTGGAATTGAGCTGTTGCCTGTTCCATTTGAGGAGTTCTATCAATTTTTCAATCAATTGGCCCTCGATAAAACAACGATCACCTGCTACTGTCTGTAAGTAGTACTACTTCTGTCATTAAGTCTCTCTATATAGCTGATCTTCATTTGCATGTATTTATAATTAATTATCCTCATTATATTATGCAGATTGAAGATCGTCGAATTGAAGAAAAGACAAGTAGGTGATATTGGGTTTATTAACACATACCTCATAGATGCAACCGAGGTTAAATTGCGTCCCGGCGATACCGAGACCAACTTGCTACGATCGTTGGTGGTAAATGAAAACAAAGATATAATACTCTTTCCTTACAACTTCAAGTGAGTGTTAATGTCTTGTGCATATTTGGTTTCCCTTATATATATCATTCAAGTTTATAGTGATGTAATGATCTCATGCATTCGTGCGCAGCTTCCACTATATTCTCTTAGAGATTAAGCTTGAGAAGGGAATAGTAACTGTCTTCGACTCTAAACGTAAAGATCCCGAGGAGTATGCGGACATGACTCAAATGCTAGCCAGGTAAGTTAAATCGATCAATATTATCCACCATGCATATATATCAGCAACTTCATTTCTGATATCAACTAATTGTTTCCTTTGTCTGGCAGGGCTTGGAAAAAATTCACCAAAAAAGCTCCGGGACTGCCGAAGAAGCTACAATTTAGATACCCGAAAGTAAGTACTATATAGTAGCATGTTCCACACGCGCATCTCCTATATCTTGATTCAAGCGCTAGTTTCATCAATACCAATTTGGCATTCTTGCTTATCAGTTTGATTGACCTCTATTTCTTTTAAAGTGGTTGTGGCAGGAACCCGGGAATGATTATTGTGGATACTACATTTGCGAGTCCATCCGCCACACGACCTGTGAGCGGGGCTACACTGATGAACAATTTGAAGTGCATAAGCAATCAATAATATTCACAAATTTATAGCATCATTTCATGTATTGACCCCCTACTTCAAATTAGATGTTTCGGATGCGGGATGAACTCCTAACACCAGATCGTCTGCGAGCAATTCAAGAGGAATTGGCGGCATTCTTCCTTGAACACGTGATCGCTGAAGACGGAGAATACTATGTGGACCATGCATCCATGTGTTAGGAGATTATTTTTGTAAGAGATAATTATTGTATATATGTGCCCGGTAGTGTCGGATAGATATACGAGAACTTGTTGTTCGACCAATCTCTCGGAGAAGGAGAGGTGGTCGATATTACTTCTCTCTGTATGCATATATATATGTTGATTATACGATCTTCTGTTTCCTTCGTTTGCTTAGTAGCTAGCAGCTAGCTAGCTAGCTAGCGTGACTCTAGTCCTCTCTATATACGTATGTGTAGTATGTAGCGTCGACCAAGCACGGACATAAGAGAGAACACTTCTCTCTATTAATTAGCTAGCTAACACAATATATGAAACACCTAAATTAACCCCCCAAAACCTAAAACCCCCCCTCCCCTTTCAAAAAAAAAAACAAAAACCACAGCCACAGAAATGCTGACGCGTGGAAGCCTTTTGGTCCCGGTTGGTACCACCAACCGGGACTAAAGCCCCTCCTGCCTGGACTCAGTGCACAGGCCACGTGGACACCCTTTTGCCCCGGTTCTGGATTGAACCGGGACTAAAGGGTCAGAGTATTAGTACCGACCCTGTTGCCCCGGTTCCAGAACCGGGGCTAAAGGCCCAAATGAACCGGGTCTGATCCCCCTTTATCTACTAGTGCAAGGCGAAGGAGTGATGTGGCGCAATGTCTTGTCAGTTTCGAGCTTGTGTTCCCACCATCCTTCTTCAATATCATGACACACGTCCTAGTTCATCTAGCCGACGAGATTGTCATTCTGGGGCCCGTATTTCTACACAATATGTTCCCCTTTGAGAGGTTCATGGGAGTCCTAAAGAAATATGTCCGTAACCGCGCCAGGCCAGAAGGAAGCATCTCCATGGGCCATCAAACAGAGGATGTCATCGGGTTTTGTGTTGACTTCATTCCTGGCCTTAATAAGATAGGTCTCCCTAAATCGCGGTACGAGGGGAGACTGACTGGAAAAGCATGCTTGGAAGGGACTCAATAATATGCAGGGACGGATATTCTTGGTCTCAAGCACACTACACAGTTCTACAGAACTCTACATTAGTGACCCCGTATGTCGATGAACACAAGAACAGTCTGCGCTCCAAACACCCGGAGCAGTGCGACGACTGGATTACATGTGAACACATCAGGACTTTCAGCAGTTGGTTGGAAACACGTCTCAGAGGTGACAACACTGTTTGTGATGAGTTGTACTTGTTGTCGAGGGGACCATCTTCGAGTGTATTGATTTACAAAGGATACGAGATAAATGGGAATACATTTTACACGATTGTCCAAGATCAAAAGAGCACCAACCAAAACAGCGGTGTCCGCTTTGATGCAACAACCGAGAGGGGAAAGGACACATGTTATGGTTACATAGTGGACATATGGGAACTTGACTACGGACATGATTTTAAGGTCCCTTTGTTTAAGTGCAAATGGGTCAATCTGTCAGGAGGCGGGGTACAGGTAGACCCACAGTACGGAATGACAACAGTGGATCTAAAAAATCTTGGATACACTGACGAACCGTTCGTCCTAGCCAATGATGTGGCACAGGTTATCTATGTGAAGGACATGTCTATCAGACCGAGAAAAAGAAAAGATAAGGAAGCGAATACATCATACGATGAGCCAAAGCGCCACATAGTTCTTTCAGGAAAAAGGGACATCCTGGGAGTGGAGGGCAAGACAGACATGTCTGAAGATTATGAAAAGTTTCATGAAATTCCTCCCTTCAAAGTCAAGGCTGACCCAAGCATCCTGATAAACGATGAAGATTATCCATGGTTACGACGCAATAAGCAAATGACACAAGCGAAGAAAAAGTGAAGACTTTTTTCGGCAACTATTATGATGATACCATGCCAGCTTTGTAACAAACGAGTATGATACCATTGTCCGTTTGTACTATTCAAATTTGCACTAACAGAAAGTTTGTAATTGGTTTTTCCAGAAAGAAATAAAAAATAAAGCAAAAAACAAAAAAAAAATGCAGAAAACAAAAAAAAACTTGCAAGAAAATAAAAAATAGCAACAATAAGTATTTCATTGTAAGTAGAAACAAAATAAAATAAATAAAGCAACAAAGAAAACAAATAATTTCAAATTTAAACTATTCAAATTTGAATACTACCTGCACTAACAGAAAGTTTGTAATTGGTTTTACCAGAAAGAATTAAAAAATAAAGCAAAAAACAAAAGAAAATAAATAATGCAGAAAACAAGACAAAAAAACTTGCAAAAAAATATAGCAACAATAAGTATTTTGTTGTAAGTAGAAACAAAATAAAATAAATAAAGCAACAAAGAAAACAAATAAATAAAAATAGCAACAGTAAGTATTTTGTTGAAAGTAGAAACAAAACTAAAAAATAAAGCAACAAAGAAAAAAAATAAAAAAATGCCACCTACTGGGCCCACACGGCCTGAATACGACTAGAAACCCAACCATGGGCCAGGATTCAGGCCCGTAGAAAGCCCAGCAAGCCCACAGGCAAAGCAGTGTCAGTTTAGGCCCTTAGGCCTGCAGTTAAGAGGAGTTCGAGGGGAGAGAGGCAGCGGGGCTTATAAACTGGTGCTGGCCTCTCTCAACTAGCGAGGTGGGACTAAACTTCCCACCGCACCGCGCCAGCAAGGCCTTTTGTCCCGGTTGGTGGCACCAACCGGGACTAAAGGGTGGCATTAGTACCGGTTGGTGGCACAACCCGGGACTAATACTCCCCTTTAGTCCCGGTTGGTGCCACCAACCGGGACTAAAGGCCCCTCCTTCCCGTCCTTTGGGCTGCTCAAAAGGGACCTTTAGTCCCGGTTGGTGGCACCAACCGGGACTAAAGGGGGGTATTAGTCCCGGTTTGAGCCACGAACCGGGACTAATACTGCTCCTATATAACCAACACTTGCGAAAATTTCTCCTTCCCCGCCCCCGACGCCTCCTCACTCTGCTTCGTCCCCGCCCCCGTCGCCCCGTCGCCGTCGCCGTCGCCCCGTCGGCCCATCGTCGTCGCACCGTCGCGCCGTCACCGCCGCCCCCAACGCCGCCCAGTCGCCCCCGCGCCGTCGCCCCGTCGCGCCGTCTCCGTCGCGCCGTCGTCGCCGCCCCCGCGCCGCCCCGCCCCGTCGACGTCGCCCCGCCCCGTCGCCGTCGCGCCGCCCCGCCCCGTCGCCGTTGCGCCGCCCCGCCCCGCCGCGCGATGTGAGGGTTTTTTTTGTTTATATATAGTTGTTGTATATATATATATAGTTGTTGTTTATATATATTTATATGTATATATGTGTGTATATGTGTTATGTGTATATAGTTGCTGTATATATATTTTGTATGTGTATATATATTTTTTTATTTATCTTAGGAATTTGATAAATATATATATTAAAAATGTTTTTTGTTTATATATAGATAGTTACAATTGTGATGTATAGTTGCTGTATGTGATGCGTATGTGATGTATATATATGCAAAAGAAGGATAGGAAAGAAGAAAAAGAAGGATAGGAAAGAAGAAAAAGAATGTTTTTTTTCATAGAAAGTTTTATATATGCAAAAGTTACAAATTTAGAAAAAGAAGGATAGGAAAGAAGGAAATAAGAAAGAGGAAAGAAAGAAGAAGAGGAGAGGAAGAAGAGGAGAAATAAATAAGAAGAAGAAAAAAGAAGAAAAAAAAGAGGAGAAGAAGAAAGGAATAGAGGAGAAGAAGAGAAATTTTCTCTTCTTCTCCTCTATTCCTTTCTTCTTCTCCTTTTTTTACTTTTTTTTCGTCGATCTTCTCCTCTAGCGGTTCCTTTTTTCTTCTTCTTATTCCTCTTTTTTTATCGGATATGTCATTGTCGATATACACCCTCCCCGATAACTTCGACATTAGGGGGGGGGGTCGAGGGTCGTCGAGGGACCGAGGGTCGTCAAGGGTCGAGAGGTCGCCGAGGGGCCGAGGGTCGTCGAGGGGTCGAGAGGCCGAGGGTCGAGGGGTCGAGAGGCCGAGGGTCGTCGAGGGGCCTAGGGTCGTCGAGGGACCGAGGGTCGAGGGGTCGAGAGAGGTTGCCTAGCTAGTGTCAAAGTATTGAAGAAATCCA
>LR738713.1:540366733-540467478 GCA_902687465.1 Secale cereale
GATAATCCGTCTTTTGTTACGAATTATCTTATCTGGGACTCCGTTCCAAAACCACTTTGGAGAGCTTCGTACCATCATGCTACTGTTACTTTCGCCTAATGATGAAGTATTGGTTTTGTTGAATCCTTTGACACTAGACAAAATGTGACATGAGGGGGTCTAGGGTTGTGGATCGCCGAGCAGTCGGGGGTAGAGGGGTCGAGAGAGGTTGCCTAGCTAGTGTCAAAGTATTGAAGAATTCCATGACTTCATCATTTGCCAGAAGTAACCGGGGCATGTTGGTACGAAGTTATGCAAAGTTGTTTTGGAACGGAGTTCCTGATAGGATAATCCGTCTTTTGTTACGAATTATCCTATCTGGGACTCCGTTCCAAAACCACTTTGGAGAGCTTCGTACCATCATGCTATTGTAACTTTCGCCTAATGATGAAGTATTGGTTTTGTTGAATCCTTTGACACTAGACAAAATGTGACATGAGGGGGTCTAGCTAGGGTTGTGGATCGCCGAGCAGTCGAGGGTCGTCCAGGGGTCGAGGGTCGAAGCTAGTTCTACGTTTGCCATTAATATATCCATCTGTCATGTTTGAATAATAATTGGCATGTTGTAAATATTTGTAGAAACTATGGACGACAACACCCGAGACCTAGCACAAGAAGCGATGTTGATGGACATAATCGCAGACGGACAAAATGCCATCTTGTCGTTTCTCAACGACACTGATGAGCAGGTGGAAAGAGAGCTGTAGCTGGAAGATCTAGGCTATGATATTGATGGCTCCGGTGACGCAATGCACATGGAAGAAGTAGACCGTGAGGACGGCTCCGGTGACCCAATGCCGGTGCAAGAAGGTGACCGAACCGAGTCCGGCCAGGAGGTATATATGTTAGTTAAGCCTGTGCTGACTAGTTAATTGATGCATTCATTAACTCTCGTCTTTGTTCCTTTTTCTAGCCCTCCGGATCGAGCAAATCTTCGATAAAGAGACGAGGCGCGAAGAAAAAGTTGAGGCCGGATGAAAAGTTTGAGATCTCAGAAATCTCGCGCTCCGGCGAGCCGATTGACCCCATCCGGACAAAGAACGCATTTGTTAATCAGTGCGGGGTTCTGGTTAGGGACAAGATCCCGATCAGCATCCATCAATGGTTAAAGCCGGCTGCAAATGATGCTCAGGTGTCTTATGTCACTGATATGCAGAAAGAAGATCTTTGGACTGAGCTGAAGTCAAATTTCATCCTACCGCCAGAGGATGATCTGGCGAAGCCAGTTAAAGAGGAGTTAATCAAGTTTGCTGCACTTTCGAAGATGGCAGACCAATTCAGGGCATGGAAGAAAAAACTGAATACGTTTGTCAAAGATAAAAAGACTCCAGAATTCGTGGGCATATATGAGAAGATCAAAGATGACTGGCCCGCATTTTTGGCCTATAAGACATCGGAAAAGAGTTAGAAGATGTCGGAGACAAACCGGATAAATGCTGCGAAGAAGAAGCATCACCATCGCACGGGGTCAGGTGGCTACCTCAGAGCCCGGCCTAAGTGGGCCAAGGCTGAGAATGATCTGCTTGAGAAAGGGATCGAACCAGAGACAATGCAATGGCCAGACCGTTGCCGGACTTGGTTCTTCGGGGCTGGCGGAACCTTGGACCATGTATCAGGGTGGTGCATTTGGACGGACAAGCAATTGGAAACACCACTCACGAAGATGCGGCAGTATATCAAAGCAGCGCATGAAGGGACGTTCTTCCCCGACAGAGAGAACGACGAGCTGACAATGGCCCTCGGGAATCCTAAGCACCCTGGACGGACACGAGGCACGCCAGGCTCCCTTCCGTGGCGTGCTAGGTTTCCGGACGCAGGCGGCTACAAAAGCCACGAGAGGAGGAAGAAAATGGAGCAGACCGAACTGCAGGCGCTGCGGGCCAGAATACAAGCGATAGAGGAACGGGAAGAAAATCGGGACAAAAGAATTGCCGAAGCTTCCCCCGAAGCTACCCCGCCATCTCAGCGGAGAAGCAGCGTGGCTTCCACCGAGCTGCTTCAGCCGGAGCCTGTCTTGACGGCTACTGCCAGGTATCCCGTGGATGCTATCACGCAGGCAAAAAATTGCCACCTTATGGCGCAGTGGATGAATCTGAAGGTCAAGGCGGCTGCTGGCTCTGTTTATCCTTCTGGACTCGGCGACACTTTTCACGGCCAGCCGATTCTAGAAGGATATGCTAGGGTGATGGTGGATGAAATAACAGAGGGATTTGAGGAGCTCCAGCTTGACCACCCTACCGGTGAAGGGGAGACTCGGCTGGGTTCTTCACTGAAGACTCCATGCCTATGGCGGAAGGACCTCATCAACATTCTCAACTGGACACCTCCGCCTCCTCCTCCTCCCCCTCCGGCAAGTCAGGGCACTCTGCCTCCTCCACCGCCTCCTCCACCGCCTCCTCCTCCGGCGAGTGATGATCAGGGCACTCCGGCTCCTTCTCCGGCGCATGGCGGCACTCCGCCTCCTTCGCCGCCGGCGCGTGGCAGCACTCCGCCTCCTTCGCCGCCGGTGCGCCCGAGCAGCCAGCCTGCTCCTCCTTCTCCGCCTAGGTAGCAAGGGCGGAAGAGACCTGCCGCCGCTCCGGCTGCTCCTGCTCCGGCGCGTAAGCAAGGAAAAAAGACAGCCGCTTCGTCTGGTCTGGCGACGTCTAGCAGTACAGCCAGAGGCGGGAGGCGATGCAGATTCGGTCCTTCTCTCACGCCTCTAGAGAAGTTACCATATGAGAGGTCCGACGAGGAAAACACGAAGATAGCTCAAGGCGAAGTGAAGGACTGGCTTGAAGGGTTGAAAGCACAGAGACATCCACCTCCGGAGGAGAAGATAGATGCGGTGAAAGCAAAGCGCACTCTTGCTGTCCTGAAGCAACCAACAAAAAGTAAGCCGAAGGGTAACTATGACCGCATGATTCAAAAGTCATTTCAAGAAGCGAAGCGGTCGGGAAGTACTAAAAGTGATCAAAGGTTAGCAGAAGGACGAGCTGGGAAACAAATTGCCCAGCTCGGCGAACAAGCGGACCAATCGTGCCCCCCGCTCAAGGTGTCTAGCGACATGGTCGCTAATGATCCGAGGATGGTGCCCGGTTATACCAATCTTGCAGATTACGTGTCCGACGATGTACAATATGATTTCTTGGACGTGCAGATAGAAAGATACGAGTACAAAAAGCCTCTCGTCAAAAATGAAAGATCTCTATCAACGAATATGCGAAGATTGCATGATTGGTACTTGAAAATCTGCAGAGAGTGTGGGGGGAGGGATAGCTTGTATTTGAGAGTTAAACCAAAGCATGACCTCGTTGGAATTGAACTGTTGCATGTTCCATTTGAGGAGTTCTATCAATTTTTCAATCAATTGGCCCTCGATAAAACAACGGTCACCTGCTACTGTCTGTAAGTAGTACTACTTCTGTCATTAAGTCTCTCTATATAGCTGATCTTCATTGCATGTATTTATAATTATCCTCACTATATTATGCAGATTGATGATCGTCGAATTGAAGAAAAGACAAGTAGGTGATATTGGGTTCATTAAAACATACCTCATAGATGCAATCGAGGTTAAATTGCGTCCCTCAGATACCGAGACCAACTTGCTACGATCGTTGGTGGTAAATGAAAACAAAGATATAATACTCTTTCCTTACAACTTCAACTGAGTGTTACTGTCTTGTGCATATTTGGTTTCCCTTATATATCAGTCAATGTTATAGTAATGTAATTGATGAGTTCATGCATGCGTGCGCAGCTTCCACTATATTCTCTTAGAGATTAAGCTTGAGAAGGGAGTAGTAACTGTCTTGGACTCTAAACGTAAAGATCCCGAGGAGTATGCGGACATGACTCAAATGCTCGACAGGTAAGTTAAATCGATCAATATTATCCACCATGCATATCAGCAACTTCATTTCTGATATCAACTAATTGTTTTCTTTGTCTGGCAGGGTTTGGAGAAAATTCACCAAAAAAGCTCCGAGATTGCCGAAGAAGCTAGAATTTAGATACCCGAAAGTAAGTACTATATAGTAGCATGTTCCGCGCGCGCATCTCCTATATCTTGATTCAAGCGCTAGTTTCATCAATACCATTTGGCATTCTTGCTTATCAGTTTGATTGACCTCTATTTCTTGTAAAGTGGCTGTGGTAGGAACCCGGGAATGATTACTGTGGATACTACATTTGCGAGTCCATCCGCCACACGACCTGTGAGCGGGGCTACTCTGAAGCACAATTTGAAGTGCGTAAGCAATTAATAATATTCATAAATTTATAGCATCATTTCATGTATTGACCCCCTACTTCAAATTAGATGTTTCGGATGCGGGATGAACTCCTAACACCAGATCGTCTGCGAGCAATTCAAGAGGAATTGGCGGCATTCTTCCTTGAACACGTGATCGCGCCAGACGGAGAATACTATGTGGACCATGCGTCCATCCTATAGGAGATTATATTTGTAAGAGATAATTATTGTATATATGTACCCGGTAGTGTCGGATAGATATACGAGAACTTGTTGTTCGACCAATCTCTCGGAGAAGGAGAGGTGGTCGATATTACTTCTCTCTGTATGCATATATATGTATATATATGTATATATATATATATATATATATATATATATATATATATATATATATATATATGTTGATTATACGATCTTCTGTTTCCTTCGTTTGCTTTACTAGCTAGCTAGCTAGCTAGCGTGTCTAGTCCTCTCTATACGTATGTGTAGTACGTAGCGTCGACCAAGCACGGACATAAGAGAGGACACTTCTCTCTATTAATTAGCTAGCTAACACAATATGAAACACCTAAATTAACCCCCCAAAACCTCCAACCCCCCTCCCCCTTCAAAAAAAAACAAAAACCATAGCCACAGAAATGCTGACGCGTGGATGCCTTTTGGTCCCGGTTGGTGCCACCAACCGGGACCAAAGCCCCTCCTGCCTGGGCTCGGCGCACAGGCCACGTGGACACCCGTCTGCCCCGGTTCTGGATTGAACTGGGACTAAAGGGCCAGAGCATTAGTACCGACAGTTTTGTCCCGGTTCAGGAACCGGGGCTAAAGGCCCAAACTAACCGGGTCTGATGACCCTTTATCTACTAGTGGTAGAGGCTTACTAGGGACACGGTATTTGTTTATGTATTCACACATGTATATAGGTTTCCGGTCAATACAATTCTAGCATCAATAATAAACCTTTATCATGAATAAAGAAATATAAAAATAATAACCAGTTTATTATTGCCACTAGGGCATATTTCCATTAGCTACACAATCCAAAGGGCGAAACACTAATCAAATGAACCCAATTCGGCACACACCGATAAAAAAAGGGGAGAAATTTTACCTCTCTGATGTTTGCTCGAACATATTGTGGATGCCGGAGGAGTTGACAGGAGCGAGGGATGCATGGGCTGTTCTTAAGCTGCGGAACCTTGGCCTTCTTCGGGACCTTGGTAAGGGCCACCGAAGCTTTGGCCTTCTCCAGGCTCTTGGCAGGGATCACTGAAGCTGAGCTAGCCCCCGAGACGACATCATCGTACGCAGGAGGGAGCATGGTGTCCGCGGACAGAAGGGGAACACCTCCCTGGATGACGTGGTTGCCATGCTGCTTCCATTTCACCTTGCTGGTGGAAAGAATTGGCACATGACAGGGAAGGCGGCCATGGGAGGCGCAGAAGGTCGAGGTGGTACCGATAGAGTCGGAAAGGAATGAAAACCGATGGTTGGTGGCTGCGGTGCTCCATGCCATCGATTGGGTGGTGCGGCAACGCGAGCCTAGGAGGATCTACGTCGGTGGGGGAAACAAGGAGCTGAAATATCACTCCCGCCAAGTTGCACCAGAGATCGAGTAAACGGAAAATGGGCCCACAGAAACTGGATATATGGCGTACTCGCGATCCAATATGCCGCCCCCAGAATTTTGTTCCTAGGCCGAGCCTTTTTCCGGCACTTGTGCGAGACGTTTTTTCGAGATCTCCAAGAGATGCTCTAAGAAGTTTCTCTTGGCCCTTTGGAAATGCATCATGGCCCTATCAGATGGGGTTTTTTGATAAGGGTATATAGACCCTAATGCACCACAGGCCATCTGTCTCACAAGCTTAGTAGGTGGCCACATGGACATCAGGTTGGTGGTCTACTCTTTATTTTTTGAGATAGTGCAAAAGATTTTCCATTTTTATTGATTAAGAATAAGAGAGTTTCTCGGTTAGTTAAAGGAAAATCGAGCAAAAACCTAGATTACAAACACCACACGAGGCACACGCAGACGACCTGTCCACAAACAAGATCACGACACACACCCACTGATAGAGCCGGGTCGTCAACACCAACAGAGAACGTTATCGGCATCATCCATCACATCTGATCAAACGACTTTGACTTTGCCTTGGAAAAGCACACACTTACCAACCTTCGAGAGGTTGCACTGAACAACAAAGTAATGCCAAATTGTCGAGTGAATCATCGAGGACATCACATCTCCGATTATGCTCTCCCACAACTTCGAATTCTATGTCACAGCAAGAAACCATCATAGGCGCATCCATTGGCGCACCGAACCATCGATAGGAGAAGAAAAATCCATGACCCCGCTCCGCTCACCATCATTGTCGTTACCACACAAGTTGCAATAACACACCAACCTCCGACACCGCCGGCCAGGCACCTGCCGACTGCGATTTCATGCACGTCTAGCCTGCTGGAAGCACAAAAGGTGCCACGATCTCTCAGAAGGTGACCCCAAGAGGGAAACGACGCTGAAGATGATGCCGCCGCCAGATCCAACAGAGGATCTTGATTTTCACCCTAAGATCTTGATCCAAGAGTTGAGGATGCACAAATCTCCACGATTGTGCCTCCAAGGAAGATAGCGACACCCACCGGCGCTGTTGCTGCCAGCCAGCAAGAACCAAATATCCGCCCTACATTTGGGATGGACATGAGGGGTGCCGGGGGAACGTATCTGGTGCACCAGGGCAATTAGTGCTAACAGTGCACCAGAACACGTTGCACATTAAAAAAATGTTTAGAAAAATCAGAATTTCTTTAGTGCATTGACACAACATCAATGTATGTTGTCACAAAAATCAAATCAAAATTTCAAACATTGCTTGAGATACAAAAATGAAAAATTTGACATAAATGTGCTAATGGGCCAAAACTGAAGCCCAACTTATGGTATGTACTATTCAATGTCAAAATTGTCATTTTTATAACTCGAGCAATGTTCCAAATTTTGATTGGGATTTTTGTGACAACCTACATTAATGTTGTGTCAATTTACTACTTTTTTTCAGAACAATTCAAACATATTTGAATGTGCAACAGGGGATTGGTGCACGAGATACATCCCCGGGGTGCCGGACTGCCCAGGCGTTTGAGGCTGATTTTGAGGCGCCCGGGGTGGGTCGATTTTTTGACCGGCCAGTGACCGGTCTGCCCCGCCGGGGGTTTGAGGCCGGTTTGAGGCGCCCAGGTGTAGATGCTCTAAGATAGTACTTCAACTTGATCAAGCGAGGGGCTTGAACGAGAATATTTTGGACAAATTTTAGAAGAAATTAAATTACAATTTTAAATTTCTTAAACTTGTAAGCGACAAAAAGAAGGAAAGGCTATAAATCACTCGGCGGATCAGAGACTCGCGCCCACAGTCTTCTCTGCACACCACGTGCCTCATGGCCACCATCGTTAATTTTTCCAACTCGCCCCTTGTTGCAATCTCTCTCATCACAACGATGCTCTGTTGCAGGATCTGAATCCTTGAGAGAAGTTGCTTCTCGTGTTCCTCCCGAGCTCCCGTCAAGTCCGCCGCCTCCCCACATTGCTCCGATTGCTCGAAGCTCCAATCGAGTCACCACATCCCCATGCTGCTTCGACTGCCGCCACCGACAAGCTTCTGTAGCGAGCTGCACGCAGTTGCAAGGCGTGCAACCAGAGAGACCGAGGGCGCGTTTGGTTGAGATCTCTAAAAATGCATGCATTGCATACGTGTCCCACCTCAGCTTGGTTGAGCGTAAGAGCATCTCCAACAGGCGCCTAAAAAGAGCTCAGCGCACTAAAAAGTTGTTTTTCTGGGCGCCAAACAGCTCCAATAGATAGTGTAAAACTACGCGCGCACTAAAAAGTTTTGGGCACACGCTTAAAAACGCCATCGCGCGCACCATATTTTGGGCTCTCGATTGGGCGCGCTTCACAAATTGCACTGCATGCATTTTTGGGCACGCGTTTTTGGGCGCCTGCTAAAGCAATGATGGTCTCGGCGCATTAAAAGTGCTACAGTGGCGCGCTATAACTTTTATTGGGCGCGAAATTTTTGTGCGGCCGTTGGAGATGCTCTAAAAACGCGAAGAACCAACATCTACACTTAGTTTGATTGCCTGCATCGAGACCGTCTGCATTAGGGGATCGGTTTTCGCACGGTGTTTGGTGTCCTACATTGGCTCGGCACATGCAACTACACAGTGTTTGGTTGTATACATGGGATATGATTAACAGTTAACATCTACACATAACACGCAGTTACTCGAACTAGTTCGGCACACTGGCGTTGGACAAGTTCACTGCGGCCACCATCGGACGCGCTCCGCCTCCACTCGTTGCTCGACTACTGGGACATCAAGAAGCTTAACGCCCTCCCTGTTTGCCTCTAGATGGGCTTGGCCACGTCACCACCGAGGTTGGTCGTTAAGAGCAGCCACTAGCCATCCGGACTGAAGCTCATGTGGTTGATCTGCTCCTTGTCCGCCTCCGTGCTCCCCGGCGGCCCGACCACGTGCACTCGCCGCAGCCCTCTCCCGTTGTAAGTGCATCTAGTGCCCCTTAGTGACTTATAGATTAAGAGACTAATGTGTTTGTGAGTGTACACATGTATTATATGTCTATGAGGAGTTTGATATTTACGAAGAAAGTCGACCCCTAAAAATGTATGTCTTCAGTTGAAGACTTTGGTTTTCTTGAAGACTTGGAAAGCGAGGAAATTGGTGCGACCTTGAAGACTTGGATATTTATGCGAGGATCATGAAGCGTGAAGACTTTTGTTTTAGTAGTTTCATTTTCTCTTTCTTGAGTCAAAGGAAACACCGTACTGTTAAAGGGGGGTCAAGGTAAAACTAAGGAAACACATTTCCAAGTGATGCTCAACTCAAAGCCTACACTACCCAATCCCTTCGAGTGAAGCCATTGGAAATCTCATACAGTTCAGTCAATTTCTTCAGTGACAGAGACGAAGTTCTTCTGTTCTCTGAGGAATTTGTTCGGACTGAGGAGTTAGGAATTTGCCAGTGCGGATTGCCTACAAGTGAGGACAATCATAGCCCTAAGGAATTTGAGAGCTCAATTTCCGATCGTTGCTGTGCTATGCGCCAGCTGTCCCAAATATCCTATCCATCTAACGGTCATATCATTTAAGGGCATTTATGTCTTATCATGTCGGGTTGCTCCCTAGGCTATAAATAGCCATCCCCTACAACCACTAGTTGGTTGGCTGCTCTGAGAGAAACTGACACTTGTCATTAAAGCAACCCATCATACGAAGACTTTGAGCAAAAATCATCAAGTGAGGAAAAACCCAAAACCCAACGACTAAAACCCCAAAGTGATTGAGCATCACTGAAGAAAGTGTTCCTGTGTGGAACCGACGCTTGTTACCTTTGAAGACTGTGATCTTCCAGATGGTTAGGCATCAATGGTCTAGAGCATCCAAGAGGAATTGTGGATCGCCGAGTGACCAAGTCTGTGAAGGTTTGGAAGTCGCCTGTGAACACTTACCACGAGTGATTGGGCGAGGTCTGTGTGACCTTCGCTCAAGGGGAATACGGTGAGGACTTGGTGTCTTGGACTGTGTGTCCAGAACTGGTTATCCGGGACTGTGTGTCCTTAGGTTTAAATACCTAGCCGCCCTAACCAGATGTACAACTGTCACAGCAGTTGTAATTGTTCTAACAATTCATTGTCTTCACCAAGCTTACTGATACGTCTCCAACGTATCTATAATTTTTGATTGTTGCATGCTATTATATTATCCTTCTAGGATGTCTTATGGGCTTTCTCATTCACTTTTACATGATTTTTGGGACTAACCTATTAACCCAGAGCCCAGTGCTAGTTTCTATTTTTCTCCTGTTTTAGGGTTTTACAGAAAAGGAATATCAAATGGAGTCCAATTGATGAGCCAATTTTTTATGATTTTTTCTGAACCAAAAGAAACCCCCGAAGCAAAAGAGATGGGCCAGGAGAGCCACGGGCTGCCCTCGAGGGTGGAGGGCGCGCCCTAGGAAGGGGGACGCGCCCCCCTATCTCGAGGACGGCCCATAGCTCCCCTTTACTTGGCCCCAACTCCAAAAATTCCTATAAATACTGAAACCTCCGGAAATTAACCTAGATCGGGAGTTCCGCCGCCGAAAGCCTCTGGTGCCACCAAAAACCAATCTAGACCCTGTTCCGGCACCCTGACGGAGGGGGGAACCCTCACCGGAGGCTATCTTCATCATCCCGGCGCTCTCCATGATGAGGAGGGAGTAGTCCACCCTCGAGGCTGAGGGTATGTATCAGTAGCTATGAGTTTGATCTCTCTCGTGTTCTAGAGATGGCACGATCTTGATGTATCGCGAGCTTTGCTATTCTAGTTGGATCTTCTTCTCCCCCTCTACTCTCTTGTAATGGATTGAGTTTTCCCTTTGAAGTTATCTTATCGGATTGAGTCTTTAAGGATTTGAGAACACTTGATGTATGTCTTGCACGTGTTTATCTGTGGTGACAATGGGATATCATGTGATCTACTTGATGTATGTTTTGGTGATCAACTTGCGGGTTCCGTGACCTTGGGAACCTATGCATAGGGGTTGGCACACGTTTTTGTCTTGACTTTTCGGTAGAAACTTTGGGGCACTCTTTGAAGTTTTATGTGTTGGTTGAATAGATGTTTCTGAGATTGTGTGATGCATATCGTATAATCATGCCCACGGATACTTGAGGTGACAATGGAGTATCTAGGTGACATTAGGGTTTTGATTGATTTGTGTCTTAAGGTGTTATTCGAATATGAACTAGATGATAGATTGAACGTCACTACAGACTCTTAAATAGATCGATCAGAAATAATAACTTTGAGGTGGTTTCGTACCCTACCATAATCTCTTCGTTTGTTCTCCGCTATTAGTGACTTTGGAGTGACTCTTTGTTGCATTTTGAGGGCTAGTAATATGATCCAATTATGTTATCCTTGTTGAGAGAACTTGCACTAGTGAAAGTATGAACCCAAGGACTTGCCAACTATCATTGCAACACCGTTTATGCTCACGTTTACCACTTGCTACCTTGCTGTTTTTACATTTTCTTACTACAAAAAAACATATCTACTATCCATATTGCACTTGTATCACCATCTCTTCGCCCAACTAGTGCACCTATACAATTTACCATTGTATTGGGTGTGTTGGGGACACAAGAGACTCTTTGTTATTTGGTTGCAGGGTTGCTTGAGAGAGACCATCTTCATCCCACGCCTCCCACGGATTGATAAACCTTAGGTCATCCACTTGAGGGAAATTTGCTACTGTCCTACAAACCTCTGCACTTGGAGGCCCAACAATGTCTACAAGAAGAAGGGTGCGTAGTAGACATCAAGCTCTTTTTTGGCGCCGTTGCTGGGGAGGTGAGTGATTGAAGGTATATCTTTAGATCTTGCAATCGAATCTTTTAGTTTCTTGTTTTATCACTAGTTTAGTTTATAAAAGAAAACTACAAAAAAAGGAATTACGGTTGCCTCATATGCTTCATCATTTTAATATCTTTCGTGAAAATGATGGGAAGGAAAATTGTGCTCAAGTACTAGAAGAGGAATTACATAGAATTCTTGACATAAAATATGTGCATGATGAGCATGATTGCAATGTTGTTAGTATGAATTCTTTGAATACCCATGATGCTAGTGATATGCAAAGCCACAAGCTTGGGGATGCTATGTTTGATGAAGATGATATGTTTAGTCCCCCAAGCTTTGATGAGCAAATTTATTATGATGAAAGCATGCCTCCTATTTATGATGATTATATTGATGAAAGTGGATTTGGAGAGGTCATGACTTTATTTAGTGATGAATCCACTATTTCGGAAGAGGTTCCAATTGATTATGAGAACAAAGTTTCTATGTATGATGATTATTGTGAGGACTTGTATGCTATTAATAATAATGATAACCATGAAACTTGTCATCATGATTTTAATTTTCAATTGGATTATGCTTCACATGATAGTTATTTTGTTGAGTTTGCTCCCTCTTTTATTCATGAGAAGAAATTTGCTTATGTGGACAGTAGTAAATTTTCTATGCTTGTAGATCATGAAAAAAATGCTTTATGTGCTAGTTATATTGTTGAATTCATTCATGATGCTACTGAAAATTATTATGAGAGAGGACCATATGCTTGTAGGAATTGCAATTATATCAAGTCTCCTCTCTATGTGCTTAAGGTTTTGAAGTTATGCTTGTTTTCCCTTCCTATGCTAGTTGATTATTGCTCCGATGAGTTGTTTGTTTAAAAAATCCCTATGCATAGGAAGCGGGTTAGACTTAAATGTGCTAGTTATATTCTTCAAGATGCTCTCTTTATGTTTCAAATGTTATCTTTTATGTGAGCATCATTGAAATCATCATGCCTAGCTAGGGGCGTTAAACGATAGCGCTTGTTGGGAGGCAACCCAACTTTATTTTATTTTATTTGCTTTTGCTTCTGTTTAGGAATAAATATTGCATCTAGATTCTGTTTAGATGTGGTTTCATGTTTTGTTTAGTGTTTGTGCCAAGTAGAACCTTTGGGAAAACTTGTGTGAAGTTTATGTGATCTTGCTGTGAAAAACAGAATCGTTAGCACTTGCTAAAGTAGTCTTGGGATTTTACTGGAGCGTTCTTTTTAGTTGATTCTTTTTGCAGATGATTGGTAGACAAATTCCGCAGATTTAACAATTTAGTTTGAATTTTTTGGAGTTCCAGAAGTAGGCGAACCCTGCATATTACTATAGACTGTTCTGTTTTTGACAGATTCTGTTTTTCGTGTGTTGTTTGCTTATTTCAATGCATCTATGACTAATATTGGGAAGTATGAACCATAGAGAATTTGGAGTACAGTAGGTTTAACACCAATATAAACAAAGAATGAATTCATTGCTGTACCTTTGAGTAGTGGTTTGCTTTCTCATACTAACGGAGCTCACGAGAATTTTTGTCTAAGTTTTGTGTTGTGAAGTTTTCAAGTTTTGAGTATTGCTTTGATGGACTATGGAACAAGGAGTAGCAAATGCCTAAGCTTGAGGATGCCCATAGCACCCCAAGTAAATTCAAGATAATCAGAAGCCTAAGCTTGGGGATGCCCCAGGAAGGCATCCCCTCTTTCGTCTTCATCCATCGGTAACTATACTTGGAGCTATATTTTTATTCGCAACATGTTATGTGTTTTGCTTGGAGCGTCTTGTATAATTTGAGTCTTTTCTTGTTAGTTTGCCGCAATCATCCTTGCTAGACACACCTATTTGAGAGAGTTAAATACGGCCTAGAAATTATTAGAACACTCTATGTGCTTCACTTATATCTTTTGAGTTGAATAGTTTTTGCTCTAGCACTTCACTTATATCTTTTAGAGCATGGTGGTGGGAATATTTTGTAGAAATTGTTAAAATCTCATTCCTCACTTATATCTATTTGAGAGTCTATTAAAACAACATGGTAATGTGTTTAGGCTAAAGAAACTAGTCTTCACGTGATAGACATCCAACGTCAATGTAGTAAAAAAAATTAAACCAAGTGCATTGAATAGAAAGAGATGTTGGATGCTTGATAATTGTTTTGAGACATGAGGATAGTGATATTAGAGTCATGCTAGTGGAGTTATTATGAAATTGAGAAATACTTGTGCTATGGTTAGTGGTTCCCGTAGCATGCACGTATGGTGAACCGTTGTGTGACTAAGTTAGAGCATGAGGTATTTGTAGAGTGTCAACCTTTGTGTGGAGGTCGGGGGCGCGCGATGGTTAACTCCTACCACCCCCCCCCTAGGAGCATGCGTTGATTGCTTTTTTTATGACTCGTAGATTTTTGCAATAAGTATATGAGCTCTTATGACTAATGTTGAGTCCATGGATTATATGCACTCTCACCCTTCCACCATTGCTAGCCTCTCTTGTACCGCGCAACTTTCGCCGATGCCATAAACCCACTATATATCCTTCCTCAAAACAGCCACCATATTGTTCCTCAAAACAGCACCATACCTACCTATCATGGCATTTCCATAGCCATTCCGAGATATATTTCCATGCAACTTTCCACCGTTCCGTTCATATGACACGCATCATATTGTCATATTGCCTTTGCATGATCATGTAGTTGACATCGTATTTGTGGCAAGGCCACCATGCATAATTTTTATACATGTCACTCTTGTTTCATTGCACATACCGATACACCACCGGAGGCATTCATATAGAGTCATACTTTGTTGTTGTTGTATCGAGTTGTAATATCGAGTTGTAATGAAAGTGTGATGTTCATCATTATTAGAGCATTGTCCAATGGGAGGAAAGGCTAAATCTATAAAGCCCCTCCGCAAAAAAAAGGCCAAAGAAAAAAAGGCCCAAAAAAAAGAAAAGAAAAAAGAAAAAAAAGAAAAGAAAAAGGGACAATTGCTACTATCTTTTTCCACATTTGTGCTTCAAAGTAGCACCATGTTCTTCATTGTAGAGAGTCTCATGTTTAGTCACTTTCATATACTAGTGGGAATTTTCGTTATAGAACTTGGCTTGTATATTCCAATGATGGGCTTCCTCAAATGCCCTAGGTCTTCGTGAGCAAGCAAGTTGGATGCACACCCACTAGTTTCTTTTGTTGAGCCTTCATAAATATTTAGCTCTAGTGCATTCGTTGCATGACAATCCCTACTCACTCACATTGATATCTATTGACGGGCATCTCCATAGCCCGTTGATACGCCTAGTCGATGTGAGACTATCTCCCTCATTTTTTGTCTTCTCCACAACCACCTCTATTCCACCCATAGTGCTATATCCATGGCTCACGCTCATGTATTGTGTGAAAGTTGAAAGGTTTGAAAAGATAGAGCATGAAAACAAGTGCTTGGCTGAAATCGGGGTTGTGCATGATATGGATATTTAGTGTGATAACAAGGGAGCATAGCCAACACTATATGATTTTGTAGGGATAACTTTCTTTAGCCATAGTATTTTAAGAAGACATGATTGCTTTGTTAGTATTGCTTGAAGTATTATTATTTCTTATGTCAATATAGACTTTTATCTTGAATCTTTCAGATCTGAACATTCATGCCACAATTAAGAGAATTACATTGAAAAACTATATTGGTTAGCATTCCACATCAAAAATTCTTCCATTATCATTTACCTACACGAGGACGAGCAGGAATTAAGCTTGGGGATGCTTGATACGTCTCCAACGTATCTATAATTTTTTATTGTTCCATGCTATTATATTATCCTTCTAGGATGTCTTATAGGCTTTTATCATACACTTTTATATGATTTTTGGGACTAACCTATTAACCCAGAGCCCAGTGCCAGTTTATGTTTTTCTCCTGTTTTAGGGTTTTACAGAAAAGGAATATCAAACGAAGTCCAATTGACGAGCCAATTTTTTATGATTTTTTCTGGACCAAAAGAAGCCCCCGAAGCAAAAGAGATGGGCCAGGAGAGCCACGGGCTGCCCTCGAGGGTGGAGGGCGCGCCCTGGGAAGGGGGCGCGCCCCCCTATCTCGAGGACGGCCCGTAGCTCCCCTTTACTTGGCCCGAGTCCAAAATTCCTATAAATACTGAAACCTTCGGAAATTAACCTAGATCGGGAGTTCCGCAGCCGGAAGCCTCTGGTGCCACCAAAAACCAATCTAGACCCTATTCCAGCACCCTGCCGGAGGGGGGACCCTCACCGGAGGCTATCTTCATCATCCCGGCGCTCTCCATGACGAGGAGGGAGTAGTCCACCCTCGGGGCCGAGGGTATGTATCAGTAGCTATGTGTTTGATCTCTCTCTCTCTCTCTCTCTCTCTCTCTCTCTCTCTCTCTCGTGTTCTTGAGATGGCACGATCTTGATGTGTCGCGAGCTTTGCTATTCTAGTTGGATCTTCTTCTCCCCCTCTACTCTCTTGTAATGGATTGAGTTTTCCCTTTGAAGTTATCTTATCAGATTGAGTCTTTAAGGATTTGAGAACACTTGATGTATGTCTTGCACGTGTTTATCTGTGGTGACAATGGGATATCATGTGATCTACTTGATGTATGTTTTGGTGATCAACTTGCGGGTTCCGTGACCTTGGGAACCTATGCATAGGGGTTGGCACACGTTTTCGTCTTGACTTTTCGGTATAAACTTTGGGGCACTCTTTGAAGTTCTATGTGTTGGTTGAATAGATGTTGCTGAGATTGTGTGATGCATATTGTATAATCATGCCCACGGATACTTGAGGTGACAATGGAGTATCTAGGTGACATTAGGGTTTTTATTGATTTGTGTCTTAAGGTGTTATGCTAGTATGAACTCTATGATAGATTGAACGTTACTACAGACTCTTGAATAGATCAATCAGAAATAATAACTTTGAGGTGGTTTCGTTATCTACCATAATCTCTTCGTTTGTTCTCCGCTATTAGTCACTTTGGAGTGACTCTTTGTTGCATGTTGAGGGCTAGTAATATGATCCAATTATGTTATCCTTGTTGAGAGAACTTGCACTAGTGAAAGTATGAACCCTAGGCCTTGCCTACTATCATTGCAACACCGTTTATGCTCACGTTTACCACTTGCTACCTTGCTGTTTTTATATTTTCTTACTACAAAAACCCATATCTACCATCCATATTGCACTTGTATCACCATCTCTTCGCCGAACTAGTGCACCTATACGATTTACCATTGTATTGGGTGTGTTGGGGACACAAGAGACACTTTGCTATTTGGTTGCAGGGTTACTTGAGAGAGACCATCTTCATCCTACGCCTCCCACGGATTGATAAACCTTAGGTCATCCACTTGAGCGAAATTTGCTACTGTCCTACATACCTCTGCACTTGGAGGCCCAACAACGTCTACAAGAAGAAGGGTGCGTAGTAGACATTACTTACCGGTTCTATTTCATCAACCCTTCCATTTACTCATTCATGTGTTGATGAACTTGATTTTTATTGTTTGAAGACTTTGATTGAAGACTTTCTCAATTTCCTCAACCCAATTTCTTCAGTCCTCATTCTTCAGCATGTAAAAATCGCCTATTCACCCCACTCTAGTCGATATAACACACTTTCAATTGGTATTAGAGCGAGGTACTCCCTTTTTCTGTGTGATTTTGGTTTAACCACCTAGAGTTCTAGTTATGCCAACCGCAGGCTTGAAGAAAGTGCCATGTCCCATCTTTGATGGTCATGACTATCCTAAGTGGAAGGCCATGATGAAGAAGTGTCTCATGGTGATGGACAACGAGCTGTGGACCGTCACTAAGATTGGTCTTACTAATCTATGCAAGACGGCGAATGCTGAGGACATTCGCAAATACACTCGTCTGGACATCAAGGTGAAGGATATCATCTGTTCCTGCTTATCTCGAGATCAATTCGGACTCATCATGCATCTGTGCAATGCAAAGCTCATCTGGGACCGAATCTCTGACGTCTATGAAGGTCATCGAACACGTTATGACCCCTGGTTTGATGAATTCAAGGAATCACTCAAATCGATGACATTCGAACCTGAACCATCATCTTCCACACCTTGCCTCATGGCAAAAGGTGCAAAGGTAACCAACTATTACTCATCTGAGTCTAGTGATGATGAATCTGATGATGATTTCGGGCCTAGCTACTCCAAACTTGCTAATATTGCCATTAAACAAAAAAAGGCTTTTGACAAGGTTCAAAATCTGCTAGAAAGAAGCGATGCTCTGTTAGGTGAAGAAATGGACCGAACTCAAATCTTGACTGATAATCTTCAACAACTACAGTCTAAGTTTGATAACCTTCAGGATCTTCATAACACTCTCCTAACTGATCATGAGAAACTTTCTTGTGAATTTCTTCAAAGAAAGCAAGATCTTGAAAAGCTTAGGGTGAGTTATGAAGATATTCAGAAGGAAAACGATTCATTACTTGCTCAACAGATCAGCTCCACTCAAGAAGAATTCATTCCACCATGTCTAAAATGCATTGAACGTGAAACTGCAAATTCCTCACCTGAAAGTTCAAATGCTTCTATTGCTACAAATTCTTCAACTGTTTCTATGGTGACAATTTCCTCAACTGAGGAAAACACCGATATTACTGACAAAAATGCAGGGTTGAACGAATTATATGTGACATGCATGCACAAAAGCCTCAAAGGTCATCAGACTCTTTGTGATGTGCTTAAAAAGCAGATTCTGAACAGGAACCCTAGGAAAGAGGGTATTTCCTTTAAGAGGAAACTCAATGTTGATGGGACCTACTAGAAACCTGAGCAGTATCCCAAAACCTCATGGGTTGCTGCAAAAGGACCTCTCGTAGATCCATCTACCTTATCTGGCTTTACTTGTGAATCTTCACATTCTTCTGATGAGTCATTTGACGCTAATTATAAATTGTTCAAAAATCAGAATGGTGAAGTATTTGCTAGATATGTTGGAACTAACTGCAGGAATGGTCCCCCTATGAAGAAAATCTGGGTCCCTAAGAGACTTCTTGAAAATCTTCAAATGAATGTCCTCATGACACCACCTATGAAGAACAGGAACTCCAGATCAAACTATTCGTATGGATCAAAATCTTCATATGGATCCAAGTCCTCATATGGACCAAATTCCTCAAGTAGGTCAAATTCCTCATATGAACATCATCGTGCTAACGCTTATGTTTCGCAGGAAAAGAATAAGGACTATGAATATGTGCATTATTCTTCAAATCATTATGTTCAAAAGTCCTCGAAGAATTTCTCTGCTTACTCATATTCATACTCTAACCCCTCTCCTGTGAAACGAAATGCACTGGCTTCAATGCCCCCATTCTCAATTGGTGCTCGCAGAATGATGAACTCTTTGCCACCCCTCCAGATGTGGGTGGTGAAGAAAAATAACTAATCTCTTATGCAGGGTCAGGTCTCCAGATGAACTCAAACGTTTGAAGAATTTGCTGGAGACCTGAAAATGCTTGAAAGCACGCAAGCTAATCATGCAGAAATGATTCATTCAGTTCTCACGTCCTCATTCTTCACTTATTGCTGAAATTCATTTTGATGAAAGTGATGTCATATTATTCACAATGAAGCATATGAGTTGTAAGATGCACTAATTCTTCTATAGGTTGACTCCCTCAAAGCTACTGAGTAGGTCCTCGACAGTGGATGTACTAATCACATGACCGGTGACGAGAACGTATTGATGGACTCTGCTTTATCTCCATCTCACCTGAAGCATATCACCTACGCTTACAAAGGAAAAAGCAAGGTATCGGGTCTAGTTAAGGTTGCAATCTCAAAAGATCGACACATGGGCAAAGTCATGCTTGTCGAGTCTCTTGGATTCAACATCATGTCTGTCTCAATGCTTTGTGATCTTGATATGGTTGTTGTCTTTGGCAAATATCATTGTGTTGTAGTCTTACAATCTGACAATTCGAAAGTCTTCGAAGGCTTTCGGAGAGGAGACTTGTATATTGTTGATTTCTCTATAGGACCACAGCCTGCCACATGTCTACTTGCAAAAGCTTCAGAAGGATGGCTATGGCATCGACGACTCGTTCATGCTGGCATGAGGAACTTGCACACACTTGCGAAGAAGAAGCATATCCTTGGAATTGAGGGTGTCAAATTCCTCAAACATCATCTTTGTGGGGCTTGCGAAGCTGGAAAGATGACCAAATCCAAGCATCCCTCAAAGACCATCATGACCACCACTCGTCCTTTTGAATTGCTTCACATGGACCTCTTTGTCCCTACACATTACTCTGCATTCACAAATGTAGCATCTCTTTATGGCTTTGTCATTGTTGATGACTATTCTCGTTATAGATGGGTGCATATCATCACATTTAAGCATGAAGTGCAGGAAATCTTCAAGCGATTTTCCTCAAGGGCCTCGACGAATTTCGGTGTGAAGATCAAGCATATCCAGAGTGACAATGGGACCGAGTTCAAGAACACTGGTCTTGATGACTATCTTGATGAACTTGGTATTACTCATGAGCTATCAGGCCCTTACACTCCTCAGCAGAACGGCATTGTGGAGCGCAAGAACATGACTCTTGTTGAGATGGCTCGCACTATGCTTGATGGATACAAGACGCCTTTTAAGTTCTGGCCCGAGGCTATCAACACTGCGTGCCACATCATCAACATGGTGTATCTTCACAAACTCCTCAGGAAAACCTCATACGAACTCCTCACTAACAAGAAACCCAATGGGAGTTATCTCAAAGTCTTCGGTGCTAAATGTTGGGTTAGAGATCCTCATCACAATTCCAAATTTGCATGAAAAGCACATGAATGTTTTATGTTTGGTTATGGAAAGGACTTGCACACCTACAGAATCTTCATCAATCATCTCCACAAGATTGTTGATACTGTAGATGTGTGGTTCGAAGAAACTAATGGCTCGCAAAGAGAGCGCCTGCCTACTGTGACAGGTGAAATACCTCCTGAGGAATCCATTAAGTTCAGAGCTACTGAAGATATCATTCCCATTGAAGAATTTGTTGAAGAAGTCATTCCTAACAATGAACAAAATCATTACGGTGCTCTTGAAGAAATTGTTGCTGAAGAAAATGCTCAGCCAGACCAAAGTCGCCAGCCAGATCATCCTCGTGTTGCAAAAGAAGTGCAGATCAAGAAAATCATCGACGACATCAATGCACCAGGTCCTCTCACACGCTCAAGAGCTTCACACTTATCTAACTTTTGTGGGCATTTTGCTTTTGTCTCTATCACATAGCCCACCAAAGTTGATGAGGCATTTCTGGAACCTAAGTGGATTCAAGCTATGCAAGAGGAATTGTATCAATTAGAGCTCAACCATGTGTGGGAACTCGTCAAGCGGCCAGATTCTCGGAAGCACAATATCATCAGCACCAAGTGGATTTATAGAAACAAGCAAGATTAAAATGGCCTTGTGGTGAGGAATAAGGCTCGTCTCGTAGCTCAAGGCTACACATAGGTTGAAGGAATTGACTTCGATGAAACTTTTGCTTCTGTTGCTAGACTTGAAGCTATTCGCATATTACTTGCTTATGCTAACCATCATAATATCATCTTATATCAAATGGATGTGAAAAGTGCATTCCTCAATAGTAAGCTTGAGGAAGAAGTATATGTTGCTCAACCCCCAGGTTTTGAAGATCCTAAACATCGTGACAAAGTATTCAAACTCAACAAGGCCCTCTATGGCCTCAAGCAGGCCCCACGGGCGTGGTATGATACTTTGAAGGAATTCCTCAGGAAGAAAGGCTTCAAACCCGGTTCACTTGACCCAACTATTTTCACTAAATCATATGATGAAGAATTATTTGTGTGTCAAATCTATGTGGACGATATTATCTTTGGCTGTACTGATGAACGTTACAGTGACAAATTGGGCTACATGATGTGTGAAGAATATCAAATGTCCATGATGGGAGAGCTGAAATTCTTCTTAGGTCTTCAAATTCGTCAACAACACAATGGCATCTTCATATCTCAAGAGAAATACCTCAAGGATGTTCTGAGGAAATTCGGCATGCAAGATTACAAATGCGTCAAAATCCCTATGCCCACAAATGGCCAACTGTGCACTGATGAAAATTGTAAAGACTTCGATTAAAAGGTATACTGCTCCATGATTGGCTCTGTATTGTATCTATGTGCATCTAGGCCAGACATTATGCTTAGTGTTTGCATGTGTGCCCGATTTCAAACTACACCGAAGGAATCACACCATAAGACTGTGAAGCATATTCTTTGATATCTAGCTCACACTCCAACACTTGGATTATGGTATCCCAAGGGCTCTGATTTTGATCTCATCGGATATTCCGACTCTGACTATGCTGGTGATCGAGTGGATCACAAGTGTACATCTGACACATGCCATTTCCTCAGACGATCCTTAGTATGTTGGTCCTCGAAGAAGCAGAACTGTGTATCACTCTCCACTGCTGAAGCTGAGTACATTGCTGCTGGTTCATGGTGTGCTCAATTGCTGTGGGTGAATCAAACCCTCAAGGACTATGGCGTCAACATGTAGAATGTGCCACTCTATTGTGACAATGAGAGTGCCATCAAGATTGCTCACAACCCAGTTTAGCACTCGAAGACAAAGCACATCCAGATCCGTCATCATTTTCTTCGTGATCATGTATTCAAGGGCGACATCTCCATCTACCACGTGAAGACTGAAGAACAGCTGGCAGATATCTTCACTAAGCCCTTGGATGAGAAGAGATTTTGCAAGTTGCGGTGTAAGCTAAATATCTTATAATCTTCGAATATTCTTTGAAAGGACACACATCCTAACACTTACGCAAAATTGATGACTTTGATGCGCAACACACAAAGTAACGTTTTTATTCAATCAATGAAGACTAACCCTATAAGTGTGAAGAAATTAATGAATAAATTGATTCTCAGAGCCCTACGACAATTGTACGTAGTGTCTGAAATCATCATTCTTATACGGTGGGTCACGCCACCAACTACAGTAGGAATTTGAGTTTTTTCGTCAATTTGCAAATTCTTCAATTTTTCAAATTCCTCAAAATTTGCATTTTCTTCAACTTTTTCTGATTTTCTTCATTGGCTATATATATACATATATATTAAGTGTTTATGTCATCTACAACATTCACTTATTGCTAATTCTTCAGGTAGATTTTTCCTCTAAGTGAATGTGATCGGACCCTTCCCCCTCTATGCTAAACTCAATCCAGTCCATTCACAAATTCCTCATATGCGTTCTATTTGAAACTTGTTCAAAATCTTCACTGTGTCCTTGACAGCTGAAAAATTTGTGAACGCAACGTTAAAATTTTCTTATCCAAAACTTTCGGCTTTTGCCGCTCAAACCGTTCCACATCCCACGATGGTTTAAACAACTCTCCCACGATCTCCATTATCTTTACTCCTCAGAATGTGGGTGACACATGTCGCTAGGATAGCAAAGGGCAGGGGCACGTTCGTCCAATTTCTTCGAACGAGCCGTTTTTCACAGTGGCTATAAATACCCCTCCCCTTTCACCGTACCTCATTTACTTCGCTCGACCTCCATCTTGCTCGAGCTCTCAGACCTAGCGTCGCCGCTACTCTCCATTGACACCGGCGAGGAAGAGCTTTGCTGGCTCGACCTCCTCCTCATCGTACTCGCGCCGGCCACGGAAATCTTCACTCCGCCATCGCCATAGCTATCTCCTTCTACCAAGTTAGGGCATGGGAGATCTGGACCGACGAGCTTCACCAAAGTTCATCTAGTTCGTCGTGTTCTTCACCAAGGGTAATTAAAATATAATTTTGCTACCCTTCTTTGATTCTCATGTTTTTCTCAATTTCTTCAGAAGGTGTTTATTCCTCAACTTCCCACTACCTAAACACCTAAATCTATATGTTCTTGATTTGCTTCTCTAAGTTGTGTTTTTATTCATGATTCCTCAATTGTGTGGATTTCTGATCTATACAACTCTGGAACCTAAAGCAAGAACGCTTAGTGAAAGTCTTCAAGACTCCCATGGTAAATTTCCTCAAACTTGATACATTTGAAAAAAAATCTGAGAACGCATATGACCTCTCCAAATTCTTCGCACCTATACTCTATTCATAGGTACAAATGTCTGCAGCTGAATCTGTAGGTTCTCATCAACTTAACTCATTTGCAGCATTCCTTGAAGAGAAGTTACATACTTCCTCAGAAACCTTAATTGTTCAAAATCCTCAAGTGAGGAAAATGGCTGAAGGCAAGAGACCATAGAAAAGAGGAAAGAGACCTAAGACAAACACTGCGGTTGAAATCCCTGAAGACATCTATGATGAATATTGCACTCTAGATGAGAAGACTCATGGCAAAGAAAACAAAAACCAGCACAAAGTGCGTTCAGAGGATTGAGAGAAGATGGGCAAAGGAATGGAGGGAATACCACTATGTTAATCCAAAGTACATGAAGAAATTCGTAGTAAACCCTCCTTGCACAAGACCTCCTTTGGCACCAGGTCAAGTTGCAGATCCTATTAGGGATATACCCCGTGGCGTAACCCGGCCGGAATTATAACCCGGCCGGACTTGGCGGTTTATTTGAGACGGTTTATACTTGGCGATTCACTGGCGTCCCGCCCTGACCAGACGGTTATTATGATTCACTGGTAACCCGGCGGGCGGCTGACGGATGAAAAGGCCCAAGGCTCATAAGGCCGGTTCATGTTATGGTGGGCCGGTTTATGAATAAGACATAAGGAATATTCTCCTACAAAGGAAGCAAGACTAGGACTCCACTTGTAATAGAGTAATCCTAATCCTACTAGGACCAGTCATGTAACCCGCCCCTTCAACATATATAAGGAGGGGCAGGGCTCCCCAAAGAGGGACAAGTTCTCACAAGTTAGAGACGCCATATTCTTAGGGGTAGACACAACTAAAGGAGAGTCGGTTTACCGGCGACTCCATGAGGATCATAATGAGACCTAGCCTCAAACAACATGTAGGCTTATTACCGGATGATGTTTCCCGGGGCTCGAAGCTGTCTAAATCCTTGTCTTGCATTGTGTCTCTCGATTCCGCTCAACCCCTCTCAAGCTACCACATAGATGCGTTGGCCTCACGACTAAGTCCTTTTGCTAGGACATCTGTCGTGACAAAACCACGACAGATCCCTCAAGCATCAGGCATGGTAAGGAATTTCCGAAGGAATGGGCCAAGTGTCAAGCAAAGCTTCAATGGGCAGCCAGAGAAGTAGTGAAGAAGTTCAATGAAGACTCTGGAGCTGCTGCCTCTGCTGCTGAGGCCTCTGTCAACAAACCCAAGAAGGCTATGCTGAAGAAATCGGCCGTCAAGCCAAATTCCTCAACAACAATGACCTCAAGGCCAGGTTCCTCAAAGCCTTCCGGACACATTCCTCAGGCAACTTCCTCAAGGGCCGCCTCAACTCCCTCTGTTGCTACACAATCTTCAGCTGCTGCTGCAAAGTCCTCAACTCCTGTGCACCTTGCAACATGTCAATGGACTACTGGGTTCTCAATTGCTTCAGGAGCCTCTGCAAGTTCATCAACTCCACCACAATCTTCACCTGGTCCAACATTGCTGAAAGTGAAGACCACAGCTGGCCGTGGAAAGAGGCCAAGTCCTCAGAAGAAAGTGGACTTTCAAGTTCCATTCGAAGACGATGAAGCTGATGATGAAGAACTTGCTGAAATCATCAGGGATAGGAAGATGAAGGCCGCTAGAGCCAATGGCAGTTATGTGCCTCTCATGCCGGATCCTAAGAAGATCCTCGATTACATTGATATCTGGCACAAAGATCCCAATACACCTCTCCCTGACATGAATCTCACTCCTGGTCAAAGTCACATGTTGGCTGCTTTCATTGGTGAAGAAAAATGGAAGTTTGAACAAGCCAGGAAGGCCAAGAAAGATCAGTACAAGAAGGAGCGTTTTTGAAGAAAATATAGTGAACATGACTCCTGAGGACCTTGTGAAACTGTAAACTGAGATCAAAGGCCTCAGTGATGAATTTGATAGATACCGTGCCGATTGGCTAGGAGCCAAGGTCAGATTCGTCAAGCTCTCCAAGTCACTTAAACTAGGTGGTGAAAGTTCCTCACAAGAAGCAATTCATCTTGATGAGGAAACTGAAAGCGCAGCTGAAAATGTCGCTACTGAAGAAACTGAACGTGCTAGGACTAATGATGAAATTCCAGTTGCTGAAGAAACTGCCAGGGCAACTTCAAATGTTGCGCCTGAAGAATAACCCATGGCTACTGAAGAAATTGAACCTATGTCATCTGCAGCTCCTGCATAGTCTTCACCTGTGAAGACCATCAAACTTCCTTCTGCATTAGAAGTGAAGAAGACAAAGGCTGTAGAAAAGGTAGTTGTGACGAAAAGGAAAGCATCTTCAACTACAGAATCCTTAGCTCCCAAGAAAGTGAGGACTTTGTCAAGCTCTGTCACAAATCACATTGATGCTATTCTGATTTCCATTGTGCCATCAAAGGAGATTGTTCCCTTTGGTGAGGATTATGAAATTCCTGATGACTCTCCTGAAGAAAATCCTTCTGCTGCTTCTTCAGAGCAGTTGGATGATGAAATTGGAGCGGAAGCAATCCCTTCAGCCCCTCTGGTATCATCGCCCATGCCTCAGTTCACTTCTGAAGAGGCCGGCGTTGAGGAAATGGAAGAAGATGAAGATGTGGATATTGGGTCTACAACGCATGTACTCAATGATGATTATTCAGAGAAGACTCATCCAAATTCTCCATTGACCACACCACTGCAGCAAGTTCCTCAGTTCCCTGCTCAAACTGAAGAAATTCACGCGGGCTCTGAAGAACTTCAAACTCCACTTATGTCCTTTCCTGAACAAGCTCCAGCTGCAACAGCTGAAGAAATAGAACAATCAGTAGCTGCTGAAGAACCTGAAGCTACAATTCCTCAGGAAGTAGCTACAGAAGTTATGTATCAAGAGACTGCAAAATCATCACCTGCAAATCTTCAGCCAAAGCAGAAGAACCCTCATGCAACAAAGCAAAAATTGAAGGCTGATGATTTCTTCGTTGAACATCTATTCTTCACTGAATTCAACCCCTATGACTCAGCAAGACTTTGTCGCAAGCGGTTCTCGATAGCCACTCAGATGAACTTCTATTCTTCACCGCTTTTCGACAAGGCTAAGGTATTTGAGCATCGTCAAATTCCTCATGTTGATATGGAGTCCATCCCTTGCTTTGAGCATGTGCTGAATTTGCTTCACGAAGCTGGGCTTCTGAGCTTCTGCTTTGACATCTGTGATTGGAATGAAGAACTCATTCTTCAATTCTATGCAACCTTGCACCTGACTGGTAGTGTTGATGACATCAATGCATGGGTGCTTGACTAGATGACTGATAACACTCACTACAAAGCTCCAACATCTGAATTGCTTCATGCCATCCCTATTCACCCTCCTGCTGAAGGCGCAAGATTGATGTATGATGAACATGAACTTCCAAATCATCTGATGCAAGTGTTGATGAAGCTTTTGAAAGCTGGCCACCCTCCAAGAACAACCTTCCTTGTGAAGGATTTGCTCTATGTGCCAAGGACCATCTACTGGATCCTCACCAAAACCCTTAGTCTAATTAAGGGCCACAACTCTGAAGAATAAGACGTTGTCGGCATCATGAAAAATCTCAGGTTCAATATCATGCATGGGATTCCCATCAACTATCATGATTTCTTCAAGAAACTATTCTGCGAGTGATGACTGACTGTGAGCTTCTCCTAAGTCTCCATCAGAAAGTTGATCAAAATCACAAGTGGGTCAAGCGCCAGTTTGCTGCAATTCTTCAGAACATGACTGTCACACAGAACACTATCAATAAGAATCACTACTATGCGCATGAAATCTTCGACCGTACTTGGGCTATTCTTTCACATCACTTCAATGCTGAAGAACTCAAGGAGATGGACTTCCAACATGACTTTAACTGGTCTCAGCCACCTTCGAAGAAATTCAAGAAGGTCAAAGTTCCTCAGCTGGTCACAAGTTCATTTTCTTCATCGCGCGCTATGGATGAAGCTGAAGATTTGGACGACACTGCGGCAGGCCCTACATCAATGGACGACCCCAACAACGTTGGTGATCCTCCATCGAAATCATGATGATATGCTTCAGGGGCATTAGTCCTCATTTTTCATCCCTTTTGGTCATTTGATGAGAAAGGGGGAGAAATTTCAGTTAGTCTTCAAGCGGGTCTCTGTATAGGCTTTATTGTTGTTAAGTTACAACTCTCGTTCTTCTGAGGTGTTTGCTCTGATGAGTTGTAAACTTAAGTCCGATGGTGGTCTTACACTTTTTGAACTGCTTTCTGCATGCTTATTTTCTCAGTACCTTAATGCACACATGCTGAATTTCGTCAGACACCATATTTCATCATGCATTTCAAATTCTTCATATCATATGTTAAATGCGTGTATGAATTACAAGATATAGGGGGAGATCTCCATGATATTACTCTACAATGTGCATTTGCTACTCAAGCAACATCCTCAAAAGTGCACATCTTCAGGGGGAGTTCTTCTATATCTTGTAATCAAATTCCTCAATATCAGTTGTTACACTTTATATGTTTATCCCCGTTGAAAACTTAACCTATTTGTCATCAATCACCAAAAAGGGGGAGATTGTAAGTGCATCTAGTGCCCCTTAGTGATTTTGGTGTATTGAAGACTTATAGGATAAGGGACTAATGTGTTTGTGAGTGTACATAGGTATTATAAGTCTATGAGGAGTTTGATATTTACGAAGAAAGTCGACCCCTAAAAATGTATGTCTTCAGTTGAATACTTTGGTTTTCTTGAAGACTTTGAAACTGAAGAAATTGGTGCGACCTTGAAGACTTGGATATTCATGCGAGGATTATGAAGCGTGAAGACTTTTGTTTTCGTAGTTTCATTTTCTCTTTCTTGAGTCATAGGAAATACCGTACTGTCAAAGGGGGTCGAGGTAAGTCTAAGGAAACACATTTCCAAGTGATGCTCAACTCAAAGCCTACACTACCCAATCCATTCGAGTGAAGCCATTGGAAATCTCATACAGTTCAGTCAGTTTTCTTCAGTGACATAGATGAAGTTCTTCTGTTCTCTGAGGAATTTGTTCTGACTGAGGAGTTAGGAATTCGCCAGTGTGGATTGCCTACAAGTGAGGAACATGATAGCCCTGAGGAATTTGAGAGCTCAATTTCCGACCGTTGCTGTGATATGCGCCAGCTGTCCCAAATATCCTATCCACCTAATAGTCATGTCATTTAAGGGCATTTATGTCTTATCATGTCGGGCTGCTCCCTAGGCTATAAATAGCCGCCCCCTACAACCACTAGTTGGTTGGCTGCTCCGAGAGAAACCGACACTTGTCATTAGAGCAACCCATCATCCGAGGACTTTGAGAGAAAATCATCAAGTGAGGAAAACCCCAAAACACAACCCCTAAATCCCCAAAGTGATTGAGCATCACTAAAGAGAGTGTTCGTGTGTGGAACTGATTACCCACAAGCGTAGGGGATCACAACAGTTTTCGAGGGTAAAGTATTCAACCCAAATTTGTTGATTCGACACAAGGGGAGCCAAAGAATACTCTTAAGTATTAGCAGCTGAGTTGTCAATTCAACCACACCTGGAAACTTAGTATCTGCAGCAAGATAGTTTAGTAGCAAAGTAATATGATAGTGGCGGTAGCGGTAATAAAAGTAACGATAGTGTTTTTGTAGTTTTTGTGATAGTAGCAAAGGAAAAGTAAATAAGCAACAAGCAATATAGGAAAAGCTCGTAGGCATTGGATCGGTGATGGGAAATTATGTCGGATGCAATTCATCATGTAGAAGTTATAACCTAGGGTGACACAGAACTAGCTCCAGTTCATAAATGCAATGTAGGCATGTATTCCCAATATAGTCATACGTGCTTATGGAAAAGAACTTGCATGACATATTTTGTTCCATCCTCCTGTGGCAGCGGGGTCCTATTGGAAACTAAGGGATATTAAGGCCTCCTTTTAATAGAGTACCGGACCAAAGCATTAACACATAGTGAATACATGAACTCCTCAAACTATGGTCATCACTGGGAGTGGTCCCGATTATTGTCACTTCGGGGTTGCCGGATCATAACACATAGTAGGTGACTATAGACTTGCAAGATAGGATCAATAATATATTCATGAAAACATAATAGGTTCAGATCTGAAATCATGGCACTCGGGCCCTAGTGACAAGCATTAAGCATAGCAAAGTCATAGCAACATCAACCTCAGAACATAGTGGATACTAGGGATCAAAACCTAACAAAACTAACTCGATTCCATGATAGATCCCATCCAACCCATCACCGTCCAGCAAGCCTACGATGGAATTACTTACGCACGGCGGTGAGCATCAAGGAATTGGTGATGGAGGAAGGTTGATGATGACGATGGCGACGATCTCCACTCTCCTGAGCCCCGAACGGACTCCAGATCAGCCCTCCCGAGAGAGATTAGGGCTTGGCGGCGGCTCCGTCTCATGAAACGCGATAATTCTTTCTCCCTATTTTTTCTCCCCGAAAGTGAACTTATAGGATTTGGGGATACGTTGGTGGAGCACCAGGGGGCCATGAGGCAGGGGGGCGTGCCCCCCACCCTCGTGGACAGGGTGTTGGCCCCCTGGTCTGGATATTCTTGCCGATATTTTTTATATTTTCCAAAATAAATCTCCGTGGAGTTTCAGGTCGTTCCGAGAACTTTTTATTTCTGCACAAAAACAACACCATGGCAATTCTACTGAAAATAGCGTCAGTCCGGGTTAGTTCCATTCAAAACATGCAAGTTAGAGTCCATAACAAGGGCAAAAGGGTTTGGAAAAGTAGATACGTTGGAGACGTATCAACTCCCCCAAGCTTAAACCTTTGCTTGTCCTCGAGCAATTCAGTTGATAAACTGAAAGTGATAAAGAAAAACTTTGACAAACACTGTTTGCTCTTGTTGTTGTAAATATGTAAGCTAGCATTCAGGTTTTCAATAAGATCATGAACTAGCCACATTCACAATAACTTTCAGGTCTCAAGACTACTCACATCAATGGCATAATCAACTAGTGAGCAATAATAATAAACCTCGGATGACAACACTTTCTCAAAACAATCATGATATGATATAACAAGATGGTATCGCGCTAGCCCTTTCTGAGACTGCAAAACATAAATGCAGAGCACCTTTAAAGATCAAGGACTGACTATACATTGTAATTCATGGTAAAAGAGATCCAGTCATGATCACACTCAATGCAAATTAATAGTAATACATGCAATGACAGAGGTGCTCTCCTACTGGTGCTCTTTGATAAGAGGATGATGAGTCGGCATAAAAGTAAATAGATAGGCCCTTCGCAGAGGGAAACATGGATTTGTAGAGGTGCGAGAGCTCGATTTTTAAATAGAGATGAATAATATTTTGAGCGGTATACTTTCATTGTCAACATAACAACCAAGAATATCGATATCTCCCATGCTACGCACATTATAGGCGGTTCCCAAACAGAATGGTAAAGTTTATACTCCCCCAACCACCAACAAGCACACTCCACGGCCATCCGAATCCATGGGGTACCGTCCAAACAAGCAACAGCCCTCGGGGAGTTTTGTTTAATTATTATGATTTGAGCATGGGACTGGGCATCCCGGTTACCAGCCATTTTCTCATGAATGATGAGCGGAGTCCACTCATCGTGAGAATAACCCACCTAGCATGGAAGATATAGACAGCCCTAGTTGATACATGAGTTGTTCGAGCATACAAAACAGAATTTCATTTGAAGTTTTAGAGTTTGGCACATACAAATTTACTTGGAACGGCAGGTAAATACCCCATATAGGAAGGTATAGTGGACTCATATGGAATAACTTTGGGGTTTATGGAAGTGGATGCACAAGCAGTATTCCCGCTTAGTACAGGTGAAGGCTAGAAAGAGACTGGGAAGCGACTAGCTAGAGAGCAACAACGGTCATGAACTTGCATTAAAATTAATCAACAATGAATGCAAGCATGAGTAGGATATAAATCACCATGAACATAAATATCGTGAAGGCTATGTTGCTTTCTTTCAACTACATGCGTGAACATGTGCCAAGTCAGATGACTTAAATCGTTCAAAGGAGGATACCACCCCATCATACTACATCACAACCATTTTAATATCATGTTGGCACGCAAGATAGACCATTATAAACTCTCGGCTAATTAAGCATGGCATAAGCAGCTATGATCTCTAATTGTCATTGCAAGCAAGTTTCATTCATAACAAGCTGAATCAGGAACGATGAGCCATCATATTTACAGAAACAAGAGAGGTCGAGTTCATACCAGCTTTTCTCATCTCAATTAGTTCATCATATATCATCCTTATTGCCTTTCACTCGCACGACTGAACGGTGTGGAAAATAATAATAGTGCACGTGCATTGGACTAAGCTGGAATCTGCAGACAATTTAATACAAGAGAGAAGACAAGGTAATGTGGCTCAAGGTTAAATCAACAACAAAGCATATGAGAGCCACTAAGCAATTTCAATCATGGTCTTCTACTCTTAACCCCCAAAGAAAAGAAAAGAAACTATTTACACAGGAAAGCTCCCAACAAGCAAAAGAAGAACGGGAAATCTTTTTGGGTTTTCATTTTAACTACTACTACAAGCAAAGAAAGTAAACTAGCTAGAAGCTACAACTAATATTTTTTGTTTTTATGGATTTTTCTAGCACACAAGAAAAAGACTAAGAAAAAGAAATTGAAACTAAGCATGGATGGTGATACGTCCAAAATGCATCACTATTTTATATCGTAATTCATCCTTATTCATTGATATATTTCACATTACGATGATGTTCTTATGTTGTTTTGGCCTATTTTACACAGTTTGCAACTTTCCGGTGCCGAAGCAGCAGACGCAGGATTCAGCGGTAAAAAGTGGACGCTGAGTTGCTGAAGAAGAACACCTCCAAATTACCTGAAAATCGACGGAGGGTATTTTCCAGAAGGATCACGAAGATACGCAAAAGAGCAACCAGAGGGGGGCCACAGGGTGCCCAGGCGGCCACCTGGCGCAGCCCCCACCCTGGCCGCGCCGGGAGGGCGCCTGGAGCCCCTGGCCCACTCCAGGCTCCCCCCTCTGGCCTATATACTCCTCGTCATCCAGAAACCCTAAAAGGGGGAGAGTTTACGGAGTTCCGCCGCCGCTCCGTGGCGGAAACCTACAGAGAAGAAAAGCCATCTCCGGCGGGCAGATTCCGCCGGGGAGATCACCTCTCGGAAGGGGAGATCATCGCCATCGTCATCACCATCATCACGGGCATCATCGAGATCATCATCAACATCATCCCCAACATCAGCACTATCTCCATCTTCATCCAATCTCATCTCACAATTGCAACTTGTGTTGTAATCCATACTATCTATCCTCTCTACCCTATCGGTGTTGATTACTACTTTGTGGTGAATGCTATTGTGTTTTGTTGGAGAAATATCATTGTGTCCAGATTGTTTGTCATCCATCTATCTCCACTGATCATGATCTCTTTTATGTCTTGTGAGTAGTTACTTTAGTTCTTGAGGACATGGGAGAAGTCTTGTTGTTAGTAGTCATATGATGTTGAAGTAATATGTGTTGTTTGATACTTAAGTTGTGTTGTTATTTTCCTAGTGGTGTTGTGTGAGTCGAACACTCAACACTTCGCCTTGTTAAGGACCTAGGGGAATACATTGTGTACAAAGAATGCTTACGGTGGGTTGCCGGAGTGACAGAAACCTGAACCCCAGTTCGCACGCTTTTGCACAAGGGAACAATGGATCATCGATCGTATTGCTATGGTTAGGCTTTTGCCTTAAATACTATCTTGTATTTGCGGATGCTTGCAAGGTGTTTAATCATAAGAGTGCACTCATCTTAGTCTAGAGGGTGTACTATCATAGATCCACCCACTCAACACTTATCGACACATCACATAGTACCGATACGGAATATGGCGAAAGCACATGACTACCTCTCCCGTGTGTCCTCAAGAACACTTTAGCCTTTATAAGTTCAGTTGCTAGGCCTCTCCTTTCCTCAGAAAGGATTGGGCCACTTGTTACTCTCCAGTGCCTTTTACTTAGCTCGCTTTTACTTTCCTGTTGCTTATATCAAGAAAACCCCTAAAAAGTTATCTTTCAGTGCTTGCAGTTATTCCTTGCTCAGAATCACTTAACAATACCTTCTGCTCCTCGTTGGGTTCGACACTCTTACTTATCGAAAACGCTGCAATAGATCCCTTATGGTTGTGGGTCATCAAGTACCGTTTTCTGGCGCCGTTGCCGGGGAGTGTAGCGCTATTGGTAAGTGAAGCTGGTAAGGAAGTTTTTATATTTCTGTTTTTATTTTGCTGTTGCTGCTCTTTGTCCTTATGGACAACCTTGCTATTGGATCGTTGCTTGTGGGAAGACGCCCCACATCTGTGGTGGTTGCTCCTCCCCCTACTGAAATTGTGCCCTATAAAATACCAGCTGGTATTATCGATTATGTTTTGGCTAATCGTTATGCAGGAGACAGACATCCCGGTGAACACTTGCTATATCTGTCACAACTATGTTCATTATTTAAGCTTGCATGTGTATCAATGGAGTTTGTCATGAGGAAATTGTTCTCCGTATCGCTTATAGATAAAGCTTCAGATTGGTATAAGCTTCTCGATAACTCACACTTGCTTGATTGGCAAGAGCTTATGTCTCTCTTTTATACCAAGTTTTATCCACTTCATGAAATTCATCGAGACAGGAACTATATCTATAACTTTAGGTCTCGTGACGGAGAAAGCATTGCTCAAGCTTGGGGGAGATTGAAGTCCCTAATGCTCAAATGTCCTATTCATGAGCTCCCCAAGAAAATTATACTTACAAATTTTTATGCTAGGCTTTCTCGTCAGGATAAGGAGATGCTGGATGCCTCCTCTAGTGGGGTATTTCAGACAAAGAGCGTTGAAGAAAGGTGGGATCTCATTGAAAGTATCCAGAGGAATACCGAAGATTGGGAAATCGATAAAGGTATTGAACCCGCTATAAATTATGAGCATGATTATATTGAGAGCTATGTGAAAACTAATTACTTCAATACCTTTTTCTCTAAGATTGGTCTTGATTCCCATCTAATGATTGATTTCTGTAAGGATTTTGCCTCTCATGTTGATTCTTTTAAAAAGAAGAGAGGTCAGCATCATGAACCTTTCAAAGAGTTACCTGTTGATATTCATGTTGCTGACCCTATTTTGCCTACAGTTATATATGAAAAGCCTCCTTTTCCCGAAAGGATAAGGGAGCACTCTCTTGTGACAGGAATAATAAATAAAAGTGAGAGAAGAATTGATGAGCCTGAGGACCAGATCAAGGTCGATCCTCAAGTTGCATTGGTTAAAGACCTTGTTACTAATGATGTTTTGGATTCCAATGTAAATTTTTGTGCTGTTTCCACTAACCTTGTCAAAGCCAAGAATAAAGGCCCAATTTCAGGTACTCCAGTAGTATCTGTTAAAATAGGAGATCACAATTATTATGGGCTATGCGATTTGGGATCGAGTGCTAGTGCTATCCCCTATTCACTTTATCAAGAGATCATTGGTGAGATTTCACCTTGTGAACTTGAAGAAGTTGATGTTACCATTCATCTTGCAAACAGAGCAACTATCTCTCCTATCGGAATTGTGAGAGACGTTGAAGTCCTATGTGGAAAGGTAAAATACCCTACCGACTTTGTAGTACTTGGTTCAGTGAGGGACAATTTTTGTCCTATTATTTTTGGTAGACCTTTTCTCAGAACTTGTGGAGCTATAATAGATTGCAAGAAAGGTAAAGTTTCTGTTGAATTCAATGGTGAGCCATATGAATTTAACTTTTCTAAGTTCTCTAAGCAGCCTCGTGGTACCGATTTACCTAGTGATGATAAAATTATTGAAAGTATTGCTTCTATGGCTATTCCCCCTAATGATCCTTTGCAACAATATATGGAGGACCACGAGAATGATTTGCATATGCGGGAAAGAAATGAACTAGATGAAATATTCTTGAGACAACCTGCTATCCTGAAGCACAACCTTCCGGTTGAACCTTTGGGAATTCTATCAAAACCAAAAGAAGACCCGGTGTTCGATCTTAAACCTCTTCCCGATACGCTCAAGTATGCTTATTTAGATGAAAAGAAAGTATATCCTGTTATTATCAACTCTAACCTTTCAGGATATGAAGAAGAGCGACTATTGGAAGTACTTCGTAAACACCGAGGTGCAATTGGCTATACCCTTGATGACCTTAAGGGGATTAGTCCATCTATCTGTCAACATACTATCAACCTTGAGCCCGATGCTAAACCAGTTGTTGATCATCAACGACGGTTGAACCCGAAGATGATGGATGTTGTAAGAACTGAGATTCTCAAGCTTCTAGCCACATGTATTATCTACCCTATAGCTGATAGTAAGTGGGTAAGCCCGGTACATTGTGTTCCTAAGAAAGGAGGTACAACTGTGGTTCCTAATGATAAGAATGAACTAATACCTCAGAGAATTATTATTGGATATAGAATGTGTATTGATTACAGGAAGCTGAACAAGGCAACCAGGAAGGATCACTACCCGTTGCTGTTCATCGACCAAATGCTTGAAAGGTTATCCAAAAATACCCACTTTTGTTATCTCGATGGTTATTCTGGCTTCTCTCAAATTCATGTTAACACTGCTGATCAAGAGAAGACCACTTTTACTTGTCCCTATGGTACTTATGCTTACAGGCGTATGCCTTTTGGTTTATGTAATGCCCCTGCTACTTTTCAAAGGTGTATGTCTGCTATCTTTCATGGTTTCTGTGGGGAGATTGTGGAAGTCTTCATGGACGATTTCTCCGTCTATGGAACTTCCTTTGACCATTGTCTCCACAACCTTAATAAAGTTTTGCAGAGATGTGAGGAGACAAATCTGGTACTCAACTGGGAGAAGTGCCACTTCATGGTTAACGAAGGAATTGTTCTTGGTCACAAGATTTCCGAAAGGGGAATTGAGGTGGACAAGGCCAAGATCGAAGCAATTGAGAGGATGCCCTATCCAAGGGACATCAAAGGTATTCGCAGTTTTCTCGGTCATGTTGGTTTCTATAGAAGATTTATTAAAGACTTTTCTAAGACTTCGAGACCCCTCACTAATCTTCTCCAGAAGGACGTTCCTTTTGTATTTGATGAAGATTGTAAGGAGGCTTTTGAAGTTCTTAAGAAAGCTTTAATAACCGCTCCTATAGTACAACCACCTGTCTGGAATTTACCTTTTGAGATTATGTGTGATGTTAGTGATTTTGCTGTTGGAGCTGTTTTAGGGCAAAGGGTTGATAAGAAATTGAATGTTATACATTATGCTAGTAAAACCCTTGATAGTGCTCAAAATAATTATGCTACTACTGAGAAGGAATTCTTAGCTGTAGTGTTTGCTTGTGATAAATTTAGGCAGTATATTGTTGATTCCAAAGTTATTATTCATACTGACCATGCTGACATTAAGTACCTTATGACAAAGAAGGATGCCAAGCCAAGACTTATCAGATGGGTACTCCTTCTTCAAGAATTTGATTTGCAGATTGTTGATAGGAAAGGAGAAGACAATCCGGTGGCGGACAATCTTTCAAGGATGGAAGATATACCGCATGATCCCATCCCAGTCAACGACAGTTTTCCAGACGAGCAACTTGCCGTTGTAAAAGTACAATCTCTTTCCGATCCTTGGTTTGCGGATTATGCTAATTTTATCGTTGCGAAGTATTTGCCTCCAGGTTTAACATTTCAGCAAAGGAAGAAGTTCTTTCATGATTTGAGGCACTACTTTTGGAATGACCCACATCTTTTCAAAGAAGGTCCAGACGGGATCGTGAGAAGATGCATACCGGAACATGAGCAGAAGGACATTCTCAGACAATGTCATGATAGTCCCTATGGAGGACATCATGCCGGTGAGAGGACCGTGATGGCTTCTCGCCCCTCGTTGGTTACCCCAAGTGGAAGGTTTGAGATGCAGTGTAGCGGAAGTTTTCCCTTGGCAAAGATACCAAGGATCGATTTCCCCTGAGACTCCCAGTTTCAACAAGAAGGTGTCAACTGCTAACGGCGTCAGATATTAGCAATCAACGTGGACCTGCACACAGATACAAATAACTTTGCTCCCAACGAGTACAGAGAGGTTGTCAATCCCTCCGGCCTTGTCGTTTACAAAGGATCAAACGCAAGTGATAATAGTGATAGGTATAATTGCAATAGTAAGTAAAAAGCGGAAAGTAAATAGAGGATGTGATCAATGATGGTAATATGGACCGGGGTCCCATGATGTTCACTAGTGATGTCAATCTCCCAAAAGACGATAAAACAGCTATGTGAGGTAAACGAATTACAGCTGGGCAATTGACAGGACCATGTGCGCAAACCAATGCTGACTACGTTGCAATAAAGGTAGAGGTTCAAAGCATGGGTGGTACGCCAAGGCAAGTAGACCGAAATCCATCTGCATCTACTACTAATCATCCACCTTGAGATATCTATCCAGAACATCTCGCTGGTATTAAGTTGCGAGTCCCACCCATAGTGTAAACTCAAAGCAACAGACAACTGCATTAAAAGAACTTTGCGTAAAGTAAACAATCCTTGCACCCGCGGGCACAAGCACCGTTGTTTTCCCCCTTGTGGCAACATCACATCCCCTAGACTCATGTTTCTGTCACTCAAGCTAGTCATCGAGGGGCATGAACCCACAATCAAGCATAACGTTCCCTCTTGGAGTCACTACCTACTACTTGGCCAAAGCAATAAATAACAACGGAGAACATGCAAGAATTACTTATGAACATAAATATAAAAGAGGTGAATCAAATATATTACTCAAACACAATCGGAACATAATCTCACAATCCATCGGATCCCAGCAAACTCATCATAGCAACAGGAGCTGGATTACATATGTGCCTCGAACATGTAGGGCAGCTCACGAGGACTAATTAGTGAAGCACAAGAACGGGAGGAGAACATCACATAGCTACTGGTCATGGACCCATGGTCCAAGGGAGACTACTCACAACTAATCCGGGAGGCGTCCATGGTGGTGGAGAAGCTCCCGGTGGTGATCCCCCCTCCGGCAGTGTGCCGGGAAGAGTTCTCCTGGTGCTCCCGATCTTGGAAGTGTGACGGCGGCGGAACAGAGATGAGATCGCGAAAAAGGGTTCCCGTCTCGAGGGTTTCGGGACACGATATAAATATATGCCAAAGGGGGGCATCAGCGGAGGCCTGGGGGGCCAGGCGCCCCCCGGCGCGGCCATGAGGGGGGGCGCGCCACCAGGGCGCCTGGAGCCCTGGTGCCCCCCCTCCGGCTGTACTTCGGGTGCCGGGAAGCTTCTGGAACGTTGATTTTTTATATAATTTTTCCGGGATTTTTCTGGTAGTTCTCGTAATGGGAAAACCTGAAATACCAAAACAGCCGAAAACAGAAACTGGAACTGGGGTGCACTGAGTTAATAGGTTAGTCCAAATATGATCAAAAGTGTATGGAAGTGTATAAATAACATAGCAATATCACCCAAAAGAGGCATGGAGCAAGCAGAAATTATAGATACGTTTTGGACGTATCAACATCCCCAAGCTTAATTCCTGCTCGTCCTCGAGTAGGTAAATGATAACAAGAATAATTTCTGTGGTGACATGCTATTAACCATATAGGACTTTTTCATAGTCATATGACAAAAGCTTACTGAGACAATGAATCTGTAGTAATTAAGTTGCCTCATGAGAAAATCACAAAAACTGAAAGTTTTACAACATGATATTGAAACATCAAATAGATTTGTAATGAGCATGGTGTGCAAATATGATAAAGTGATATCTCGCTTGCCCCCTTTAGTGAAGCAAAACATAAACGCAGGGGCACCTCCAAGGTTTAAGTGATGACTAGATACAATGATTTCAAAATAAACGATATCACAATCATGCAAAAGACAATGCTACTTTGGGACAATGCACATTACACTCAGAATGACAATCATGCTCTCAGTAGTTGGTGCTTTTAAAAGAAGGTGGAGACTCTCGAACCGTGGCTTTTGTTGGCAAGGTTGAAAACCCGTAGTCGGAAACAAAGACAAAACATGTACCAGAGCTCTTGGTTTTAAAAACAGAGGTAATAATTATTTTTTGGTTATGCATGTTCCGTCAACGAATGCTAGCAGATAACTCAATTACTTCTTGAGATGGACAAGTTTCGAGGAACGGCTCCCGAATGAGGACGATCACATCCTCTTAATCTCCTTTGTTTATCACTGCCAAAGTTTTCTGATTTCTCATGAACAAAGCGTGAAGGAGGGTTTGTTTGTTATATTAATTTTGAGCCGGGCGCACTCAATGCCAGTTCCTTCTCATATTATGGGTTTGCACATTATACATGCAATCCCGGGGTGAAGCTTGTCCAACTTAAAAAGATCATGAATTAACTACTACTTCCTCATGAACTTAAAACAGAGGCACAAAATAGGAATGCTTTTTCTTTGAATAATTTCGAGATGGTACATGCAAGTCTCCGTTAGGAATGGCAGGTAAATACCATGTAGGAAGGTATGGTGGACTCATATGGCATAACTGATTTAAAAGAATTTGGATGCACAAGCAGTCAGCCCGCTTAGTACAGGTGGAGGTTAGCAAAAGACTGGGAGCGACCAACTAAGAGAGCAATGATGGTCATAATCATGCAGAGCGACAAAGCAACATTGAATCAGGCATGGAAGTTTATATCGCTACTCAGAAACAAAAGATCATCAAGGCTTGACAGACTTTCTTTACAGTCTTAAATATGCGTGAGCATACGCCAAGTCAATCAAAGTAAATTCTTGTAGGAAGATATTACTAAACCATACCACATAATAGGCAAACAAATCATGTTGGTATTCCAATAACACATTGGGAACCCCCCAGCTATTTGAGACTAGCCATAAGAAAACATGAACTACTAAGCACCATTATGCACGTAGCATCTTTATCATAGACATACCAACCAATGAAACGGAAGCAAACTCTCTTAATAAGATAAGCATGATAACTAAAGAGAGTTCAAGCAACCAACTAAACAAAAGCTCTTTAAAAAGATAAGCATGAAAACTAAGAGCTAAGCATGATAGTAGCTATTGAAAGACAAAGAACACACACAGCAAAGATAGACATGAAAATTCTATGTTATGTTCTAGGTAGAAGTGGAGCGTGTTTCTCTCCCACATAAAGAAAGCTGAGTTCCGACTCGTTATGAAAAGCTAAAGAAAACTAAAAAGGAAACTAAAAGCAAGACGCTCCAAGCATAGCACATAACACATGAAGTGATAAAAATATAGCGGAACGAAAGACGAACTGATAATGTTGATGGAGAAGGGGATGCACGGGGGCATACCCAAGCTTAGACGCTTGAGTCTCCTTGAATATTTCTTGGGGGTGCATGGGGGCATCCCCAAGCTTGAGCGTTTGACACTCCTGGATCTTTTTATCATCTTCCCTCGCACACTTGAAAACTCCCTTCATACATAACTCATCATAATCTGATTAGCGAGGTTAGTACCCTTAATAAAATAATTGTTCCTTGCTGGAAATAAAGATATTCTTGAAGGTCTACTGTTTCTCAAGATTGCCAAAAGGTTTTTTGCAAAGAAAAAGCAAGCTCTAGGTTTGCAAAATGAAGGAAAGGCAAAACAGGACAGAATCTGTGAAAAACAGAACAGCAGGTAGTAAATGATTTTTTCGGGGCACTTCTACGACTCTAATCAAAAAACTCAGAACAGACGCACGAAAGAAAATTATATAGAGCACGTTGTCGAAAAAATTCAGACCAAAAAGATAATCTGGTGATTTTATACGAATTTTTCTATCCAAGGACAGAATCTGTTTCCTGGACAGCACGTCACAACTTTTGAACTTTCTTGCAATCAGAGGCTACACTTGGCACAAAATTGAAAAGCAAAGATACAATGATGATGCTACTGTAGTAACAACATCAAGACACAACAAAAGCAAAATAAAATTTATTCATGTGGGCTGCCTCCCAAAAGCGCTTTCTTTTATGCCTTTAAGCTAGGCATAATGCATAGAGATCAAGTTTTATCAAGAGTAAAAGAATAGCTAGCCCGTATAACGGACTCAAAAGGTAACTTAATCTTCTTTCGAGGGAAGTGTTCCATCCCTTTCTTGAGAGGAAACTAGAATTTTATATTCCCCTCTTTCATGTCAATGATAGCACCAACGGTGCGTAGAAAAGGACGTCCCAAAATAATTGGACAAGAAGGTTCACATTCAATATCCATAATAGTAAAATCAACGGGAGCAAAGTTGTCATTGACAATGATAAGAACATCGTCGATCCTCCCCAAAGGTTTCTTTATGGAAGAATCAACGAGACGAACACCAAAAGAACAAGAATCAAAAGGTTTCAATTTAAGCATATCATATATTCTTTTGGGCATAACAGAGGTACTAGCACCAACATCACATAAAGCATAGCAAGAGAAGTTATTCAACTTAATTTTAATCATAGGATCCCAACCATCTTCTAGCTTTCTAGGTATGGAGGCTTCTACTCTAAGTTTCTCCTCCCTAGCTTTGATAAGAGCATTAGTGATATGCTCTGTGAAGGCAAGGTTAAGCGTGCTAGTGCGGGGATCTCTAGACATCTTGTGAAGGAAATCAATAACTTCGGTAAGAGTGCAATTATCAAAATCAAGGTCACTACTATCAAGTAAGGTGGTAGTGGTGTCCTTTAGGTTCACTTGTTTGGTAGTTTCTATAGTCATAGCATCACCATTAATAGGTCCAATGGGACCAGGAGTGCATTGGGTGCTAAGAGTTTGGATATCCTCAACAACTTGGATAGTAGCAACAGTGTGGTGGGTAGGAAGGTTCTTAATTCTAGCTTCTTCCTCCCTTTCTCTAGCCCATCTCTCTTTAAGTTTAGCCATCATCCTAATGTTTTCATTAATTTGCACTTGGATAGCATTCATAGGAGTGACCTTCCTCTCCTCAAGAGGAGAAGTTCTAATTTTAAGCAATTCTACTTCATTGGCTAAATTGTCTACCTTCGAAGAGAGATCACCTAGTTTGTTTAGTTTTTCTTCTACACTATTATTAAAAGCTTTTTGGGTAGTGATGAAATCTTTAAGCATAATCTCTAGTTCAGAAGTGGAGTTCTTGGTGCTAGCATAAGCATTGTTGTTCCCATAGGAATTAGAGGGGAACGGTCTAGGATTGCTACCAAAATTACTCCTATAAGCATTGTTATTAAAATTGTTTCTAGAGATAAAGTTCACATCTACTTGTTCTTGAGCAATCAAAGAATTTAAAGGAACATCACGAGGATCAACAGAAGATTGCTTCGAAAGTAGAGACATGATCAAGTCAACTTTTTCATTTAGGGAGGAAATCTCCTCGACAGAGTTTACCTTCCTACCTGTTGGAGCGCGTTCGGTGTGCCATTGGGAATAGTTGGTCATCATCTCATCGAGAAGCTTCGTGGCAGCACCAAGTTTAGTTGACATAAAGGTTCCTCCCGCGGCCGAATCTAACAAGTTCCGCGAGGTAAAGTTCAAGCCTGCATAAAAAGTTTGGATAACCATCCAAGTAGTCAAACCATGAGTAGGGCAGTTCTTGATAAGAGATTTCATACGTTCCCAAGCTTGGGCAACGTGTTCATTATCCAATTGTTTAAAATTCATTATATTACTTCTTAGTTGGATAATTTTAGCAGGTGGATAGTATTTTCCAATAAAAGCATCTTTGCACTTGTCCCATGAATCTATGCTATTTCTAGGCAAAGACTGAAACCAAATTTTAGCTCCTCCTCTCAAGGAGAAAGGAAAAAGCTTAAGCTTAACAATATCACCGTCTACTTCTCGGTACTTTTGCATATCACAAAGTTCAACAAAGTTGTTCTAGTGTAAAGCAGCATCATCTCCAGCACCGGAGAATTGATCTTTCATGACTAAGTTCAGTAAAGCAGGTTTAATTTCATAAGAAGGTGCTGAAGTGGCAGGTGTAGTGATAGGTGTGCAGATAAAGTCATCGTTGTTGTGACTAGTGAAGTCACACAACTTGGTGTTCTCGGTGGAACCCATAGTAGCAAGCAAGCAAGATAACTATTTTTGTGATTTTCGATAAAAGATACTAAAGTAAAACTGAAAGGTAAACTAACAAGACTGAAAAGCAAAGGTAAAAGATAGCGTGCAACTCCCCTATCCTGAAGAGTGAGCTCCCCGGCAACGGCGCCAGAAAACTTTGCTTGATGGCTTCTCGCCCCTCGTTGGTTACCCCAAGTGGAAGGTTTGAGATGCAGTGTAGCGGAAGTTTTCCCTTGGCAAAGATACCAAGGATCGATTTCTCCTGAGACTCCCAGTTTCAACAAGAAGGTGTCAACTGCTAACGGCGCCAGATATTAGCAATCAACATGGACCTGCACACAAATACAAATAACTTTGCTCCCAACGAGTACAGAGAGGTTGTCAATCCCTCCGGCCTTGTCGTTTACAAAGGATCAAACGCAAGTGATAATAGTGATATGTATAATTGCAATAGTAAGTAAAAAGCGGAAAGTAAATAGCGGATGTGATCAATGATGGTAATATGGACCGGGGTCCCATGATGTCCACTAGTGATGTCTCTCTCCCAAAAGACGATAAAACAGCTATGTGAGGTAAATGAATTACAGCTGGGCAATTGACAGGATCATGTGCGCAAACCAATGCTGACTACGTTGCAAGAAAGGTAGAGGTTCAAAGCATGGGCGGTACGCCAAGGCAAGTAGACCAAAATCCATCTGCATCTACTACTAATCATCCACCTTGAGATATTGATACGTCCAAAACGTATCTATAATTTCTGCTTGCTCCATGCCACTTTTGGGTGATATTGCTATGATATTCATACACTTCCATACACTTTTGATCATATTTGGACTAACTTACTAATCCAGTGCACACCAGTGCCAGTTTCTGTTTTCGGCTGTTTTTGTATTTCAGGTTTTCACGTTTCGAGAACTGCCCAGAAAAATCCAGAAAAATTATATAAAAAATCAGCGATCCGGAAACAACACTGCGTCCGAAGGGCAGCCTGGGGGGGCCACTAGGGCTCCAGGCGCCCTAGCGGTGCGCCCCCCCCTGGGCGGCGCCGGGGGGGCGCCTGGGCCCCCCGAAGCCCGTCCGGTGCCCCCCTTTGGCATATATTTAGAGGGACCTCCAAAACCCTCAGAACAGGAACTCTTTTCGCGATCCCATCTCTGTTCCGCCGCCGCCGCCGCCGCCGCTTCCAAGATCGGGAGCACCAGGAGAACTCTTCCTGGCACCCTGCCGGAGGGGAGGATCACCACCGGGAGCTTCTCCACCACCATGGACGCCTCCCGGATGACTCATGAGTAGTCTCCCTTTGACCATGAGTCCATGACCAGTAGCTATGTGATGTTCTCCTCCCGTTCTTGTGCTTCACTAATTAGTCCTCGTGAGCTGCCCTACATGATCGAGGCACCTATGTAATCCTTATGCTGTTGCTATGTTGAGTTTGCTGGGATCCGATGGATTATGAGATTATGTTCAGATTGATCTTGAGTAATATATTTGATTCACCTCTTTTATATTTTAGTTCATAAGTAATTCTTGCATGTTCTCCGTTGTTATTTATTGCTTTGGCCGAGTAATAGGTAGTGACTCCAAGAGGGAACGTTATGCTCGATTGTGGGTTCATGCCCCTCGATGACTAGCTTGAGTGACAGAAACATGAGTCTAGGGGATGTGTTGTTGCCACAAGGGGGAAAACAACGGTGCTTGTGCCCGCGGGTGCAAGGACTGTTTACTTTACGCAAAGTTCTTTTAATGCAGTTGTCTGTTGCATTGAGTTTACACTATGGGTGGGACTCGCAACTTAATACCAGCGAGATGTTCTGGATAGATATCTCAAGGTGGATGATTAGTAGTAGATATTGATGGATTTCGGTCTACTTACTTTGGCGTACCGCCCATGCTTTGAACCTCAACCTTTCTTGCAATGTAGTCAGCATTGGTTTGCGTTCGTGGTCCTATCAATTGCCCAGCTGTAATTTGTTTACCTCACATAGCTGTTTTATCGTCTTTTGGGAGAGAGACATACTAGTGAACATCATGAGACTCCGGTCCATATTACCATCATTGATCACATCCACTATTTACTTTCCATTATTACTTACTATTGCAAAAACTATCTATCACTACTATCATTGCTTTTAACCCTTTGTGAACTACAAGGCCGGAGAGATTGACAACCTCTCTGTACTCGTTGGGAGCAAAGTTATTTGTATCTGTGTGCAGGTCCACGTTGATTGCTACTAATCTGGCGCCGTAGCAATTGACACCTACTTGTTGAACCTAGGAGTCTCTGGGGAATCGATCCTTGGCATCTTTGCTAGGGGAAAACACTTCTACAATACTGCATCTTACACCTTCCACTTGGGGTAACCAACGAGGGGTTCGAGGCCCATCAAGGAGTATTTTCTGGCGCCGTTGCCGGGGACTCCACTCTTCAGGATAGGGGAGTTGCATGCTATCTTTTACCTCTGCTTTTTAGTCTTGTTAGTTTACCTTTCAGTTTTTGCTTTAGTTCTTTTTATCGAAAATCACAAAAATAGTTATCTTGCTTGCTTGCTATTATGAGTTCTACCAAAAACACTAAATGGGAGGAGTACACCCCTTCTTCCATTACCCCAATTACCACTGTCGGGATTTACAAAAGTAATAAACCTTGTGATTATACTAGTTTTGACGGAGAGTTATGCCCATGGCATGGTCTTCCAGGAAAAAAGTATGAGCCTCAGTTTAAAATTGCTCCTAAGCTTCCCCAAACTTGGGAAGATGTTCAAACTCTTATAATAGAGAGCGAATTAAACAAAGATGATGACACTACAATTCTGCCCACTAATGATAAAATTGATTTTGATAATTGTAGTATTTCAGAAGTTGTCGCCTTTCTACAAGGAATGGCTAAAGATCCCAACACTAGCACGCTTAATCTTGCCTTCACAGAGCATGTCACTAATGCTCTTATCAAAGCTAGGGAGGAGAAACTTAGAGTAGAAGCCTCCATACCTAGAAAGCTAGAAGATGGTTGGGATTCTATGATTAAAATTAAGATAAACAACTTCTCATGCTATGCTTAATGTGATATTGTAGCTAGTACTTCCATTATGCCCAAAAGACTATATGATATGCTTAAATTAAAATCTTTTGATTCTTGTTCTTTTGGTAATGTTCTCGTTGATTCTTCCATAAAGAAACCTGTGGGGAGGATCGACGATGTTCTTATCGTTGTCAATGATAATTATGTGCCCGTTGATTTCACTATTATGGATATTGAATGTGATCCTTCTTGTCCAATTATTTAGGGACGTCCCTTTTTGCGCATCGTTGGTGCTGTCATTGACATGAAAGAGGGTAATATAAAATTTCAGTTTCCTCTCAAGAAAGGGATGGAACACTTCCCTCGTAAGAAGATCAAGTTACCTTTTGAGTGCGTTGTACGGGCTAGTTATTCTTTTACTCTTGATAAAACTTGATCTATGCATTATGCCTAGCTTAAAGGCATAAAAGAAAGCGCTTTTGGGAGGCAGCCCACATGAATAAAGTTTTTGTTTTTGTTGTGTCTTGATGTTGATTACTGCTGTAGCATCATCATTGTATCTTTGCTTTTCATATTTGTGCCAAGTATAGCCTCCGATTGCTAGAAAGTTCAAAAGTTGTGAGGTGCTGTCCAGGAAACAGATTCTGTCCTTGGATAGAAAAATTCGTATAAAATCACCAGATCATCATTTTGGTCTGAATTTTTTCGACAGCGTTCTCTATATAATTGTCTTTCGTGCGTCAGTTCTTAGTTTGTTGATTTGAGTTGCAGAAGTATCCCGAACAGATCAATTACTGCCTGCTGTTCTGTTTTTCACAGATTCTGTCCTGTTTTGCCTTACCTTCACTTTGCAAATCAAGAACTTGCTTTTTCTTTGCAAAAACCTTTTGGAAATCTTGAGAAACAGTAGAACTTCAAGAATATCCTTATTTCCAGCAAGGTATAATTATTTTATTAAGGGTACTAACCTCGCTAATCAGATTATGATGAGTTATGTATGAAGGGAGTTTTCAAGTGTGCGAGGGAAGATGGTAAAAAGATTCAGGAGTGTCAAGCGCTCAAGCTTGGGGATGCCCCCGTGCACCCCCAAGAAATATTCAAGGAGACTCAAGCGTCTAAGCTTGGGGATGCCCCCGTGCATCCCCTTCTCCATCAACATTATCAGTTCGTCTTTCGTTTCGCTATATTTTTATCACTTCATGTGTTATGTGCTATGCTTGGAGCGTCTTGCTTTTAGTTTTCTTTTTAGTTTTTCATAACGAGTCGGAACCTAGCATTCCTTTATGTGGGAGAGAAACACGCTCCACTTCTACCTAGAACATAACATAGAATTTTCATGTCTATCTATGATGTGTGTGTTCTTTGTCTTTTAATAGCTACTACCGTGCTCTGCTCTTAGTATTCATGCTTATCTTTTCAAGAGCTTTTATTTAGTTGGTTGCTTGAACTCTCTTTAATTACCATGCTCACCTTATTAAGAGAGTTTGCTTTCGTTGCATTGGTTAATGTGTCTATGATAAAGATGCTACTTGCATGATGGTGCTTAGTAGTTCAGGTTTTCTTATGGTTAATCTCAAATAGCTGGGGGGGTTCCCAATGTGTTATTGGAGTACCAACTTGCTTTGTTTGCCTATGATGTGGTATGGTTTAGTAATATCTTCCTTCAAGAATTTATTTTGATTGACTTGGCGTATGCTCACGCATATTCAAGACTGTAAAGAAAGTCTGTCAAGCCTTGATGATCTTTTGTTTCTGAGTAGTGATATAACTACCATGCCCGATTCAATATTGCTTTGTCGCTCTGCATGATTATGACCGTCATTGCTCTCTTAGTTGGTCGCTCCAGTCTTTTGCTAACCTCCACCTGTACTAAGCAAACTAACCATGCAATACATAGCTCATGGGAAAGTAGCCTAAAAACTATTGTGGTAAAGAATATGTTGCCTATGTATCTTATTTCTTATGAGTTGCTTGCTGAGCGGTAACCATGTTTCTGGGGACGCCATCAACTGTCACACTTTTGTTGAATATCATGTGAGTTGCTATGCATGTTCGTCTTGTCCGAAGTAAGGGTGATTTGCCGTGGGTTGAATTAATATGCATATTGTTAGAGAAGAACATTGGGCCGCCAACCAAAGCCATGCATCATGGTGGAAGTTTTAGCTTGGACCTTAATCCTCAATCTCTAATGAGAATATGCTTATGCATTAAAGAGGAGTCCATCATCTATTTTCTATGTTGTCCCGGTATGGATGTCCTTGATGGGGAACGTAGTATTTTAAAATTTTCCTACGATCACGCAAGATCTATCTACCAGATGCATAGCAACGAGAGGGGAGAGTGTGTCTACGTACCCTCGTAGACCGGGAGCGGAAGCGTCAAGTGACGCGGTTGATGTTGTCGAACTTCTTCACGATCCAACCGATCAAGCACCGAACGTACGGCACCTCCGCGTTCAGCACACGTTCAGCTTGATGACGTCCCACGAGCTCTTGATCCAGTTGAGCTTCACGGGAGAGTTTCGTCAGCACAACGGCGTGGTGACGGATATGATGTGTTCACCGGCGCAGGGCTTCTCCTAAGCTCCGCGACGGTACGACCGAGGTGTGATTCTGTGGAGGGGGGGCACCGCACACGGCTAAAACAAATCAACTTGTGTGTCTTTGGGTGCCCCCCTGCCCCCGTATATAAAGGAGCAAGGGAGGAGGGGCCGGCCACCTCCTATGGTGCGGCTAGGGAGGGGACTCCTACTAGGAATAGGATTGCAATCCTATTCCTAGTAGGATTCACCGGAAGGAAGAAGGGGGAAAGGATTAGGAGAGGTGGCGCCCCCCCCAATCCTAGTCCAACTAGGATTCCTAGGTGGGGGCGCCGGCCAGCCCTATGGGCTGCCTCTCTCTCACCCTTTAGGCCCACTATGGACCATTCCCTCTCGTAGGGGGTTCCGGTAACCCCCTCCGGCATTCCCGATAAATCCGAAACTTTTTCGGTATACTTCCGGTGTCCGAATATAGCCGTCCAATATATCAATCTTTATGTCTCGGACATTCCGAGACTCCTCGTCATGTCCGTGATCTCATCCGGGACTCCGAACTACCTTCGGTACATCAATACTCAAAAACTCATAATACCGATCGTCATCAAACGTTAAGCGTGCGGACCCTACGGGTTCGAGAACTATGTAGACATGACCGAGACTCATCTCTGGTCAATAACCAATAGCGGAACCTGGATGTTCATATTGGCTCCTACATATTCTACGAAGATCTTTTATCGGTCAGAACCGCATAACAACATACGTTGTTCCTTTTGTCAAATGGTATGTTACTTGCCCGAGATTCGATCGTCGGTATCTTTATACCTAGTTCAATCTCGTTGCCGGAAAGTCTCTTTACTCGTTCCGTAACACATCATCTCGTGACTAACTCATTAGTCTTTTGCTTGCAAGGCTTATTATGATGTGTGTTACCGAGAGGGCCCAGAGATACCTCTCCGACACTCGGAGTGACAAATCCCAATCTTGATCTATGCCAACACCACGAATACTTTCGGAGACACCTGTAGAGCATCTTTATGATCACCCAGTTACGTTGTGACGTTTGATAGCACACAAGGTGTTCCTACGGTATTCGGGAGTTGCATAATCTCATAGTCATAGGAACATGTATAAGTCATGAAGAAAGCAATAGCAGTTAAACTAAACGATCATAGTGCTATGCTAACGGATGGGTCTTGTCCATCACATCATTCTCCTAATGATGTGATCCCGTTGATCAAATGACAACTCATGTCTATGGCTAGGAAACATAACCATCTTTGATCAATGAGCTAGTCTAGTAGAGGCATACTAGGGACATACTGTTTTGTCTATGTATCCACACATGTATCAAGTTTTCGGTTAATACAATTCTAGCATGAATAAAAGACATTTATCATGATATAAGGAAATACAAATAACATCTTTATTATTGCCTCTAGGGCATATTTCCTTCAGTCTCCCACTTGAACTAGAGTCAATAATCTAGATTACAAAGTGATGATCCTCACACCCATGGAGTCTTGGTGCTGATCATGTTTTGCCCGTGGAAGAGGCTTAGTCAACGGGTCTGCAACATTCAGATCCGTATGTATTTTGCAAATCTCTATGTCTCCCTCCTTGACTAGATCGCGGATGGAATTGAAGCGTCTTTTGATGTGCTTTGTTCTCTTGTGAAACCTGGATTCCTTCGCCAAGGCTATGGCTCCAGTGTTGTCACAAAAGATTTTCATTGGACCCGATGCACTAGGTACTACACCTAGATCGGATATGAACTCCTTCATCCAGACTCCTTCATTTGCTGCTTCCGAAGCAGCTATGTATTCCGCTTCACACGTAGATCCCGCCACGACGCTCTGCTTGGAACTGCACCAACTGACAGCTCCACCGTTCAATAAAAATACATATCCGGTTTGTGACTTAGAGTCATCCGGATCAGTGTCAAAGCTAGAATCGACGTAACCATTTACGACGAGCTCTTTGTCACCTCCATATACGAGAAACATATCCTTTGTTCTTTTCAGATACTTTAGGATGTTTTTGACCGCTGTCCAGTGATCCACTCCTGGATTACTTTGGTACCTCCCTGCTAGACTTATAGCAAGGCACACATCAGGTCTGGTACACAGCATTGCATACATGATAGATCCTATGGCTGAGGCATAGGGAATGACTTTCATTTTCTCTCTATCTTCTGCAGTGGTCGGGCATTGAGTCTTACTCAACTTTATACCTTGTAAAACAGGCAAGAACCCTTTCTTTGACTGATCCATTTTGAACCTTTTCAAAATCTTATCAAGGTATGTGCTTTGTGAAAGTCCAGTTAAGCGTCTTGATCTATCTCTATAGATCTTGATGCCTAATATGTAAGCAGCTTCACCGAGGTCTTTCATTGAAAAACTTTTATTCAAGTATCCTTTTATGCTATTCAGAAATTCTATATCATTTCCAATTAACAATATGTCATCTACATATAATATTAGAAATGCTACAGAGCTCCCACTCACTTTCTTGTAAATACAGGCTTCTCCAAAAGTCTGTATAAAACCATATGCTTTGATCACCTCATCAAAGCGTATATTCCAACTCCGAGATGCTTGCACCAGTCCATAGATGGATCGCTGGAGTTTGCAAACTTTGTTAGCACCTTTTGAATCGACAAAACCTTCTGGTTGCATCATATACAACTCTTCTTTGAGATATCCATTTAGGAATGCAGTTTTGACATCCATTTGTCAGATTTCATAATCATAAAATGCGGCAATTGCTAACATGATTCGGACAGACTTAAGCATCGCTACAGGTGAGAAAGTCTCATCGTAGTCAACTCCTTGAACTTGTCGAAAACCTTTCGCAACAAGTCGAGCTTTGTAAACAGTAATATTACCGTCTGCGTCGGTCTTCCTCTTGAAGATCCATTTATTTTCGATGGCCTGCCGATCATCGGGCAAGTCAACCAAAGTCCATACTTTGTTCTCATACATGGATCCCATCTCAGATTTCATGGCTTCAAGCCATTTTGCGGAATCCGGGCTCATCATCGCTTCCTCATAGTTCGTAGGTTCATCATGGTCTAATAACATGATTTCCAGAACTGGGTTGCCGTACCACTCTGGTGCGGAACGTACTCTGGTTGATCTACGACGTTCAGCAGAAACTTGATCCGAAGTTTCATTATCATTATCATCAACTTCCTCACTAATTGGTGTAGGAATCACTGGAACAATTTCCTGTGATGTACTACTTTCCAATATGGGAGAAGGTACAATTACCTCATCAAGTTCTACTTTCCTCCCACTCACTTCTTCCGAGAGAAACTCCTTTTCTAGAAAGGATCCGTTCTTAGCAACGAATATTTTGCCTTCGGATCTGTGATAGAAGGTGTACCCAACAGTTTCTTTTGGGTATCCTATGAAGACACATTTTTCTGACTTGGGATCGAGCTTATCAGGTTGAAGTGTTTTCACATAAGCATCGCAGCCCCAAATTTTAAGAAACGACAACTTTGGTTTCTTGCCAAACCACAGTTCATAAGGTGTCGTATCAACGGATTTAGATGGTGCCCTATTTAACGTGAATGCAGCTGTCTCTAAAGCATAACCCCAAAACGATAGTGGTAAATCGGTAAGAGACATCATAGATCGCACCATATCTAATAAAGTACGGTTACGACGTTCGGACACACCATTACGTTGTGGTGTTCCAGGTGGCGTGAGTTGTGAAACTATTCCACATTGTTTCAAATGAAGACCAAACTCGTAACTCAAATATTCTCCTCCACGATCAGATCGTAGGAACTTTATTTTCTTGTTACGATGATTCTCTACTTCACTCTGAAATTCTTTGAACTTTTCAAATGTTTCAGACTTGTGTTTCATTAAGTAGATATACCCATATCTGCTCAAATCATCAGTGAAGGTCAGAAAATAACGATCCCCGCCGCGAGCATCAACACTCATTGGTCCACATACATCAGTATGTATGATTTCCAACAAATCTGTTGCTCGCTCCATAGTTCCGGAGAACGGAGTTTTAGTCATCTTGCCCATGAGGCATGGTTCGCAAGCACCAAGTGATTCATAATCAAGTGATTCCAAAAGTCCATCATTATGGAGTTTCTTCATGCGTTTTACACCAATATGACCTAAACGGCAGTGCCACAAATAAGTTGCACTATCATTATTAAGCTTGCATCTTTTGGCTTCAATATTATGAATATGTGTATCACACGATCGAGATCCAACAAACTATTTTCATTGGGTGTATGACCATAGAAGGTTTTATTCATGTAAACAGAACAACAATTATTCTCTAACTTACATGAATAACCGTATTGCAATAAACATGATCAAATCATATTCATGCTCAACACAAACACCAAATAACACTTATTTAGGTTCAACACTAATCCCGAAAGTATAGGGAGTGTACGATGGTGATCATATCAATCTTGGAACTACTTCCAATACATATCGTCACTTCATCCTTTAACTAGTTTCTGTTCATTATGCAACTCCTATTTCGAGTTACTACTCTTTAGCAACTGAACCAATATCAAATACCGAGGGGTTGCTATGAACATTAGTAAAATACACATCAATAATCTGTATATCAAATATACCTTTGTTCACTTTGCCATCCTTCTTATCCGCCAAATATCTAGGGCAGTTCCATTTCTAGTGACCATTTCCTTTGCAGTAGAAGCACTTGTTTCAGGCTTGAGTTTAGCTTTGGGTTTCTTCATGGGAGTGACAACTTGCTTGTCATTCTTCTCGAAGTTCCCCTTCTATCCCTTTGCCCTTTACTTGAAACAAGTGGTCTGGTTAACCATCAACACTTGATGCTCTTTCTTGATTTCTACCTTCGCCGATTTCAGCATCGTGAAGAGCTCGGGAATTACTTTCGTCATCCCTTGCATATTATAGTTCATCACGAAGTTCTACTAACTTGGTGATAGTGTCTAGAGAACTTTGTCAATTACTATCTTCTCTGGAAGATTAACTCCCACTTGATTCAAGCAATTGTACTACCCAGACAATCTGAGCACATGCTCACTGGTTGAGCTATTCTCCTCCATCTTGTAGGCAAAGTACTGTCAGAGGTCTTATACCTCTTGACACGGGCATGAGTATGAAATACTAATTTCAACTCTTGGAACATCTCATATGCTCCGTGGCGTTTCAAAACGTTTTTGAAGTCCCGGTTATAAGCCGTAAAGCATGGTGCACTAAACTATCAAGTAGTCATCATATCGAGCTTATGTCAAAACGTTCATAACGTCTACATCTGTTCCTGCAATAGGTCTGTCACCTAGCGGTGCATCAAGGACATAATTCTTCTGTGCAGCAATGAGGATAATCCTCAGATCACGGAACAATTCCGCATCATTGCTACTAACATCTTTCAACTTGGTTTTCTCTAGGAACATATGAAAAATAAACGGGGAGCAACATCGCGAGCTATTGATCTACAACATAGATATGCTAATACTACCAGGACTAAGTTCATGATAAATTAAAGTTCAATTAATCATATTACTTAAGAACTCCCACTTAGATAGACATCCCTCCGGTCATCTAAATGATCACGTGATCCAAATCAACTAAACCATGTCCGATCATCACGTGAGATGGAGTAGTTTCAATGGTGAACATCTTATGTTGATCATATCTACTATATGATTCACGCTCGACCTTTCGGTCTCTAGTGTTCCGAGGCCATATCTGCATATGCTAGGCTCGTCAAGTTTAACCCGAGTATTCTGCGTGTGCAAAACTGGCTTACACCCGTTGTATTTGAACGTAGAGCTTATCACACCCGATCATCACGTGGTGTCTCGGCACGGCGAACTTTCGCAACGGTGCATACTCAGGGAGAACACTTATACCTTGAAATTTAGTAAGGGATCATCTTATAATGCTACCGTCGTTCTAAGCAAAATAAGAAGCATAATAAGATAAACATCACATGCAATCAAAATATGTGACATGATATGGCCATCATCATCTTGTGCTTTTGATCTCCATCTCCAAAGCACCGTCATGATCACCCTCGCAAAACATGATCATCTCATACAAAAACCGTATAACTCATCATGTCTTGACCATATCACATCACAACATGCCCTGCAAAAACAAGTTAGACGTCCTCTACTTTGTTTGTTGCAAGTTTTACGTGGCTGCTACGGGCTTAGCAAGAACCGTTCTTACCTACGCATACAAAACCACAACGATGTTTCGTCAAGTATGTGCTGTTTTAACCTTCACAAGGACCGGGCGTAGCCACACTTGATTCAGCTAAAGTGAGAGAGACAGACACCCGCCAGTCACCTTTAAGCAACGAGTGCTCGTAACGGTGAAACCAGTCTCGCGTAAGCGTACGCGTAATGTCGGTCCGGGCCGCTTCATCTCACAATACCGCCGAAGCAAAGTATGACATGCTGGTAAGCAGTATGACTAGTATCGTCCACAATCTTATTGTGTTCTACTCGTGCATATCATCTACGCATAGACCTGGCTCATGATGCCACTGATGGGGAACGTAGTATTTTAAAATTTTCCTACGATCACGCAAGATCTATCTACCAGATGCATAGCAACGAGAGGGGAGAGTGTGTCTACGTACCCTCGTAGACCGGGAGCGGAAGCGTCAAGTGACGCGGTTGATGTTGTCGAACTTCTTCACGATCCAACCGATCAAGCACCGAACGTACGGCACCTCCGCGTTCAGCACACGTTCAGCTTGATGACGTCCCACGAGCTCTTGATCCAGTTGAGCTTCACGGGAGAGTTTCGTTAGCACAACGGCGTGGTGACGGATATGATGTGTTCACCGGCGCAGGGCTTCTCCTAAGCTCCGCGACGGTACGACCGAGGTGTGATTCTGTGGAGGGGGGCACCGCACACGGCTAAAACAAATCAACTTGTGTGTCTTTGGGTGCCCCCCTGCCCCCGTATATAAAGGAGCAAGGGAGGAGGGGCCGGCCACCTCCTATGGTGCGGCTAGGGAGGGGACTCCTACTAGGAATAGGATTGCAATCCTATTCCTAGTAGGATTCACCGGAAGGAAGAAGGGGGAAAGGATTAGGAGAGGTGGCGCCCCCCCCCCCAATCCTAGTCCAACTAGGATTCCTAGGTGGGGGCGCCGGCCAGCCCTATGGGCTGCCTCTCTCTCACCCTTTAGGCCCACTATGGACCATTCCCTCTCGTAGGGGGTTCCGGTAACCCCCTCCGGCATTCCCGATAAATCCGAAACTTTTCCGGTATACTTCCGGTGTCCGAATATAGCCGTCCAATATATCAATCTTTATGTCTCGGACATTCCGAGACTCCTCGTCATGTCCGTGATCTCATCCGGGACTCCGAACTATCTTCGGTACATCAATACTCAAAAACTCATAATACCGATCGTCATCAAACGTTAAGCGTGCGGACCCTACGGGTTCGAGAACTATGTAGACATGACCGAGACTCATCTCTGGTCAATAACCAATAGCGGAACCTGGATGTTCATATTGGCTCCTACATATTCTACGAAGATCTTTTATCGGTCAGAACCGCATAACAACATACGTTGTTCCTTTTGTCAAACGGTATGTTACTTGCCCGAGATTCGATCGTCGGTATCTTTATACCTAGTTCAACCTCGTTGCCGGTAAGTCTCTTTACTCGTTCTGTAACACATCATCTCGTGACTAACTCATTAGTCTTTTGCTTGCCAGGCTTATTATGATGTGTGTTACCGAGAGGGCCCAGAGATACCTCTCCGACACTCGGAGTGACAAATCCCAATCTTGATCTATGCCAACACCACGAATACTTTCGGAGACACCTGTAGAGCATCTTTATGATCACCCAGTTACGTTGTGACGTTTGATAGCACACAAGGTGTTCCTACGGTATTCGGGAGTTGCATAATCTCATAGTCATAGGAACATGTATAAGTCATGAAGAAAGCAATAGCAGTTAAACTAAACGATCATAGTGCTATGCTAACGGATGGGTCTTGTCCATCATATCATTCTCCTAATGATGTGATCCCGTTGATCAAATGACAACTCATGTCTATGGCTAGGAAACATAACCATCTTTGATCAATGAGCTAGTCTAGTAGAGGCATACTAGGGACATACTGTTTTGTCTATGTATCCACACATGTACTAAGTTTCCGGTTAATACAATTCTAGCATGAATAAAAGACATTTATCATGATATAAGGAAATACAAATAACATCTTTATTATTGCCTCTAGGGCATATTTCCTTCAGTCCTCAAGTTGAGATTTATCAAAAATGAGAAATCAAATGCGATCTATCTCCTTGGACGTTTGTACAGGTGGCATAGAGGTACCCCTTTGTGACACTTGGTTGAAACATATGCAATGCAATGATAACCCATGGGAATCCGAGCTAATTAGGACAAGGAGCGAGCACTATTAGTATTCGATGCATGAGGCTTGCAACTTATAGGATGTTTTATGCATGACACATATGAAGTACTACTACCGTTGACACAATTGCTTCCATGTTTTCAAAATAAAAAGCTCTAGCACATAACCATTCTTTTACCTTTATGTTAAAGCACCAACTACTGAGAGCATGATTGTCATTTTGAGTGTAATGTGCATTGTCCCAAAGTAGCATTGTCTTTTGCATGATTGTGATATCGTTTATTCTGAAATGATTGTATCTAGTCATCACTTAAACCTTGAAGGTGCCCCTGCATTTATGTTTTGCATCACTAAAGGGGGCAAGCTAGATATCACTTTATCATATTTGCACATCATGTTCATTGCAAATCTTTTTGATGTTTCAGTTTCATGTTGTAAAACTTCCAGTCCTTTGTGATTTTCTCATGAGGCAACTTAATTACTTTAGAATCATTGTCTCAGTAAGCTTTTGTCATATGACTATGAAAAAGTCCTATATGGTTAATAGCATGTCACCACAGAAATTATTCTTGTTATCATTTACCTACTCGAGGACGAGCAGGAATTAAGCTTGGGGATGTTGATACGTCCAAAACGTATCTATAATTTCTGCTTGCTCCATGCCACTTTTGGGTGATATTGCTATGATATTCATACACTTCCATACACTTTTGATCATATTTGGACTAACTTACTAATCCAGTGCACCCCAGTGCCAGTTTCTGTTTTCGGCTGTTTTTGTATTTCAGGTTTTCACGTTTCGAGAACTGCCCAGAAAAATCCAGAAAAATTATATAAAAAATCAGCGATCCGGAAACAACACTACGTCCGAAGGGCAGCCTGGGGGGGGAGGGGGCCACCAGGGCTCCAGGCGCCCTGGCGGCGCCCCCCCTGGGCCGCGCCGGGGGGCGCCTGGGCCCCCCGAAGCCCGTCCGGTGCCCCCATTTAGCATATATTTAGAGGGACCTCCGAAACCCTCAGATCAGGAACTCTTTTCGCGATCCCATCTCTGTTCCGCCGCCGCCTCCGCTTCCAAGATCGGGAGCACCAGGAGAACTCTTCCCGGCACCCTGCCGGAGGGGAGGATCACCACCGGGAGCTTCTCCACCACCATGGACGCCTCCCGGATGACTCGTGAGTAGTCTCCCTTGGACCATGAGTCCATGACCAGTAGCTATGTGATGTTCTCATCCCGTTCTTGTGCTTCACTAATTAGTCCTTGTGAGCTGCCCTACATGATCGAGGCACCTATGTAATCCTTATGCTGTTGCTATGTTGAGTTTGCTGGGATCCGATGGATTATGAGATTATGTTCAGATTGATCTTGAGTAATATATTTGATTCACCTCTTTTATATTTTAGTTCATAAGTAATTCTTGCATGTTCTCCGTTGTTATTTATTGCTTTGGCTGAGTAATAGGTAGTGACTCCAAGAGGGAACGTTATGCTCGATTGTGGGTTCATGCCCCTCGATGACTAGCTTGAGTGACAGAAACATGAGTCTAGGGGATGTGCTGTTGCCACAAGGGGGAAAACAACGGTGCTTGTGCCCGCGGGTGCAAGGACTGTTTTCTTTACGCAAAGTTCTTTTAATGCAGTTGTCTGTTGCATTGAGTTTACACTATGGGTGGGACTCGCAACTTAATACCAGCGAGATGTTCTGGATAGATATCTCAAGGTGGATGATTAGTAGTAGATATTGATGGATTTCGGTCTACTTACTTTGGCGTACCGCCCATGCTTTGAACCTCAACCTTTCTTGCAATATAGTCAGCATTGGTTTGCGTTCGTGGTCCTGTCAATTGCCCAGCTGTAATTTGTTTACCTCACATAGTTGTTTTATCGTCTTTTGGGAGAGAGACATCACTAGTGAACATCATGAGACTCCGGTCCATATTACCATCATTGATCACATCCACTATTTACTTTCCGTTATTACTTACTATTGCAAAAACTATCTATCACTACTATCATTGCTTTTCACCCTTTGTGAACTACAAGGCCGGAGAGATTGACAACCTCTCTCTACTCGTTGGGAGCAAAGTTATTTGTATCTGTGTGCAGGTCCATGTTGATTGCTACTAATCTGGCGCCGTAGCAATTGACACCTACTTGTTGAACCTAGGAGTCTCTAGGGAATCGATCCTTGGCATCTTTGCTAGTGGAAAACACTTCTACAATACTGCATCTTACACCTTCCACTTGGGGTAACCAACGAGGGGTTCGAGGCCCATCAGATATCTATCCAGAACATCTCGCTGGTATTAAGTTGTGAGTCCCACCCATAATATAAACTCAAAGCAACAGACAACTGCATTAAAAGAACTTTGTGTAAAGTAAACAATCCTTGCACCCGCGGGCACATGCACCGTTGTTTTCCCCCTTGTGGCAACAGCACATCCCCTAGACTCATGTTTCTGTCACTCAAGCTAGTCATCGAGGGGCATGAACCCACAATCAAGCATAACGTTCCCTCTTGGAGTCACTACCTACTACTTGGCCAAAGCAATAAATAACAACGGAGAACATGCAAGAATTACTTACGAACATAAATATAAAAGAGGTGAATCAAATATATTACTCAAACACAATCTGAACATAATCTCACAATCCATCGGATCCCAGCAAACTCATCGTAGCAACAGCATAAGGATTACATATGTGTCTCGACCATGTAGGGCAGCTCACGAGGACTAATTAGTGAAGCATAAGAACGGGAGGAGAACATCACATAGCTACTGGTCATGGACCCATGGTCCAAGGGAGACTACTCACAACTCATCCGGGAGGCGTCCATGGTGGTGGAGAAGCTCCCGGTGGTGATCCTCCCCTCCGGCAGGCTGAGTTCTCCAGGTGCTCCCGATCTTGGAAGTGCGGTGGCGGCAGAACAGAGATGAGATCGCGAAAAAGGGTTCCTGTCTCGAGGGTTTCGGGACACGATATAAATATATGCCAAAGGTGGGCATCAGCGGAGGCCTGGGGGGGCCCAGGCGCCCCCCCCCCGGACCGGCCAGGAGGGGGCCGCGCCACCAGGGCGCCTGGAGCCCTGGTGCCCCCTCCGGCTGTACTTCGGGTGCCGGGAAGCTTCTGGAACGCTGATTTTTTATATAATTTTTCCGGGATTTTTCTGGCAGTTCTCGTAATGGGAAAACCTGAAATACAAAAACAGCGGAAAACAGAAACTGGCACTGGGGGCACTGAGTTAATAGGTTAGTCCAAATATGATCAAAAGTGTATGGAAGTGTATAAATAACATAGCAATATCACCCAAAAGAGGCATGGAGCAAGCAGAAATTATAGATACATTTTGGACGTATCAGACCGCATATAAGGTTCTTCAATCAGGTTTTTATTGGCCTACTCTCTTTAAAGATGCTAGAAATTATGTTTTAGCCTGTGATAAATGTCAGAGAGTTGGTAACATTAGTAGAAGGAATGAGATGCCTATGAATTACTCACTAGTGATTGAACCTTTTGATTGCTGGGGCTTTGATTTTATGGGTCCTTTTCCTTCTTCGAACAAGTACACTCACATTTTAGTAGCTGTTGATTATGTGACCAAGTGGGTTGAAGCAATCCCCACTGAAAGTGCTGATCACAAGACATCTTTGAAAATGCTCAAAGATGTGATTTTCCTTAGGTTTGGTGTACCTAGGTATCTCATGACTGACGGAGGATCACACTTCACGCATGGAGCTTTTAGAAAAGCTTTAGCCGAGTACGATGTCAATCATAGAATTGCTTCACCGTACCATCCTCAAACTAGTGGGCAAGTTGAGCTCACCAGTAGAGAGATCAAGTTGATCTTACAGAAGACAGTAAACAGAAATAGAAAGGACTGGTCAAATAAGTTAGGAGATGCTTTGTGGGCGTATAGAACTGCTTACAAAAACCCCATGGGCATGTCCCCCTATAAGATGGTTTATGGCAAGGCTTGCCATTTGCCATTAGAATTAGAGCACAAAGCTTTCTGGGCTGTTAGAGAGCTTAATGGTGACCCAAAGTTAGCTGGTGAGAAGCGTCTCATGAACTTGACTTCTCTAGATGAGTGGAGAAGTGAAGCTTACGAGAGCGCTAAAATGTTCAAGGAAAAGGTAAAGAAGTGGCATGATAGGAGGATTCTGAAACGTGAATTTAATGTTGGTGATAAAGTTTTGTTGTTTAGATCCCGTTCCAGGTTTTCTCCAGGCAAACTACTTTCCAGGTGCGAAGGGTCATTTCATATTGAAGAAGTCTATCGGTCTGGTGCAATCAAGATTAACAATTTTGAAGGCACCAAACCTCAAGTTGTGAATGGGCAAAGACTTAAGCATTACATAGCAGGAGACCCTGTCAATGTTGATGTGAATATGATATACACAACAACTCACGAAGAACATGTTGCAGCCCTGTTTCAGACACCAGCAGAAGAAGAATAAGAAAAGGTATGTATTACGGTAAGGAAACATCGCAAACCGCCATAAAAGTTCCATATTATGAGTTTTTGCAAAATTAGGAAAATTCTAAGCCTAAGTGGAGCCGGAGACAAGCTCCAGGGGACCCAGGCGCCCCCCTGGCGCGGCCTACCTGCTGGCCGCGCCGGGAGGCCGCCTGGGCACCCAGGAGTCCGTCTCCGACCCCACTTTAGCTTGCTACCTTCCTTTCTGTGCAGAAATTTTTGCGATATATGTGCCCGGATTGTTCCGGCAACGTATCTCGCGATTTCGTGTGTTTTCTTTTCAATCTGTTTCTGCCAGGGTAAAAAGTTATTGTTAGAGATGTCTTCTTGTGGCTCGAGCGGAGAGGACTTCTTGGGATGGCGTCTACGTCAAGTCCAGAAGGATCTTAATCAAGGGAAGCACGTTGACTGGGCTACCGAAGAAGAGATTGCCGCAAGACAAGCGCAGATGGAGCGCTCCGTTAGGGAGGAAGTCAAGACTATCACTGCCCAACAACAAGGAGGCCCAAGCAATCCCATCATGGTGGGATCTGTCCGACCTCATTATGATCTTTCTCTTAACCTTTCAGGGCCCTCTACTTCACTTGAAGATCAACGTACGCTCTCCACCATCTCCGAGGCTTATCGCATCACCAATCAGCTGTGCGAAGATTTCCATGTACTAAAGGTACAAGTGGAGATCTTGGAGAAGGAAAACCAAACCCTTCGTCGTGTCATAAGAGATTTGAAGAATCAACGTCAACAAGAATGAGGAGTGAAATCTCCTTGGGTAATGGCATCCCCTTGGCTTGTTCCAAGCTTGGGGGAGTGCCCGGTATCTTTATCTTTATCTTTTGTCTTTTAGAGTCAAGTAGAGTCGTATCATGTCTAGGGAGGTTATTATATGAAATAGATGTGTGCATTGAGGTCTATCACTCCTTCTGTGGAGAGATTGTATCCGTGAGTGTGGAGTCGTCTATGATGGAATATTAATGAGAAGTCTATTGGTTCCTTTGCCGCACTCGGTATTCTCTTCACGCAATCGACCTTATATGATGATTCTTATGGGGAGTATTGACCTTATATCAGGTATGGCTTTGAAAAATTTATTTAATCTTGGCAAACATAGCTTTGATCATAACAACAAGCATGATTTTCTTAAAGTAGCGACATAGCCAAAACCTTTATGTTATTATGCTTGAAGTGTTATGCTGACAAGGAAGACAACTTGATGTGTTATGCTTATTTTAATGTTTATGCTTTATATTGCTTTGCATCTTAGTCATCATCAATTGTCTGTTCTCTCAAAGCATTTGCTAGCCTAAACTCTGTACTAAGCGGAATTCTGCTTGTGCATCCATACCCTTAAACCAATACATTCCATATGAGTCCACCATACCTTCCTATTCGTGGTATTCCACTACCACCTCCTAAAGTGTAGAATTTATGTGTTATCCTTAAATGTTCAAAATCTTATATTTTGCGCCCCTGTTTTAGCTCATGAGGAAGTAGTAGTTAATTCATGATCTTTTTAAGTTGGACAAATTTTACCCCGGGATTGCATGTCTAATCTGCAAACCCCTAATACGAGGAGGAACTGGCATGAGTGCGCCCGGCTCATAAAAGATAATACAACAAACAAACCCTCCTTCACGCTTTGTTCATGAGAAATCAGAAAACTTTTGGCAGTGATAAACAAAGGAGATTAAGGGGATGTGATCGTCCCCGTGCGGGAGCCGTTCCTTGAAACTTGTCTAGTTTGAGAAGTAATTGAGTTATCTATTAGCATTCGTTGACAAATCATGCACCTCTCAAAACTTGTTTTCATTCCGTTTGATTTAAGGATAGCACATGAGTTTTCCCTACTTCCCTAGAGCAGGGCCTATCTCTTAGTTTTAGGTTGAGTCAGTTATTCCTACTTCCTTCTATTCTTAAAGAGAGCAGACATTTGATGTTGACGAGGATTCATTCATATAAAGTTGCATTAAGATTTGTCATATCATATCCTTGTTGACATTATCATTTGATAAGTAAGTTGTTTGTCAAGCCCAGCTAAAGCAAACATCTTCCTTTGTGTTAACACTTTCACTTCTTGCCTAATAACATGTTCTTTCAAAAGCTTCAATTAATCTCATCAAAACATAAAGAAAAAGAGCAAAAGTAAAAGCTATTAGTTGTTCTTTGACCAAAGGACATGTTTGCCATGATTTGATGAGTTTCCTTAGCCCTACTTTCGATTATAAGTGTTACCACTCTTTTATAAGGGCCTTATGAGTTGAAGATTGCTGTTGAGGATATTTGAGTTTGGTGAAGAAACTGTGATGCTTCTTGTCCATATTCTATTTATCGACACTTCACTCTCTAAACTTGTGGACAGGTTTACCGAGCTCAGTATTCGCTTGGGGACAAGCGAGGTCTAAGCTTGGGGGTGTTGATATGTCCAAAATGCATCACTATTTTATATCGTAATTCATACTTATTCATTGATATATTTCACATTACGATGATGTTCTTATGTTGTTTTGGCCTATTTTAAATAGTTTGCAACTTTCTGGTGCCGAAGCAGCAGACGCGGGATTCAGCGGTAAAAAGTGGACGCTGAGTTGCTGAAGAAGAACACCTCCAAATTACCTGAAAATCGACGGAGGGTATTTTCCAGAAGGATCACGAAGATACGTAAAAGAGCAACCAGAGGTGGGCCATAGGGTGCCCAGGCGGCCACCTGGCGCGGCCCCCACCCTGGCCGCGCCGGGAGGGCGCCTGGAGCCCCTGGCCCACTCCAGGCTCCCCCCTCTGGCCTATATACTCCTCGTCATCCAGAAACCCTAAAAGGGGGAGAGTTTACGGAGTTCCGCCGCCGCTTCGTGGCGGAAACCTACAGAGAAGAAAAGCCATCTCCGGCGGGCAGATTCCGCCGGGGAGATCACCTCCCGGAAGGGGAGATCATCGCCATCGTCATCACCATCGTCACGGGCATCATCGAGATCATCATCAGCATCATCCCCAACATCAGCACCATCTCCATCTTCATCCAATCTCATCTCACAATTGCAACTTGTGTTGTAATCCGTACTATCTATCCTCTCTACCCTATCGGTGTTGATTACTACTTTGTGGTGAATGCTATTGAGTTTTGTTGGAGAAATATCATTGTGTCCAGATTGTTTATCATCCATCTATCTCCACTGATCATGATCTCTTTTATGTCTTGTGAGTAGTTACTTTAGTTCTTGAGGACATGGGAGAAGTCTTGTTGTTAGTAGTCATATGATGTTGAAGTAATATGTGTAGTTTGATACTTAAGTTGTGTTGTTATTTTCCTAGTGGTGTTGTGTGAGTCGAACACTCAACACTTCGCCTTGTTAAGGACCTAGGGGAATACATTGTGTACAAAGAATGCTTACGGTGGGTTGCTGGAGTGACAGAAACCTGAACCTCAGTTTGCACGCTTTTGCACAAGGGAACAATGGATCATCGATCGTATTGCTATGGTTAGGCTTTTGCCTTAAATACTATCTTGTATTTGCGGATGCTTGCAAGGTGTTTAATCATAAGAGTGCACTCATCTTAGTCTAGAGGGTGTACTAGCATAGATCCACCCACTCAACACTTATCAACACATCACATAGTACCGATACGGAATATGGAGAAAGCACATGACTACCTCTCCCGTGTGTCCTCAAGAACACTTTAGCCTTTATAAGTTCAGTTGCTAGGCCTCTCCTTTGCTCAGAAAGGATTGGGCCACTTGTTACTCTCCAGTGCCTTTTACTTTGCTCGCTTTTACTTTCCTGTTGCTTATATCAAGAAAACCCCTAAAAATTATCTTTTAGTGCTTGCAGTTATTCCTTCCTCGGAATCACTTATCAATACCTTCTGCTCCTCGTTGGGTTCGACACTCTTACTTATCGAAAACGCTACAATAGATCCCTTACGGCTATGGGTCATCAGATGGTACAGTGAAAGAGTGTGATCACCGACAACTAGAATAAGTGTGAACATGAATGTAAAGTCGGTCAGAAACACGTACTCCTCCAAGCTTTGGCTTTTGGCCTAAGTTGGTCTATGGCCAGTATTGGCCTGACGGATATCCAAAGTTGTAGATGGGGTCGTACTGAGATGCAGCAGCCACTGCATGTTGAGCTGTAGCTCGAAGGCGGGCTGCCTCCGTCATGTTATAATAAGCATTTGCCTCCTCCATAGTTATAGTGTATCTCCCTTTTGCTTGAAAGTTAAACAAAGTCGGGGCAGGAAGAACAATAGAGATGGCATGCTGTCTGTTAAAGATTAGTCGATATTTGAGGGTTTGATCATCCCACTCTATAAACCGGTGACTAGTCATAGCATGGCAATCTAAATAAGTAGTAGGTAAAGGTTCATCATTCTCGTGCACAGGCACACCAAGACGGCGAGCTATGCGAGTGGCATAAATCCCACCAAATAAATCTCCATGCAAACCATTATGATGTAGCCTACGTGCAACAATGGCTCCCAAGTTATATTGTCTATCACCTAGTACAGCACTCCTGAGAACACTAAGATCAGGGACACACATGTGGCAAGCCTCATCCTTACCGTTGATGCATCTTCCAATAAAGAGAGCAAAGTAATGAATAGCAGGAAAATGAATGCTCCCTATGGTAGCCTGTGTGTTTTCTCTAGATTCCCCCATAGTGATACTACTAAGGAAATCTCTAAATTCAGGTTTGCGAGGATCACCCATACTGCCCCACTGAGGGAGCTTACAAGCATCATTAAAATCCTCTAAGTCCATGGTATAGGATTTATCATAAAGGTCAAACAGGACAGTGTGAGAATTACATGAAGATGAAAATTTAAACCTTCTCACAAAGCTATTAGTTAAGCCACGGTATTGAGGGCACTTATCTTGTATGAAGCCCTCGAGGTCAGCGTTGCGCACATATGCGTAAAATTCATCCTTGATGCCAGCCTGATCCATAAAGTCATCTAACGGCCATTCACAAGGCCGCACATCAGCATCCCTCGGTAGTTCATCGTCTGGCTCACGGAACGCGAGTCTCGGTTCTTGCTTCCTTGAAGAACCACCTTGGAAGTTTTTCCTAGGCATTTTTCTGAAATTTTCTGAATTTTTTAAGTAACTCACAATAAAAGTTAACCAAACTCAACAAGATTGATAGCAACAACTCCTATAAGTGCCTAGAGCCTATATCATGCATTAGAACTACTTGGGACTAAGAAAATTTGACATGCAGGCTCAAGAACAAGGTCACCACAGCAGCATAAATTTGCAATAAATAAAGCACTAGAACAAAAACTAATTGGACCAACGGAGGAGTCACATACCAAGGAACAATCTCCCCCAAACAGTTTGGCGAATGGTGCTTTGAGCAAGGAGATCGAAAATGGCAGCAAGATGAGCTAGAACTCCGGTTTGAGCTGGTTGGTGATTTTTTTGGGAGGAAGAAGAAGAACATGGGTGCATGAATAAGTGGAGGGGGGCACGTGGGGCCCACGAGGCAGCGGGGCGCGCCCTGCGTAGGGGGCGCGCCCTAGACCCTCGTGGCCAGGTGCTGGCTCCCCTCGATGTGTGTTATGTGCCATATTTTCTCAAATATTCTAGAAAAAAATCATATTTCATTTTCATGGGATTTGGAGAAATTTTATTTTCAGGATATTTTTTATTGCACGGATAAGTCTGGAAGCAGACAGAAAATGCTATTTTTGCTTTATTTATCCTAATTAACAGAAAGTAAAAAGAGGGTACAGAAGGTTGTGCTATCTAGATTCACCTATCCCATGCTCATCAAAAGGAATCCATTAACAAGGTTGATCAGGTCTTGTTAATAAGCTCTTTCCGAGTAACATGAAACCGGAGAATTTTCGAATAACACTAGGTTACCTCAATGGGGATATGTATGTCCCCAACAATAAGAGAGTTATTTACCCAAAACCACCACACTTGGGGCTAGGGTAACAACTTAGTACCACATTTGAGCCAGGGCACAAAAAACCACCGGTTCTGCGCCTAATGTGTAACACCGAGCACTGATGCTCAAATTTAACCGCAAAAACAGCGAAACCGACAGATGGGGTCCACCCGCCGGGACGACGTGGCATGCCAATCTGGACAATTCGCTGAGGTGGACGTAGGTCCCATCTGTCATACTCACACACCTCCTTCTTCCTCATCTCTACCTTTCTCTCTCTCCAACCAGCCACACAGAGGATGCCGCCGGTGGCAACGCTCACGCTGCCAGTGGGCACCGCATGGTCGGCCACAACGGCCGTCCGCGTCGGCAGCCCGACGCTGACGAGCCGCTCTTCCCCGGCCATCAACCTCCTCCTCTCGTCCAAGGCGCTCCGGTGATGCGTGCCTCGCCCCGAGCAGCACCAGTCGAGCCGCTTGCTTGCCGGCCGCGACCCGCTCTGGATGTGGCGCCCGCGACCCCGCCGCCTCAGATTCGGCGCCCAGGACCCCACCGTCGTCTGCAACGGCCGCCGGCGTCCGCACCGCACGGCGTCCATGATAGCTCCTCCCCGATCCACGGTTGCCATCGACCATCAGTCTCGTGGCCAGAGACCACCCTAAGCCCCACCACCTTGTCTGGGAGGTCTGGAATGCCTCCCTGAGCAACCCTACAGGAGTACTTGGACCCGGACGTCTAGAATCGACGGCGTTGCGGCCGTCTTCTCCACCTCCGACCACATACCACCGCGCCTTGATATCCTGCTCCGGTGAATCTCCGTGCCTCGCATCTAGTCTCTAGGCTTCGACACGTCCTCCTGATGCCTCCGCCGCCAGCGCCGACAAGCTATTGGTCCCCAAGCCGTCTTCCCCGCCTCACCATGCTCCGTCGGCCGCTGCCGCTGACGATGGCGTTGCTCCAGTGCTACCTCGTCGCGTCCGAGCATGCATACGTGCTCAAGGTGAGCCCTCCCCCCTCCCATTCCCCATGCCACGGCGTGCCGTGATGTGTTCAGTGACCACAGGTTGAACGCACGGAAGGTGCTCGACGGAATGCCCATAGATAGAATGTTGTGAAGAAGATGACCCTCTAGTCATTGACAGGTGGGACCCAAGTCTCATTTGCCACATCACTCGGTCAAAGTTTTTGGTCTTCGCCACGTCAGCCCGACGAGTGGGGCCAACTTGTCAGTTTCACTGTTTTCGTGAGCTTATCAGACAATCAGTGCTCGGTGTTACACATTAGGCGCAGAACCGGTGGTTTTTTGTGCCATGGCTCAAATGTGGTACTAAGTTGTTACCCTAGCCCCAAGTGTGGTGGTTTTGGGTAAATAACTCACAATAAGAATGTCATATGTCTTCTTGATAGTAGGAAGAGGAAACTCAAAACCTCCAATAGTAATAGTTGAATTTTTTCCAATATAATTGATACTGTGGACCTGAGGTTGTTTCCTCGAAAAGTGTACCGTATGCTCATTGCCATTGACAGTGCCTTTGTTGCAATCAATAACAGCTCCTGCAGTATTCAAAAAGGGTCTACCAAGGATAATAGACATACTATCGTCCTCGGGAATATCAAGTATAACAAAGTCTGTTAGAATAGTAACATTTGCAACTACAACAGGCACATCCTCACAAATACAGACAGGTATAGCAGTTGATTTATCAGCCATTTGCAAAGATATTTCAGTAGGTGTCAACTTACTCAAGTCAAGTCTACGATATAAAGAGAGAGGCATAACACTAACACTGGCTCCAAGATCACACAAAGCAGTTTTAACATAGTTTTTCTTAATGGAGCAAGGTATAGTAGGTACCCCTGGATCTCCTAATTTCTTAGACATTCCACCCTTAAAAGTGTAAATGGCAAGCATGGTGGAAATTTCTACTTTAGGTATCTTTCTTTTGTTGGTAATAATATCTTTCATATACTTAGCATAAGGATTTGTTTTAAGCACATCAGTCAAACGCATACGCAAAAAGATAGGTCTAATCATTTCAGCGAAGCGCTCAAAATCCTTATCATCCTTTTTCTTGGATGGTCTGAGAGGAAAAGGCATGGGTTTCTGAACCCATGGTTCTCTTTCCCTACCGTGTTTCCTAGGAACAAAGTCTCTCTTATCATAACATTGATTCTTTGATTGTGGGTTATCAAGATCAATAGCAGGTTCAATGTCTACATCATTATCATTGCTAGGTTGAGCATCATCATGAACATCATCATTAATATTATCACTAGGTTCATGTTCATTACCAGATTGTGTCTCAGCATCAGAAACAGATATATCATTGGGATTCTCAGGTGTGTCAGCTACAGGTTCACTAGAAGCATGCAAAGTCCTATCATTTTTCTTTTTCTTCTTCTTAGAAGAACTAGGCGCATCTAAATTAGCTCTCTGAGAATCTTGCTCAATTCTCTTAGGGTGGCCTTCAGGATACAGAGGTTCCTGAGTCATTCTGCCACCTCTAGTCACAACTCTAATGGCATTATCATTATTCTTACTATTTAATTCATTGAGCAAATCATTCTGAGCCTTAAGTACTTGTTCTACTTGAGTGGTGACCATAGAAGCATGTATACTAATGAGTTTCAGTTCACCTTTAGCTCTAGATAGATAATCACTCAACCGTTCAATCATATAAGCATTGTGTTGTAATTGTCTACCAACATAAGCATTGAAGTTTTCTTGTTTCACAATAAAATTGTCAAACTCATCTAAGCATTGGCTAGCAGACTTATAACAAGGAATATCACCTTCATCAAATCTATAAAGAGAATTTACCTTTACTACCTGTGTCGGGTTATCAAGAGCATGTATTTCCTCAATAGGTGGTAAATTCTTAACACCTTCAGCTTTAATACATTTTTCTTTCATAGATTTCTTTGCATCTTGCATATCTTCAGGACTGAGAAATAGAACACCTATTTTCTTTGGAGTTGGATTAGGGGCTGGTTCAGGAAGTGTCCAGTTATTTTCATTGGCCAACATATTATTCAATAGTAGTTTATCTTGTTCAACTATTCTTTCCCTGAAAACACAACCAGCACAACTATCCAGGTGGTCTCTGGAAGCATCCAGCACAACTATCCAGGTGATCTCTGGAAGCATCGGTTAGTCCATTATAAAAGACATCAAGTATATCATGCATGTGAAGAGGATGATCAGGCAAAGCATTAAGTAATTGGAGAAGCCTCCCCAAAGCTTGTGGGAGACTCTCTTCTTCAATTTGCACAAAGTTATATATTTCCCGTAAGGCAGCTTGTTTCTTATGAGCGGATAAATATTTAGCAAAGAAGTAGTGCATCATATCCTGGGGACTACGCACACAACCAGGATCAAGAGAATTAAACCAAGTCTTAGCATCACCCTTTAACGAGAAAAGAAATAGCTTAAGGATATAGTAGTAATGAATCTTTTCATCGTTGGTAAACAAGGTGGCTATATCATTGAACTTAGTAAGATGTGCCACAATAGTTTCAGACACATAGCCATGGAAAGGATCAGATTCAACCAAAGTAATTAACTCAGGATCAACAGAGAATTCATAATCCTTATCAGTAACACATATAGGTGAAGTAGCAAAAGCAGGGTCATGTTTCATTCTAGCATTCAAGGACTTTTCTTTCAGCTTAGCTAATAATTTCTTAAGATCATATCTATCATTGCAAGCAAGAAAGTCTCTAGCAGTTTCTCCATACATATCATAACCCTCATGCACAAGAGGCAATTCATATCTATTGGGAGTAGCCTCATCATCACTTTCATAAATATCATCAGTTTCCACATTTGCATTCTCCCTAACCTTAGCAATTTGTTCATCTAGAAATTCACCTAGTGGCACAGTATCAGGCATAGAGGTAGTTTCATCATACATAGCAGAAGTAGCATCATCAAGAACATACGACATATCAGATTCAATAGCAGGAGTAGGTGTCGCAAGTTTACTCATAACAGAAGGAGAATCAAGTGCAGAGCTAGATGGCAGTTCCTTACCTCCCCTCGTAGTTGAGGGTAAGATCTTGGTTTTTGAGTCCTTCAAGTTCTTTATAGTGATCAACAGATATAAATCCCAAGTGACTTAAAGAACAGAGCTATGCTCCCCGGCAACGGCGCCAGAAAATATTCTTGATAACCCACAAGTGTAGGGGATCGCAACAGTTTTCGAGGGTAAAGTATTCAACCCAAATTTGTTGATTCGACACAAGGGGAGCCAAAGAATACTCTTAAGTATTAGCAGCTGAGTTGTCAATTCAACCACACCTGGAAACTTAGTATCTGCAGCAAGATAGTTTTGTAGCAAAGTAATATGATAGTGGCGGTAGCGGCAATAAAAGTAACGGTAGTGTTTTTGTAGTTTTTGTGATAGTAGCAACGGAAAAGTAAATAAGCAACAAGCAATATAGGAAAAGCTCGTAGGCATTGGATCGGTGATGGGAAATTATGTCAGATGAAATTCATCATGTAGAAGTTATAACCTAGGGAGACACAGAACTAGCTCTAGTTCATCAATGCAATGTAGGCATGTATTCCGAATATAGTCATACATGCTTATGGAAAAGAACTTGCATGACGTCTTTTGTCCTACCCTCCCATGGCAGCGGGGTCCTATTGGAAACTAAGGGATATTAAGGCATCCTTTTAATAGAGTACCGAACCAAAGCATTAAAACATGGTGAATACATGAACTCCTCAAACTATGGTCATCACCGAGTGTGGTCCCGATTATTGTCACTTCGGGGTTGCCGGATCATAAAACATAGTAGGTGACTATAGACTTGCAAGATAGGATCAAGAACACGCATATATTCATGAAAACATAATAGGTTCAGATCTGAAATCATGGCACTCGGGCCCAAGTGACAAGCATTAAGCATAGCAAAGTCATAGCAACATCAATCTGAGAACATAGTGGATACTAGGGATCAAACCCTAACAAAACTAACTCAATTACATGATAGATACCATCCAACCCATCACCGTCCAGCAAGCCTATGATGGAATTACTCACGCATGGCGGTGAGCATCATGGAATTGGTGATCGAGGAAGGTGGATGATGACGATGGCGACGATCTCCACTCTCCAGAGACCCAAACAGACTCCAGACCAGCCCTCCCGAGAGAGATTAGGGCTTGGCGGCGGCTCCGTCTCGTGAAACATGATAATTCTTTCCCCCTGATTTTTTTCTCCTCGAAAGTGAACTTATAGGATCGGGGGATACGTCGGTGGAGCACCAGGGGGCCCACGAGGCAGGGGGCGCGCCCTGGGCTAGGGCACGCGCCCCCATCCTCGTGGACAGGGTGTGGGCCCCCTGGTCTGGATCTTCTTGCAGATATTTTTTATATTTTCCAAAATAAATCTCCGTGGAGTTTCAGGTCATTCTGAGAACTTTTTATTTCTGCAAAAAAACAACACCATGGCAATTCTGCTGAAAACAGCGTCAGTCCGGGTTAGTTCCATTCAAATCATGCAAGTTAGAGTCCATAACAAGGGCAAAAGGGTTTGGAAAAGTAGATACGTTGGAGGCGTATCAGGAACCGACGCTTGTTACCTTTGAAGACCGTGAACTTCCAAACGGTTAGGCATCAATGGTCTAGAGCATCCAAGAGGAATTGTGGATCGCCGAGTGACCAAGTCTATGAAGGTTTGGAAGTCGTCTGTGAAGACTTACCACGAGTGATTGGGCGAGCTTTGTGTGACCTTAGCTCATGCGGAATATGGTGAGGACGTTGTGTCTTGGACTGTGTGTCCAGGACTGGGTGTCCGGGACTGTGTGTCCTCAGGTTTAAATACCTAGCCTCCCTAACCAGATGTATAACTGTCATAGTAGTTGGAATTGGTCTAACAAATCATTGTCTTCACCAAGCTTACTGGTTATATTTCCTCAACCCTTCCATTTACTCATTCATGTGTTGATGAACTTGATTTGTACTGTTTGAAGACTTTGACTAAAGACTTTCTCAATTTCCTCAACCCAATTTATTCAATCCTCAGTCTTCAGCCTGCTTATCCTGTTTAGGCGCTACTTGTACTCTATGTTTGCTTTCATTTCATCATGATGACTATGCTACTGTTTTGTTGTGCATGCACTTGAGTATCTATTCCGCTGCTAAGTAGTTCGTTGCTTAGGAAATTCCCCCAGCTAGAATTTCCTCAGTGACGAATTTGTAAAAATCACCTATTCACCCCCTCTAGTCAATATAGCGCACTTTCACCCGTCCGGCCGCACCAAGTAGATGTTGAACACGACAGTGTTGTCCACCGTGCTAGTTGGAGGAGAGCGCGACCAGCTTCCCGTACGGGGACCAACTCGGCATCGTGTCGATCCACTGGCCGTCCGTGACCCTCCATACTATCTCTTTCCCAGGTGCTACATCGACGATGTAGAGGTTCTTGTGGTCCGCACGGCCCGACAAGAACACCACCCACCGCCCGCACGGTGACACCGCCGGGAACGTGTCGTTGCCGGCCTCTACTACCTCTTGAGCTTGCGTTGTATTCCCTCGAAGAGGAAAGGGAGATGCAGCATAGTAGCGTAAGTATTTCCCTCAGTTTTTGAGAACCAAGGTATCAATCCAGTAGGAGACCGCGCGCGAGTCCCTCGCACCTGCACAAACAAATAAGAACTTCACAGCCAACGCGATAAGGGGTTGTCAATCCCTTTACGGTCACTTACGAGAGTGAGATCTGATAGAGATGATAGTTTATATTTTTGGTATTTTTAGTTTATAAGAACATAAAATAAAAGCGGTAAAAGTAAAGTAGATGTAGATTGATATGTTGAGAATAGACCCGGGGGGCATAGTTTTCTCGAGTGGCTTCTCTCATGATAGCGATATTCTACGGCGGGTAAAAAAAATATTGTCGAGCAATTGATAGAAAAGCGAATAATTATGTGACTATCTAGGCATGATCATTGTATATAGGCATCACGTCCGAGACAAGTAGACCGACTCCTGCCTGCATCTACTACTATTACTCCACACATCGACCGCTATCCAGCATGCATCTAGTGTATTGAGTTCATAAGAACAGAGTAACGCCTTAAGCAAGATGACATGATGTAGAGGGATAAACTCAAGCAATATGATATAAGCCCCATCATTTTATCCTCGATGGCAACAATACAATACATGCCTTGTTGCCCCTACTGTCACTGGGAAAGGGCACCGCAAGATTGAACCCAAAGCCAAGCACTTTCCCATTGCAAGAACTATAGATCTAGTAGGCCAAACCAAACCAATAATTCGAAGAGACTTGCAAGGATATTATGAGCACACATAAAAATTTCAGAGAAGAACCAAATATCTTTCACAGATAACCTTGATCATAAACTCACAATTCATCGGATTTCGACAAACACACCGCAAAAAGAGACTACATCGAATAGATCTCCTCGAAGACCGAGGAGAACTTTGTATTGAGATCCAGAGAGAGAAGAAGCCATCTAGATACTAGCTATGGACCCGAAGTTTTGTGGTAAACTACTCACAACTCATGGTGAGGGCGATGATGATGATGATGAAGGCCTCCGTGATGGACCCCCCTCCGGTTGAGCTCCGGAACAGGCTCCAAGATGGGATCTCCATGGGAACAGAAGGTACGGCGGTGGAATTAGGGTTTTCTCTCTGTCCTCGGAGTTTCTAGGGTACGTGGACTTATATAGGAAGAAGGAGGGCACCAGGGGCCACTCAAGGAGGCCTCGAGGCAGGGAGCGCTCCCTGGGAAGGGGGGCGCGCCCCCCACCCTCGAGGGAAGCTCCTCGATCCTCTGACGTGGTTCTCAAGCTTCCTGTGCGTGATTTTCTCCAAAAATATCTCTCGCGAAGGTTTTATTCCGTTTGGACTCCGTTTGATATTCTTTTTCTACAAAACCCTGAAATAGGCAAAAAAACAGCAATCTGGACTGGGCCTTTGGGTTAGTAGGTTAGTTCCAAAAATGAAAAGTGAATGATAAAGCCCATTAAACATCCAAGACTTCATAAATAATAGCATGGAACAATCAAAAATTATAGATACATTGGAGACGTATCAAGCATCCCCAAGCTTAATTGCTGCTCGTCCTCGAGTAGGTAAATGATAAAGAAAGAATTTTTGATGTGGAATGCTAACCAATATAGTTTTTCAATGTAATTCTCTTAATTGTGGCATGAATGTTCAGATCTGAAAGATTCAAGATAAAATTTTATATTGACATAAGAAATAATGATACTTCAAGCAATACTAACAAAGCAATCATGTCTTCTCAAAATACTATGGCTAAAGAAAGTTATCCCTACAAAATCATATAGTGTTGGCTATGCTCCCTCGTTATCACTCAAAAATATTCATATCATGCACAACCCCGATTTCAGCCAAGCATTTGTTTTCATACTCTATCTTTTCAAACCTTTCAACTTTCACGCAATACATCAGTGTGAGCCATGGATATAACACTATGGGTGGAATAGAGGTGGTTGTGGAGAAGAAAAAAAGGAGGGAGATAGTCTTACATTGACTAGGCATATCAACGGGCTATGGAGATGCCCACCAATTGATATCAATGTGAGTGAGTAGGGATTGCCATGCAACGGATGCACTAGAGCTAAATTAAACATTTTAACAGTCGCGGTAAGGGCGCCCCCTCGTAGTGTCCACGTCGGATTTGCACAGTAACATGGAAAAAAACGCGAACGTCTCCGTTGCTGCCAAGCGTGCGTCGGGTGTTGGATTTCTTAGCTAGGAAGGAAATATCTGCCCAGAAACACCCTCCCCTGCCCAGAAACGCCCTCCCCTGGATCTCACGCGATCCTTTTCTCCTTCGCGCACGCGACCTCTTCGTCTCTGCCGCTCTCGCCTCTTCTCAGCAGTCCCGCGTCGCCACATCCCCTCGCCCCACGTCGGCCTCGCTGCAAAAGAGGCGTCCACGCCGCCAGTAAGGTTGAGGAGAAGAGGAGAAGCAGCTGCGCCAGGAGGAGGTCGTCCCCGGAGCCCGCATCCTCGGCATCGACCTTGCCCACACGGCAGATCGCCGCTACTGGCCAAGGTCGTCCAGGTGGACATCGCCCCCACAGGCCTGCATTTAGCGGCGGAGATGGATGTGCCGGTGTTCTACTGGTGGGCGGAGCGGCCACGGCTTGGCTCGTCCGACCCTCGCATATTTCTAAGATCCAGACGGCAAGGCAGCAGCCGCCATCCAGCGACTTGACGCATCGTGCCCAGGTACTTACTGTCAATTTTCCCCTCTCTCTTTCTCTCGATCTCGATGTCCATCGATTTAATCCAAATCTCACTGGCCCTAAGGGGAGAGTAAATCAACTCCTCATATCCAATTGGCTGTGAGAGAAAATTAATGTATGTAATTTTTATGCTATGTTGTTTACTTGCAGTCTGATTAAGTAACTAATTTGTGTTCTTGCTGATTTCCATATTACCATGTGTTCCATTGCTAGGGCTAGATGGACCTACAGATCCATCAAGTTAACCAGCGGGGGTGGCGACCACCTCAGGGCAGTTGTTGCGGCATCGCTCAAGGGAGACGTCGTTTTTCCCTGCCATGACGTTGATGTTTCCTGCAAGAACATCCACATGATGCACGTGTCTGCAGTTTGTTCTTTATCTTATTATATAGAGGCATCGAAACATAATAAGTAGAAAATATGTTTGGTTCCAGCCTACTGGTTAATCTTTGGAATAAATCAGCTAGGCTTCAAGAAATGGCTTGTCTTCCGAAGTTCCATGATAATATTGCTAATATCTGGTCCTGTGTCTTGTTTTGCTATGATTGACAAACACTAAACATCACGATTGTTTTGTACGGATATCGATTAATTTATTTATATCTTGAAGTTTGATAGTGCAATCCAGCACAGAATGATTGTCCACTACTACTTCTATTATTTTCTCATAAACATGCTTAGTGTGGTTTTGCTCTCATATCATATCACAACATGCATTACTAATTTGAATATTGTTTGCAGTCTTCTCTCTCGGAAAGCTAAAGAACGTGAATGAAGATTATGGAGAACTTTCTTCGATAGCAAGGTCTGTACTCTATACTGATGCATTATGTAGCAACAATGTGTGCTCTACCCTGTTTGTGATGTTTGCTTGATGATATATCAACCATATTACTTCATTTTACTAACTAATGCATACCTGAGCCGATTTCATCGTACCCATCATTTGTATTGTGATTGCTAAGTTCCTTCCATTCCACAAGTTATAGGATGAGATCAGATTTACTAATGTAACATGTCGCAATTTTCTCTCTCTTATGGTCTGCAGCTTTTAGGGGCCCTTTATGTGCTCATGTATTTATTTATTGGCTTTCCTTATAGGACTGAATGAGCATCCCAAAGAAAGTAGGATTATCTCCATAAAATGGTTTATATCTTCCCCAAGATTTCATCATCATTTATGTAGTTAATGTTTATTTTTTTCTAGACGGTCAATTTGCGAGTCAGTTTAGCTGCACTGAGCAACAAAGAAAATTGTTCACTTGCTTCAGGTTTCCCTTTGTATCATTGAGACTTAATAGTAGATTTCAGGGTAATACATTCTGCAAGCACGGGTGTTGTAGTTGTAGCAAGTTAGACAAGGTACACCCTAATGCCGGGAGTATGGAGATGACGAAGGCCATCTGCGATAAGCTTCAGAGTGCGTGCACACGGATGATTTTCTCATTTTCGGAATATCCATATTGAATAAGTAGTCTAATTAACTTGTTGTTTGGTTATCGGTATGCAGAGGAGAATGGTCTAACCTATAGCCAAGTGTTGGGGAAGAAGATCTTGCCGTCGGCCGCCGGCCTCTTCGCATTTGGCCTCTCACCCCTGTAGCCCCCCTGATTTTCCTCCTCCCCTCTCTCTTCCACTTCTATTTTTCATTTAAGGGGTCTCGTGATTTAATGTTCAAAACGCCTCATCTCCCTCGGCTTGAGCAGCATGGTCCGCTCGTAGAAATTATATTCTGATGTGATCAGCTTGATTAGTCTATGCTCGAGCATCATTCCTGAATATAGTTCATCATTTATGCCTTTCTTTTGGGTTGGTCCATGACCACATCAATGTGGATGTTCCTATTAAAACAAAGGTACAGACTTGATAATTTACTGATAAAAAATTCCTCGATTTCTGTTTGCCTAATCTTCTCTTGCTGAGCTAAGGTTTTCCGCCAGGTTTTTCGTTTACTGTAAGATGTTATTGACACACGCAACCACATGCCTAATCTGTACTAGGTTCAGTTTCTGGTCACTTTTTGTGATGTTCAGCATAGATTATCTTAAAAATCCTATTTTATACTTTCTATATGGTTCTTTACATGGAAGTACTATGTTTTCTTGCTGATATTACTCTTTTGCTATCATACAGAGTTAGATGCACTTGCAGAGTAATGACATTACACTGAGGAATTAATAAACCGGATGTTGCAGCACTCAACCAAAATTTGCTACATCAAGGTGATGAATACAACATTCTTGCTATGCTTTCTTCGTAAAAAATATGGATGGTCTTGAAAAGCTGGCTGCTGGTGTTATTTGTTGTAATTTATTTCTGACACTCAAGATGGAATCAGAGTCTAGGGTAATTAGCATCCAGAATAAGGTCTAATTGGGTAGAATGTCTTGAACTGCTTTCTTAATGGGATTATTCCATCATGTATCAGGTGAAAACATTGTGACATGCATTTAGATCAAATGTCCGGTGGGGTTTCTGGAACTACCCAAGGTTTATTTCTTAGAAAAAGCATACATAACTATGGTTGTGCTACCAACGCTTTGAGTGTGGTGAAGTTATAGTTGATAGTCTATAGGCATCCATATTGTCTTTAGTAATAGAAGAGTTGTATTACCTTCAATCTGCTTTGTGGAAGGTTGTTGGCATTAAAACTTAGTGCTCGCTGTTCATTATTGTCTCATTCCCTTGATACTTAATACTGAGGCAAAGAAAAATAAGTGAACTGCAGGAAACTTGAAGAAGTCGAGGAACACGATTCATTTGTCATTGGAAAAATGTACTATTACAAATACATTGTTTCTATTTCTACCTATTGATGTTGTGATGTTTGAATGCTAAGATGTCATTTATTTTTGTCATTACTAGGTGCTTTTGTTTATTGTTGTAACAGTATGTGCAAACTAGCTTCAGGATGGCTGGTAGGTTTGCTAACAATTTGATGTTCTTTCTTGCTTGCAGCTTTGGTGCTAATTTCTTGAAAATAACATGCTTTTGCAGCACCGTCTTTTTGAGCCATGAGATCCGAACCAATGAATGCAGATAACATCTACTCCCTCCGTCCGAAAATACTTGTCATCAAAATGGATGAAAAGAGATGTATCTAGAACTAAAATACGTCTAGATACATCCCATTTTATCCATTTTGATGACAAGTATTTCCGGACGGATGGAGTACTATGTTAACGGATCAATACATGTTGTGTTGCAACAATGTGAGATTCTTTTTCAGTAACCATCTGAACACATGGATCATGCTTTTCCGAATAATTCAGTGCCACACATTGCATGCTCGTTGCAAGCTTCTTTTTTTTTGCTAAATGTTCTCTCTTACTAAACTAGCTTCAGGATGACCAATAGGTTTGCTAACCATTTGTCTTTTTTGTGCAAGTTTGCTACTAAATTCATGAAGCTAGCGCCATGTTCACTGTAGAATTTTGATAGATCGGGTCTAACAAAGACACAGGGGTCAACTTAACATATTCGAACAGGCACATGACCAAAGTTCCATTGCTTACATTCAACATCTCACTGGCTACACTCTTATTCGGTTTACATCTGCTTTTCCGTCTGGCTTCACTTACCATTTTATTCTCACCACAATTTATACAGAGATTGTTCCAGCATGACTATCTTCTACGTAACTATGCTCCATTCAAAGCTTTTACAAAACTGAATCAAAAAATATCTTTGTTTAAGAATCTGTTTTGACAATGACATGAAAGTTGGAACTCGGAGAATTTCACTTTCAACCACTCCACTGTATGTTCCTCTTTTATGTTACAGTTAAATTCATACACTGCCATACTGACTATTTTCTCTTACCACAGGATTGCATTTCTTCAAACTATGCTGTTTTTTACTAATTAGGCTCTACATAATTTCCAGTGCTACCAGCAAAAACTAATATGATCTATCAACCAATTATAAAATATCATGTGAATATTTCATCAGGTACCACCAAGCTGATAGTTATTCACTTCATACCATCTGCCCCTCCCTCCTAGCACAGGAAACCATAGCCGTCTGACCATGGCAACCGACCGTATGCACATGCCTCGACGATGGTGGTATGCTAGCTCATGTGCTCGTCAAGGTTCGTCGCTCCTTGTTCCTGCAGACTCAGTCCCATGATAAGCAACATCAACATCAAGGTCCAACCCTCTCTCTTTCCTCCCCTTCCCTTCCCTCCCTTTTTCCTTCCTTGAGTCATGGGATTTCCTTTCCTTGGTAGGTGCACGCATCACCTCCTCCCTGCCATTTGTTGTGTTGCTCCATGATGAGATATCTTCAGATTGTCGGTGTGTAAATCTCTGAACATTAGTTCATATTAATTAAGCAAAATGAGACAAATTTGCTTGCAACATTTATTTTTCTCATTTACTTACTGGTGATTGCAGAAAGAAATTGTGAGATTTTTAATCTTCTCATAAGCTAGTGTTCATGTACATAAGTCGGTGGCCCAGTCATGTGCGTAACTAGGCGGGGAGCGCACAGGCCGCCTCATGTGGCGCCCCAGCCTCTAGTATGAATGAAAGCTCAACAAAAGAAACTAGTGGGTGTGCATCCAACTTGCTTGCTCATGAAGACCTAGGGCATTTGAGGAAGCCCATCGTTGGAATATACAAGCCAAGTTCTATAATGAAAATTCCCACTAGTATATGAAAGTGACTAAACATGAGACTCTCTACAATGAATAACATGGTGCTACTTTGAAGCACAAGTGTGGAAAAAGATAGTAGCAATTGTCCCTTTTTCTTTTCTTTCTATTTCTTTTTTCTTTTTTCTTTTTTATTTGGGGCTTTCTTTTTTATTTGGCCTTTTTTTGTGGAGGGGCTTTATAGATTTAGCCTTTCCTCCCATGGGACAATGCTCTAATAATGATGATCATCACACTTTCATTACAACACGATATTACAACTTGATACTACAACAAAAAAGTATGACTCTATATGAATGCCTCCGGCGGTGTACCGATATGTGCAATGAAACAAGAGTGACATGTATAAAAAGTTATGCATGGTGGCCTTGCCACAAATATGATGTCAACTACAAGATTATGCAATGGCAATATGACAATATGATGCGTGTCATATGAACGGAACGGTGGAAAGTTGCAAGGCAATATATCTCGGAGTGGCTATGCACTAGTGCAGAACCGGGCAATAGCACCGATTCGTAAGGCCCTTTAGTGTCGGTTCCATAACCGGCACTAAAGTGTGGGCACTAAAGCCCCCCTCCCTTTAGTACCGGTTCAGCACGAACCGGTGCTAAAGGGCCACCACGTGGCACGAGCCAGCTCCGGGGGCCGGGAGCCCTTTAGTACCGGTTGGTAAAACCAACCGGTACTACAAGGTTTGGTTTTTTTTTTGGTTTTATGATTTCTTTTTCATTTAATTTTGTGTTTTCCATTTAATTATTTTTCGTTTGCTGGTATTTTACGATACTAGCTAGCTAAAAATCATCATAGTCGTCATTACCATTGTTTAATCATCATAGTCATTACCGCTATCTAATCACCACCAACACTAGCTTAAAGAAAAATCATTCACTTGTACCAGAAGCAAGGATATCATCGAGTTCAACATGGTCATGATAATACAAGCGTTCAAAACACCACAAAAGCAAATCATCCTTTGAGATTAAGTTCAGGATGAAGAACACGGACATGAGAGGACAAGTACTAAGAGCATGAACTAGCTAAATCACTCCTGCTGCTCTCTCTCAGGTAAAATAGCATAGAACATGTATAGCTCTCCTGATTCATCATACTGGAGCATGCAGATGAACCTGTCTCCTAATCGTGGGATGCGCTTCTCATTGCTGCCCCTAGTACTTTTCTGGGATCGTTAACAATTTTGCTCCAATCTTTCACTATTAAGCATTCATCGCTTTTAAAAATCCTGAATGCACTCATCTGCAATGTAGGATATCTTGGCCGTAAGCTAACCATTGACATGTGACCTTTAGTCTCGATCCACTGAGGCACAACTGTCATCGGGAGTCCCTGTTGAAGAACATCGTATAGTAATTAATATACTTAGCATTGAAATTTAAGAAAAAAAATAATGTATGCAAAAGATGCACTGAGGACAAATAGTAAAAATCTTACCATCACTCGTAAATAGATGTCACCGTAGTTCAATACGATCACTATTGGTCGCACGTTCTGAGTACTAACATTTCTAAGTGCAGGAAGATAATTTGTCTTGACAGTATGAAGATCCTCAAGCCATGAAATATAATGACTTATCTCCTCGCAGTTTAGTTCAGCTCCGGGAAAGTAGTAGGTCTTGTCTACCAAGCGCCGGACATGTTTGCTTGAATGGAAATAAGCTGTCAATAGAAATTAGTTGTCAACTATTTTTGAATAAACAATATCAAAGACATAAATATGGTTGAGAAACTCACATAGTGGTAGAACTGGAGGCGTCTGCACATCGACCCAGATGTCTCTATTACCTTCAGTATCATCTTCCGGACGAATATCAAAGGAGATAACCATATCAGGCTCAAATGCATAAGCCTTGCATAGTGCTTGCCAAGTTTTGCATTCAAAATAAGTGTACGTGTCTGCATTGTATAATTTGACGTTGAAAATATAACCATGCTCGGTCTTCAGGTAAATTCTCTTTACCTCCATAGTTTCCATAACACTGAAACCTATCTTATCCAAGACAAAAATTCTTGCATGGCAGGGGATGCGCTAGTAGAATAGTGAAAATTTAAAATTATAAGTTGAAGCAAATGAAGCATATATAAGTCATGCTTAATTACAAAAAAAGACTTGTCGTTGTGACTTACTGTATCCACTTCGAAGGTCTCATCCAGCTTGATGCTGAAGCGCCTATCATCAACAAGGAAATTTCTGTCGCACAGGCCGCGCTGGTCTTCAGAGTATTTGCACTTAATAAAATCTTTTTCGTCGTCAGACGACATTTTCTATTAATTAGATCATCAAATCTCAGATATCTAAATTTTCTTACTAAAAATAAACTAGTTCTATTAATTCAACTAATTCAACTAAGAATTTACTAAAAATAAACTAGTTCTATTAATTTTCTTACTAAAATATATAAAGTAGCTATATATAGTAATTTTAATTAGATCATCAAATCTCATATACCTAAAAATAAACTAGTTCTACTAATTCAACTAGTTCAACTCCGCATTTACTAAAAATAAAATAGTAATATTAATTCAACTAGTTCAAATAATCTCATATACCTAAATTTTCATACTAAAAATAAACTTGTTCTATTAATTTTCATACTAAAAATAAACTAGTTATATTAATTCAACTAGTTCAAATCTCATATATATACCTAATTAATATCTAGCTAATTCATCTAAAAGAAAAATTTCTAACTTTTTTATAACTATTTCTATAACTAAAAAACAGAAAAAATTCTAGCAATTCCAACTTTTTTATAACTATTTCTATAACTAAAAAACAGAACAATTCCTAACAATTCTAACATCTCTATAACATTTCTAACAATGCTATATAACTAACTATTTCTATAACTAAAAAAAGAAAAAATTCTAACATTTTTATAACTATTTCTATAACTAAAAAATAAAAAAAATGTATGTGTGTGTGTGCTCACCGGCGAGGCGAGAGGCAACGGGGGGGGGCGACGGGGACGGCGACGGGCGCGGCGACGACAACGGGGACGGGGCGGCGACGACGGGGCGGCGACGGGGCGGCGACGACGGGGCGACGACGGGGCGGCGACGACGGGGACAGGGCGGCGACGGGGCGGAGAAGAAGCAGATGAGAAACTGAAATTTTTGAAGTGTTTTCTTATATAGGATGGACCTTTAGTACCGGTTGGAGCCACCAACGGGCACAAAAGGCCTGTTTTGGTCAAGCCAAGCGGCGGGAAGCGCACCCCCTTTAGTACCGGTCGGTAGCTCCAACCGGTACTAAAGACACCCCTTTAGTACCGATTGGTGCCACGACCCGGTACTAAAGGGGGTGCGCTGGCGCAGGTGCGGTGCGGCAAGTTTAGTCCCACCTCGCTAGCCGAGGGGCATCCGCACTGGTTTATAACCCCCCGTGAAGTAGCTCTCTCGAGCTCCTCTCCAAAGCAGGCCTACTTGGCCTACATGTTCTGTGCTGCCCTGTGGGCCTACTGGGCCTATGTGGGCCTGCATCCTGGCCCAACAACAGGTTGGCTTTCTAGTCGTATGCAGGCCGCTCTAGCCTAGTAGGCGGGCTTTTATTTATTTATTTTTGAGTTGTTTTTTGTGTATTTAGAATTTCTTTGTGAATATTTTTGCTTTAGGTACAAAAAATTACAAACTTTCTGTTAGTGCCGTAGTTTTCAAATTTGAATAGTTTAAATTTTGAATTATTTGAAATTAGTGTGAATCACTAGTTTGTGAATAACTTAACTTTAAAAATCAGTAAAGGCATGAAAGAATTTGTTTGCACATAAAATTTCTTCGCGTTTCAAATGCCAAAACACATAACTACCCTAACTATTACAGAGATTCCCTTCTGGGTGTGAAACACAGAAGAAAGTGATGATAGTGAAGCCGATCACAACCCAGATCTTTGGGTGTGAAACTTTTTCTTCGCGTGTGTCCCTTTGCGCCGTAACCATGGAAAATCGTCATCATTTAACGGGATGCTCGGGTCAATATTCACTGTGAATGGAGCAATTTCATCAAACTTTTCATAATCTTCTGACTTGTCTGTCTTGTCATCCACTCCCACGATGTTTCTCTTCCCAGAAAGAACTATGTGCCGCTTTGGCTCATCGTACGATGCATTCGCTTCCTTATCTTTTCTTTTTCTTGGCTTGGTAGACATGTCCTTCACATAGAAAACCTGTGCCACATCATTGGCTAGGACGAATGGTTCGTCTGCATACGCAAGATTGTTGAGATCCACTGTTGTCATTCCGTACTGTGGGTCTTCCGTTACCCCTCCTCGTGTCATATTGACCCATTTGCACCGAAACAACGGGACCTTCAAACCACATCGATAGTCAAGTTCCCATATGTCCTGTATATAACCATAATATGTTTCCTTTCCCGTCTTGGTTTCTGCATCAAAGCGGACACCACTGTTTTGGTTGGTGCTCTTCTTATCTTGGGCGATCGTGTAAAATGTATTACCATTTATCTCGTACCCTTTGAAAGTCATTATATTCGAAGATGGTAACTGGGACAGCAAGTACGGGTCATCTTCAATAGAGGTGTCATGCATGATACGTGTATGCAACCAGCTGGCGAAACTTCTGGTTTGTTCATGTGTAATCCAGTCATCAGACCGCTCCGGGTGTTTGTAGCGTAGCAAATTCTTGTGTTCATCCATATACGGAGCCACCAAGGCGGAATTCTGTAGAACTGTGTAGTGTGCTTCAGTGAGAGAATGTCCGTCCATACATATTATTTGTTCCCCTCCTAGCGTGCCTTTTCCATCCAGTCTGCCCTTATGTCGCGATTCAGGAACACCAATCGGCTTAAGGTCAGGAATAAAGTCAATACAAAACTCAATGACCTCCTCATTGTGATGGCCCTTGGAGATGCTTCCTTCTGGCCTAGCACGGTTATGAACATATTTCTTTAAGACTCCCATGAACCTCTCAAAGGGGAACATATTGTGTAGAAATACAGGACCCAAAACGTTAATCTCTTCGCATAGGTGAACTAGGACGTGCGTCATGATGTTGAAGAAGGATGGTGGGAACACCAACTCGAAACTGACAAGACATTGCACCAAATCATTCTCTAACCTTGGTATGATTTCTGGATCGATTACCTTCTGAGAGATTGCATTGAGAAATGCACATAGCTTCACAATGGCTAATCGAACGTTTTCTGGTAGAAGCCCCCTCAATGCAACCGAAAGAAGTTGCGTCATAAACACGTGGCAGTCATGAGACTTTAGGTTCTAGAACTTTTTCTCTGCCATGTTTATTATTCCCTTTATATTCGACGAGAAGCCAGATGGTACCTTAATACTGAGTAGGCATTCAAAGAAGGTTTCCTTCTCTTCTTTGGTAAGAGCGTAGCTTGCATGACCCTGATGTATGCCGTCTTTTCCGTGCGTACGTTGCTGGTCCTCCCGCGCCTCAGGTGTATCTTTTGTCTTCCCATACATGCCCAAGAAGCCAAGCAGGCTCACACAAAGATTCTTCGTCACGTGCGTCATGTCGATTGCGGAGCAGATCTCTAGGTCTTTCCAATAGGGCAGGTCCCAAAATATAGATTTCTTCTTCCACATGGGTGCGCGTCCGTTAGCGTCATTTGGAACAGGTTTTCCACCAGGACCCTTTCCAAAGACCACCTTCAAATCCTTGACCATATCATGTACATCAGCACCAGTAGGGTGGCGAGGCTTCGTCCGGTGATCCGCCTCACCTTTGAAATGCTTGCCTTTCTTTCTTACGGGATGCCTACTCAGAAGAAATCGACGATATCCCAGGTACACATTCTTCTTACAATTAGCCAAATATATAATGTCGGTATCGTCCAAACAGTGCGTGCATGCGCGGTATCCCTTGTTTGTCTGTCCTGAAAGGTTACTGAGAGCAGGCCAATCATTGATGGTCATGAACAGCAATGCCTTTAGGTCAAATTCTTCCCCCATGTGCTCATCCCATGCACGTACACCTGTCCATTCCACAGTTGTAAGAGTTCTTCAACTAATGGCCTTAGGTACACATCAATGTCGTTGCCGGGTTGCTTAGGGCCTTGGATGAGCACTGGCATCATAATGAACTTCCGCTTCATGCACAACCAAGGAGGAAGGTTATACAAACAAAGAGTCACAGACCAGGTGCTATGGTTGCTGCTCTGCTCCCCAAAAGGATTAATGCCATCTGCGCTTAGACCAAACCATACGCTCCTTGCGTCATCTGCAAACTCCTTCTCGTACTTTCTTTCGATTTTTCTCCACTGCGACCTGTCAGCGGGTACTCTCAACTTTTTGTATTTCTTACGGTCTTCTCTGTGCCGTCGCATCGCCTTGGCATGCTCTTTGTTTTGGAACAAACATTTCAACCGTGGTATTATAGGAGCATACCACATCACCTTGGCAGGAATCTTCTTCCTGGGGCGCTCGCCCTCGACATCACCAGGGTCATCGCGGCTGATCTTATAGTGCAATGCACCGCATACCGGGCAAGCGTTCAAATCCTCGTACTCACCGCGGTAGAGGATGCAATCATTAGGGCATGCATCTATCTTCTGCACCTCTAACCCTAGAGGGCAGACAGCCTTCTTTGCTTCATACGTACTCTCGGGCAATTCGTTGTCCTTTGGAAGCATATCCTCTATCATTACCAGCAACTTTCCAAATCCCTTGTCAGATACACCATTCTCTGCCTTCCATTGTAGCAATTCCAGTGTGGTGCCCAGCTTTTTCTTGTCACCTACGCAATTCGGGTACAACAATTTTTTGTGATCCTCTAACATGCGCTGCAACTTCTTCTTCTCCAAATCACTTGCGCAGTTTCTCTTTGCATCGGCAATAGCCCGACCTAGATCATCAACGGGCTCATCTGATGCCTCTTCTTCAGCTTCTTCCCGCATTGCCGGCTCAGCTTCTTCCCGCATTACCGTCTCAGCTTCTTCCCCCATTGTTGTATCATCGTATTCAAGGAACCCATGGCCAGGATAGCTGTCGTCGTCCTCTTCTTCTTCATTGTCTTCCATCATAATCCCTCTTTCTCCGTGCTTGGTCCAAACATTATAGTGGGGCACGAAATCAGACTTAAATAGGTGGACGTGAATGGTTCTTGACTTAGAGTAATTTAGACCATTCTTATAGACAGCACATGGACAAGGCATAAAACCAACCGCCCGCTTGTTTGCCTCAGCCGCAAGCAGAAAAGTTTGCACGCCATTAATGAACTCGGGAGAGCATCGGTCATCGTACATCCATTGTCGGGTCATCTTCAATACACAGCACCAAAAACACCAACTTAATACAAGTTCATACATAAAGTTCATACAACACTTAAATGCAACAAACAAATAACTCTCTAGCTAAAGCATTTAAATGCAACAGCAAATGCGATCAAGATCACAACTAAGGTAACAATTGATCCAACAGCATAATGATACCAAGCCTCACTATCGATGGCATATTTTCTAATCTTTCTAATCTTCAAGCGCATTTTCTCCATCTTGATCTTGTGATCATCGACGACATCGGCAACATGCAACTCCAATTCCATCTTCTCGTCCTCAATTCTCTTCAATTTTTCTTTCAAGTACTCATTTTCTCTTTCAACTAAATTTAACCTCTCCTACATATGCAAACTAAGTGTTATTTTGGACCTCAAATTGCATATAAATCAAATACTAGCACATATATTTCCTCCCAAATTACTAAACTCACAAATTAATCACTATATAAAGCATTGCAAGAGCTAATCTAGCAATGAGAGATGAAAGGACAAAGTTGCTAACGTTTGTGATCATTTGAATGGATGGGGGCCTTCAAATCTTGACAAATTTTGGGCAAAATGTGCGATGAGCTCGAGAGGAAGAGGGGAAGAACAGAGAGGGAGAGGGGAAAGGGGAAGAACAGAGCGAGCTCGGGGGGACGAAGGGTTTATGTACGACCACCTTTAGCACCAGTTCGTGCCAAGAACCGGTACTAAAGGTGCTGGAGGGGCCCCAGACTGACAACATCCTGCCACCACTCTCATTAGTACCAGTTCGTGGCACAACCCGGTGCTAAAGGTTCGCCATGAACCGGTACTGATGAGAGCGGCCTGGCTAGCCGTTGGAACCGGCACTAATGTACACATTAGTGCCGGCTCAAATTCAAACCGGCACTAATGTGCTTCACGTTTGACCATTTTTCTACTAGTGATGGAAATGCCATGATAGATAGGTATGGTGGCTGTTTTGAGGAACAATATGGTGGTTGTTTTGAGGAAGGATATATAGTGGGTTTATGGCACCGGGGAAAGTTGCACGGTACAAGAGAGGCTAGCAATGGTGGAAGGGTGAGAGTGCGTATAATCCATGGACTCAACATTAGTCATAAGAACTCATATACTTATCACAAAAATCTACGAGTCATCAAAACAAAGCAATCAACGCATGCACCTAGGGGGGAGGTTGGTAGGAGTTAACCATCGTGCGCCCCCAACCTCCACACAAAGGTTGACACTCTACAAATACCTCATGCTCTAACTCCGTCACATATCGGTTCACCATACGTGCATGATACGGGAATCACTAACCTTAACACAAGTATTTCTCAATTTCATAATAACTCCACTAGCATGACTCTAATATCACTATCCTCATGTCTCAAAACAATTATCAAGCATTCAACATCTCATTCTATTCAATGCACTTGGTGTGAAATTTTTTACTACATTGACATTGGATGTCTATCATGTGAAGACTAATTTCTTTAGCCTAAACACATTACCATGATGTTATAATAAACTCTCAAATAGATATAAGTGAAGCATGAGAGTTCAACAATTTCTACAAAATATTACCACCACCGTGCTCTAAAAGATATAAGTGAAGCACTAGAGCAAAAACTATTCAACTCAAAAGATATAAGTGAAGCACATAGAGTGTTCTAACATTTTCTAGGCCATATTTAACTCTCTCAAATAGGTGTGTCCAGCAAGGATGATTGTGGCAAACTAACAAACAAAGACTCAAATTATACAAGGCGCTCCAAGCAAAACACATAATATGTTGCGAATAAAAATATAGCTCCAAGTATAGTTACCGATGGATGAAGACGAAAGAGGGGATGCCTTCCTGGGGCATCCCCAAGCTTAGGCTTTGGATTGTGTTGAATTTACTTGGGGTGCCATGGGCATCCCCAATATTAGGCCTTTGCTACTCCTTGTTCCATAGTCCATCAAAGCAATACTCAAAACTTGAAAACTTCACAACACAAAACTTAGACAAAAATTCTCGTGAGCTCCGTTAGTATAAGAAAGCAAACCACTACTCAAAGGTACATCAATGAATTCATTCTTTGTTTATATTGGTGTTAAACATACTGTACTCCAAATTCTCTATGGTTCATATCCTCCAATACTACTCATAGATGCATCGGAATAAGCAAACAACACACGAAAAACAGAATCTGTCAAAGACAGAACAGTCTGTAGTAATCTTTAGGTTTCGCCTACTTCTGGAACTCCAAAAATTCAAACTAAATTGGTAAATTTGAGGAATTTGTCTACCAATCATCTGCAAAAAGAATCAACTAAAAAGCACGCTCCAGTAAAATCTCACGACTACTTTAGTGGGCGCTAACGATTCTGTTTTTCACAGCAAGATCACATAAACTTCACACAAGTCTTCCCAAAGGTTCTACTTGGCACAAACACTAAACAAAACATGAAACCACATCTAATCAGAGGCTAGATGCAATATTTATTCCCTAACAGCAACAAAAACAAAAAAGAAAAAATTGGGTTGCCTCCCAACAAGCGCTATCGTTTTACGCCCCTAGCTAGGCACGATACAAGATAGATCTAGGTATTGCCATCCTTGGAAGGCAATCCATAAGTGGCTCTCATGATAGATTCATATGGTCATTTGATTTTCTTTCTAGGAAAGTGTTCCATGCCTTTCCTTAATGGAAATTGGAATCTAATATTTCCTTCCTTCATATCAATAGTTGCACCAATCGTTCTAAGGAAAGGTCTACCAAGAATAATAGGACATGAAGGATTGCAATCTATATCAAGAACAATGAAATCTACGAGCACATAATTCCTATTGGCAACAATAAGAACATCATTAATTTTTCCCATATGTTTCTTAATAGTGGAATCCGCAAGATGCAAATTTAAAGAACAATCATTAAGCTCATGGAACCCTAGCAAATCACACAAAGTTTTTGGGATAGTGGAGACACTAGCACCCAAATCACACAAAGCATAGCATTCATGATATTTTATTTTTATTTTTATAGTAGGTTCCCACTCATCATACAGCTTTCTAGGTATAGAAACTTCCAACTCAAGTTTTTCTTCATAAGATTGCATCAAAGCATCAACTATGCTTAGTGAAAGCTTTATTTTGACTATAAGCATGCGGAGAATTTAGCACGGATTGCAACATGGAAATACAATCAATCAAAGAGCAATTATCATAAATGAATCCCTTGAAATCCAAAGTAGTGGGTTCATCACTATGCAAAGTTTTAATCTCTTCACTCCCACTTTTAGCAATTTTAGCATCAAGATCTAAAAACTCCGAATCATTGGGACGCCTTAAAGCAGAATCATCTCCAATCCTATTTTCATCAAGATTAATACTAGAAAACAAGGATCTAATAGGAGACACATCAATAACTTTTAGATCTTCATCTTTATTTTCATCATAACTAGAAGAACACGCTTTAATATAATCTTCTCTTTTAGCACGATCTCTAAGTGAAAACGGAAATAACTTCAATTTAACAATATCGTTATCCGTATCCCTTTTCTTTTGCATATCACACAAATCAGCAAAGTTGTTTAGATGGGTAGCGGCATCTTCACTAGGAAGGTGTAATGCCCCGGATGTAATACTTTCCCTTTTGGGTATATAATATATCTCCGGCTTCATCTATTTCCATTTCGGGTTCTTTGTCTTTCGGGCTTTCGTCGTTTTGTTGTGTGTGTGTGTGGCATTCATTCATATCATGTAGACATGTGCATTGCTTTGCTTTTGTGTTGTGGGTTGCATCCGGATCGTGGCGTTTCTTCCCGTTGTCCGTTTCGTGTTCCGGAGCTTCCTCACGTGTCCGTGACGTCCCGTAGGCCTACTTTGTTGTTCGGGCGTTTTTCGTTACCGGTGTGCCGCGAGGTTGTTGTGTGTGTTGTTGTTTTGTTGTGTGCAACCCGCCTCTCAAATCTCGTCTCGTTTGGACTCCGTTGACTTTTCCCTCCGTTGTGCGTGTGGGCCCGAAGTGCCTTCGCTTCGTGTCCCGGATATACCCCTACTGCTTTCTTTTATCTCCGTCTGGTCCTTTTAATTCATCCCCGCGATCGGATCCGTTGGATCACGATCGGAGGGCTCCTAAACACCCCTAGTCTCCAAACCCTAGCTAACTGCTATATATAAACCCCTAGGTCTATTTGGGCATCTCCTTCTTCTTCCCTTCTCCACTTTCTTTTTTTTTCCTTTTTTATCTCAGATCCAATCCACTGTTCTCGGATCCCGAAGGATCCCTGGGATCGAGCCGATCCGCCGCCGCGACCGCAGCGCTCGAAGCGCCGAAGTCAACGCAGCCGCCGCTCCAGTTCGACCGATCGGCCACTTCCCGAGCCAGGCCGACCGCGCCGGGATCCGCACACCGCGGGACCACTTCGTCGCTCAGGCGCAAAGGCCGATCCGCCAGTCGCCAGGCCCCTTCGCCACTTCTTCGCCAGCGACGCGGGCCGCCGCTCGCCACCAGGCCGGCCCACCGCGGGGCCGCTCCTTCGCCACCGCGTCGCGCCGGATCGTGGGCTCCCTCTCCGGCCGGGCCGCGCCCCCGCGCCGACCGGGCCCCGCCTCCAGCCGTCGCGCGCCTAGCGGGCCGCCGCTTCGCCCGCCGGGCCGCAGGCCGCCGCCGCATCGGGCCTCCAGGCCTTCTCCCTCCGCACAGTGCCTCTCGGGCCGGATCCAGTTTCACCGCCGCTGGGCCCATCTACTGTTCCTCAGATCTGATATGAGAGGTTATTTCAAACCCTAGCCTCTGTTCTGTTTAATCTGAGATGCATCTTCAAACTGCCCTAACTTGGTGCCTGTTGCTCCGTTTTGCGCGTGTAGCATGTCCAGATGTTCGTGGAGATGTCCTCTACGTTTTACCTGTTGTTGTCATGCATGTTAGATGTCATCTTGACACTTGTTTTGCTGTTGCAAGAGTGCATCATGTTATAAACTGCTGTTATGTGTTATTTTCATGCCACCTTTGACTTGTGTTATCTTTTAGCTCGTTTGTCCAAACGATGCAAATGACATGTCCACGTGTTCGTCTTGCCACGAACTACGTGTTGTGTGTGATAGGTTGCATGGTAGATTTATTGTTTCCTTGTTATCATCATCACAAAGTGCCATGTTCATATGTTGTGTTTTCACTTGTTATGAAATGCCATCTTGTTGAGCTCGTTGTAATCGGTGTGTTCACCACAACGATGCATGCTTGTGTGTTTCGGGATCACCTTCATATGTATTTTGATGAGGTGCTTACCCTTTGCCATGTTTAGTTTCGAGGTGACTTAAACATGCTCTTTTGTGTGCTAAGGTGATATTGCTGTTTTAGGACTTAGTGAAATTTCACTAAGTCTGAAATCTGTAACGTTCCGATGCCATGTTCGTGTGATGTTGTAGGACAAAGCATGATAGTTTTGGGGTGGATTTTGATTATTCCTTGAATTATATATTGTTGTCTTTCCATCCATGTCCTCACATGTCCATTTGAGTGGCTGTGGCATGTTTATCTTTTGCTCTAAAGTTTCAATAAAATTCTGCTGCCAGAATTTTATTTCAAAGTTCAATATGTCCAAGATCGTTGCTATTGATCCGTGACTCCGTTGGGGGTGCACTTTGGACCTAGTTGCTGTACTATATATCTAGTTTGTGTTCAAGTTCTTTGCCATGCTTTTTGGGTGCTGTAGATTACTTATTTTGAGCTCCAAAGATGCTATGTTGCTGTAATTTTCAGTTTTCGCTCAAATCTTGTTTCGGGCATAACTTTTAGCCCGTAACTCCGATTTCAGCGAATCTTATATCAAACTTGGGTGTTTTTCTGTGTAGATTAATAATATCAGGTTGTCATCTTGTTTTGAGGTGTTTTGCTTGAGTGATGTTTTACGTGCCCCATGTGCATCTTTAGTGCATCCGTCATGCATTCATGTTTTTCGAGTGCGCATTGCATCGTGTTGATTGGTGCTTGGTGTGTTTGTCTTGTTTAGAGCCGGAAGTTGAGCACGAGGTTTCCAACGAGGTTGAGCACGAGTTTTCCAACGAGGTTGAGCACGAGGACCCTTCTTACGATCCGAACGTCTTCTCTTCAGGCAAGATGACCGAACCCCGATAACATTACTATCTTTGTCTATTGCTAGTAGTCTCGATCTATAGTTTTGCCTCGATGCCCATGTTCTTCTTGTCAGCCTCCTACTTGTAACCAATTGCCATGTTTAACCACCCTACCTATGCAAACCGTTGCTTGGCTAAGTACGCTTCGCTCAGCCCTTCTTATAGCGTTGCTAGTTGCAGGTGAAGTGAAGATGCTTGATCCATGTTGAAGTTTGGTTGGGTTATATCACACTATATAAATGCTTTAACTGAAATCACCTATATATTGGCAAGGGTGGAAGGCTAAGCCTTTTGCTTGGTGATTTGTTCCACTCATGCCGTTAGGATCCGTATAAGCCGGTTTTATGTTCCTTGATTTATGCGTTCCTAACACGGTTGGGGTGTATGGGACCCCCTCGATAAACCGCTAAGTGCTAAGTCTTTTCCAGCAAGTCCCAACATTGGTACTATTCGCCTAACACAACTAAAACCTTTCCAAGGGAGTAATTAACCCGAGGCTTAATTAATTCAACCCCCCTGGGCCAGTGCTCGATTTGAGTGTTGGTCCAAACTAGAGTCGTGTGCGGGGCCCCCCTTGGCAACTTGGGTATTTCGGCCACTGTACGCTGTGCTCATCCGGTCGTGGCCTGAGACTAGATACGCGCGGCTACTATCAGGGTGTCGGCACGCCGGGAGGATTTGCTGGATTAGCCTTACCTTAGCTCGGTATATCTTGAGCACGGGATTCCGAGGATACTCGGGTCTTCCCACTTGGAGTTGCGACTCCGCGGATCGTGGGCTTGTAATGGGTCAAGTTGGAACACCCCTGCAGGGTTTGAACTTTCGAAAGCCGTGCCCGCGGTTATGTGGCAGATGGGAGCTTGTTAATTCCGGTTGTAGATAACTTGACACAATGATACTAATACACTACCAGCGTGTGTTCCGTGACTGTCAATTTCCGAATCGGGATTCGGAAGTTGAACACGGAGGGGTTATGTTTGTGAGCTTGTAGCTAGGATCACTTCGTGATCACTTCTCGCCGATGCCTTCTCTTCTCGCTCTCACTTGCGTAAGTTAGATGCTAGTTGCTGCTGCAGACTTGTTCTTTCTTCAGCCTTCCCTCTCCCAAAGGCTTTGATAGTTCTGTTACCCGGGAACGGGATTGCTGAGTCCTCTGTGGCTCACAGTTACTTCACACACCAGATGCAGGTCCAGCTGTGAGCTATCCAGGTGATGGCACCGAGCTGGATTGGGAGTACGACGAGGAGCGTAGTCGTTACTACGTGCGCTACCCGGACGATCAGTAGTGGAGTCTCTTACTAGGATTCGATCCGCCTGTGGTCGTTTTATTTATCTGAGTTTGGTACTTTGACATTTGGCTTTTGCCCTTAGAGGGTTGTAGTGATCTTAATGTATGATGTTTGAGACTTGTACTGTTATTCTGTGACGTGGCGATTGTAAGCCAACTATTTTCAGTTTACTATCCCCCTTTTACATGAGTTGTGCAAAGATTACCAAACTTGAGATCATTCTAGGATGGACTTATGCCTTTAAGTCGTGCCTCGACACGTAGGAGGTATAACTCCATCCTGGGCATTACAGAAGGCCAGAGAATTGATCTTTCATGACAAGATTCAACAAAGCAACATTGATCTCACAAGATTCAGCATCGGTAATAGGAGAAATCGGAGTGCTAATAAAGTCTTTGTTGTTTGTATTGGAGAAGTCACACAATTTGGTATTGTTCTGATCCATAGTGACAAGCAAGCAATCCAACTCACAGAAGCAAACAAGAAGCAAGCGAACGATAAACACACGGCGGAAGAAGGGAAAATAAAACGGCAAGGATGAAGTGGGGGAGAGGAAAACGAGAGGCAAAAAATGTAATGTGAAGGATAAGGGTTTGTGATAGGTACTTGGTATATGACTTTTGCGTAAGCCTCCCCAGCAACGGCGCCAGAAATTCTTCTTGCTACCTCTTGAGCTTGCATTGTATTCCCTCGAAGAGGAAAGGGAGATGCAGCGCAGTAGTGTAAGTATTTCCCGCAGTTTTTGAGAACCAAGGTATCAATCCAGTAGGAGACCGCGCGCGAGTCCCTCGCAGCTGCACAAACAAATAAGAACTTCGTAGCCAACGCGATAAGGGGTTGTCAATCCCTTTACGGTCACTTACGAGAGTGAGATCTGATAGAGATGATAGTTTATATTTTTGGTATTTTTAGTTTATAAGAACAGAAAATAAAAGCGGTAAAAGTAAAGTAGTTGTAGATTGATATATTGAGAATAGACCCGGGGGCCATAGTTTTCTCTAGTGGCTTCTCTCATGATAGCGATATTCTACGGCGGGTAAACAAATTACTATCGAGCAATTGATAGAAAAGCGAATAATTATGAGACTATCTAGGCATGATCATTGTATATAGGCATCACGTCCGAGACAAGTAGATTGACTCCTGCCTGCATCTACTACTATTACTCCACACATCGACCGCTATCCAGCATGCATCTAGTGTATTGAGTTCATAAGAACAAAGTAACGCCTTAAGCAAGATGACATGATGTAGAGGGCTAAACTCAAGCAATATGATATAAACCCCATCTTTTTATCCTCGGTGGCAACAATACAATACGTGCCTTGATGCCCCTACTGTCACTGGGAAAGGACACCGCAAGATTGAACCCAAAGCCAAGCACTTCTCCCATTGCAAGAACTATAGATCTAGTAGGCCAAATCAAACCAATAATTCGAAGAGACTTGCAAGGATATTATCAACACACATAAAAATTTCAGAGAAGAACCAAATATATTTCATAGATAACCTTGACCATAAACTAACAATTCATCGGATCTCGACAAACACACCGCAAAAAGAGATTACATCAAATAGATCTCCTCGAAGACCGAGGAGAACTTTGTATTGAGATCCAGAGAGAGAGAGAGAAGAAGCCATCTAGATACTAGCTATGGACCCGAATGTCTGTGGTAAACTACTCACACCTCATGGTGAGGGCGATGATGATGATGATGATGAAGGCCTCCGTGATGGATCCCCCTCCGGTGGAGCTCCGGAACAGGCTCCAAGATGGGATCTCCACGAGAACAGAAGGTACGGCGGTGGAATTAGGGTTTTCTCTCTGTCCTCGGAGTTTCTGGGGTACGTGGACTTATATAGGAAGAAGGAGGGCACCAGGGGCCACTCGAGGAGCCCTCGAGATAGGGGGCACACCCTGGGAAGGGGGGCGCGCCCCCCACCCTCGAGGGCGGCTCCTCGATCCTCTGACGTGGTTCTCAAGCTTCCTGTGAGTGATTTTCTCCAAAAATATCTCTCGCGAAGGTTTCATTCCGTTTGGGCTCCGTTTGATATTCTTTTTCTGCAAAACCCTGAAATAGGCAAAAAACAGCAATCTGGACTAGGCCTTTGGGTTAGTAGGCTAGTCCCAAAAATGATATAAAAGTGAATGATAAAGCCCATTAAACATCCAGGACTTCATAAATAATAGCATGGAACAATGAAAAATTATAGATATGTTGGAGACGTATCAGCCTCCGATAGAGTCAGCTTCTTCACGGTCACGTCGAGGTCGCACGGTCATCGGTGAGCTCACTCGGGTCGAACTCGATGCACGCCACTCGGACCGTCGCTTTTGGCTGCTTGGCGAGCACCCATTGCGAGTATGTGTTGCCTTGTGCGGGCAGGAGACGGGTCGGCAACGAGCACTCCTCAGCTAGCTCGATCTCCTCCCGTACGCCGGCATGTTGTGCGTCCACGTCTCTCTGCGCCCACAACCAAATACCTGCTGCCGCACCGTGGCGGCGGCCTATTGCGCCTCCGCGTCTAGCCGCTCCCGGGTTCCCTCACGTTCGTCAACGTGATGGGCCTCTAACCCCTCGTTGGTTACCCCAAGTGGAAGGTGTAAGATGCAGTGTTGTGGAAGTTTTTCCCTTAGCAAAGATGCCAAGGATCGAATCCCCAGAGACTCATAGGTTCAACAAGTAGGTGTCAACTGCTAACGGCGCCAGATATTAGCAATCAACGTGGACCTGCACACAGATACAAATAACTTTGCTCCCAACGAGTACAGAGAGGTTGTCAATCCCTCCGGTCTTGTAGTTCACAAAGGATTAAAGCAAATGATAGTAGTGATAGATAATGTTTTGCAATAGTAAATAAAAGCGAAAAGTAAATAGCGGATGTGATCAATGATGGTAATATGGACCGGAGTCTCATGATGTTCACTAGTGATGTCTCTCTCCAAAAAGACGATAAAACAGCTATGTGAGGTAAACGAATTATAGCTGGGCAATTGACAGGACTACGAACGCAAACCAATGCTGACTACATTGCAAGAAAGGTTGAGGTTCAAAGCATGGGCGGTACGCCAAAGTAAGTAGACCGAAATCCATCAATATCTACTACTAATCATCCACCTTGAGATATCTATCCAGAACATCTCGCTGGTATTAAGTTGCGAGTCCCACCCATAGTGTAAACTGAAAGCAACAGACAACTGCATTAAAAGAACTTTGCGTAAAGTAAACAATCCTTGCACCCGCGGGCACAAGCACCGTTGTTTTCCCCCTTGTGGCAACAACACATCCCCTAGACTCATGTTTTTGTCACTCAAGCTAGTCATCGAGGGGCATGAACCCACAATCGAGCATAACGTTCCCTCTTGGAGTCACTACCTACTACTTGGCCAAAGCAATAAATAACAACGGAGAACATGCAAGAATTAATTATGAACATAAATATAAAAGAGGTTGATCAAATATATTACTCAAGATCAATCTGAACATAATCTCATAATCCATCGGATCCCAGCAAACTCAACATAGCAACAGCATAAGGATTACATATGTGCCTCGATCATGTAGGGCAGCTCACGAGGACTAATTAGTGAAGCACAAGAACGGGAGGAGAACATCACATAGCTACTGGTCATGGACTCATGGTCCACGGGAGACTACTCACAACTCATCCGGGAGGCGTCCATGGTGGTGGAGAGGCTCCCGATGGTGATCCTCCCCTCCGGCAGGGTGCCGGGAAGAGTTCTCCTGGTGCTCCCGATCTTGGAAGCGGCGGCGGCGGAACAGGGATGAGATCGCGAAAAAGAGTTCCCGTCCTGAGGGTTTCGAAGGACGCTCTAAATATATGCCAAAGGAGGGCACCAGACGGGGCTCGGGGGGCCCAGGCGCCCCCCCGGCGCGGCCCAGGGGGGGCGCCGCCAGGGCGCCTGGAGCCCTGGTG